>MU269989.1:27352243-27477243 GCA_021432705.1 Caranx ignobilis | reverse complement strand
CATAAATACATACACTGTATACAGGCCCATTTCTAATGCTACACTGTGTTTCATCATTGCATTACAAGCCTCATGAATCATTACAAAACCCTGCTGCAATCACCTTCACGTAGCTCCAAACACTTTGCTGCTTACACAAGCTACAAAACTGCCCTTCCTTCTGGAGCATCACACTTGTGCCTTCAATTGGACCTTCAAAATGGCCACAAAAACACTACTTTCATGTCTAACTCATCAGTCCGCTCATCTTCTTTGAAATGAAGCCTATTCCGTGCCTCAAATAGCCAACAAACTCAACATTTCCTACAACACTGTGGACTACTCCCTTCACACAGCAGCACAAACAACCTCTAACCACAGTACAAACACAAGTGGGACGCCCCCCCTGCACAACTGAGCAACACCACAACTTCTTTTCAGTCTCTACTGTGACAAATAGCCACCTCACAGCTCCTGCATCGACAGCTTCATTAAATGGTACCCACACAACACCAGTGTCAACATCTACAGTGAAGAGCCCACTCCAGGATGCTGGACTTTTAGGTAGAGTGACAAAGAAAAAGCCATATCTGACACTGGACAAGAAGAGGTAAAGATTCATATGGGTAAAACAACACAGACATTGGACACAACAAGATTGGAAAATAGTGTTATGGACACATGAATCAAAGTTTCAGGTGTTTGCATCACACACAACAACATTTGCAAGACACAGACCAAATAAAAAGATGCTGCAAGACTGCCTCACATCATCTGTCAAGCATGGTGGAGCTCATGTCATGGTCTGGCCATGCTTTGGTGCTGGGAAAGTGGGGGATTTCTACAAGGTCAAGGGCATTTTCAATAACAAAGGCTATCACTCCATGTTGTAACACCGTGCCCATACCCTGTGGACAGCACTTCATTGGAACCACTTTCATCCCACAACACCACAATGATCCAAAGCACACCTCCAAATTACACAAGAGCTATTTAGAGAACAAGCAGGCAGCTGCTGTTCTGTCTGTAACAGAGTGGCCAGCGCACTCACCACATCTCAACCCCATTGACCTCTTGTGGCACAAGCTTGACCGTATGGTACGCCACAAGTACCCATCGAGTCGATCCAACTTGTGGGAGGTGCTTCAGGAAGCATGGGCTGACATTTCCTCACACTACCTTAACAAATTCACAGCTACAATGCCAGAGGTTTGCAATGCTCTAATTACTGCAAAGGGAGCATTATTTGACTAAAGCAAAGTTTGAAGGGCTAAATTATTATCTCAATTAAAATCATTTTTTCTAATCTGATCAAAGTCTGGCCTAGATTTTCTACTCTTTTTACAACTCTTTCCATAAATAAAAGTGTGAGTTTTAATGGAAAACTGAAAATTGTATAAGTGATCCCAAACTTTTCAACAGTAGTGTACAACCTACACACATACAAACACACACACACACATACAGACATACATGCACATACAAACACACATACAGACAGACATACATACAGACATACACACAAACATACATACACATGCACACACATTTATACACACACACATACAGACAGAAATAAACACATATGTATAAACACACATACTTACACACACTGATACACATACATACAGATATACATACACACACTAACACACACACACACACATATATACACACACAGAGATACACACACTAACATATGTACATACATACATAAATACAACCCATACATACATATATACAACACATACAGACATACATACATAGACACACAGACATACACACATACATACACACACTCACACACATACATATACACACATAAACATACCAACACACATACAGACACACATACACACAAATGCATATACACACACACATACAGACAGACACACACACACCCATACATTCACACATACATACCTACATATATACACACACATACAGACATAAATATATACATACAGCCACACATACATATTGACATATGTACATACATAAATACATAGAGTATCACACATACATACACATTTATATACATAGACACACATACAAACACACATACATTCACAGAAACAAACATAAATACTGACATGCACACACACACATACATATCCACACATACACAAACATACACACATATACATCAACACATCCAGACACACACACACACCCATACATACATAATACACTACATACATATACACACTCACACACAACATATATATATATATATATATATACACACACACACACACTAACATATACACATACATACAGACATATATACATGCACACACACACACCCCACACACAAATACATACCCACAGACATATACATACTGACATACACACACACACCCATACACACAGACCTACATACAACCTACACACATACAAACACACACACACACACACACACACACACATACAGACATACACACACACACATAGAAATACATACACACACACACACAGACATACATACACATACAAACACATACACTTGTGCTCTAAACTTTACATACACTTGTGAAACAACATCGTGTCCTGACTCTCTTCACTTTCCACTCATTTCAACATCTCTGATTTCTCTCTCATACACTCACTGCAACACATACTTCTTTGTCACAACAAACATTCACCAACTTTCCTTCTTTTATCACTTCATTATGGCTTCACACTAAAACTCATCACATCTCTGCATCAAAAACACACATACAGCAAATCAACAAACTTGTCTCAGTCAAATCACCTTCATAGCCTGGCCTCTTCACTTCTTCTCACTCATTATCACTCACTACAGCTGCTCACTTCTCCCACACCATTTCAACAGGCCTCACTGCATACACACACCCACAAACGCTACAATGGCAAAGTCAAAGCAGCTCATCATGGACCTGAAAAAGCCAATCCTTCACTTCAACAACTCAGCAAACTCACTTGGAGCCATTTCAAAGCACCTGCACCTCCCAACACCGACACTGCTAACTATTCTTTCCAACTACAAAGTGCATGCCACTCTTCTCTCACTGCCACCATCACAACAAAACACTAGCTATCACCTGCTGCTCACACAACATTGGCCAGGAGGCTCAACGCTGTCATTGCAAATTTCACTTCACCAACGCCCCATCTCTTCTCTCTCTAAGACCCCTTTTGTCTTTTTAACATTTGCAATTTATATTGTCCAGACCCCTTAACCTCTTATCCATACATAACTCCAGGTGTCAAACACACCCCAGGGTGGCGGCTCCCATGCCGCCAACCACACAAAGGGGTGTGAAATTCATCCTAGGGCCGTTCCCCACCTATAAATGTTTAGCTCACCCCATGTCCGGGTCTTTCCTTTACCATTACCGCTCGGGTGACGACTGACCTTTCCTTGCAAGGAAATAAAAACTTGTCGGCCGGCAGAACTCTCTATTTCATTATTCACCAACAGCAAACGGCAAAAAACTTCCACAACAACACTCAACCCACAACCACCAAAAAGCACATCTGCCAACAAACACAACCTGCTGCAACACACCTCTCACTCTCCACACTCAAGCCTCTCTTGCATCTCCATGCGCTCACAGCCTGCCCTGCAACAACCACCACCTTAAGCCTCCACTCCACTTTGCTCCTCATCACATGCACAAACATTAAACCCTCTGGACGACACTTCTGTGCTCACACTAAACTCAATCCAGCTCTTTCACCACAATGCCCAGCAATATGTTTGGATAACAAAAGGTCAGGCCTTTCACCCCAACAACACCATGCCCACCCTCAACCACCCTGCTGCTACTATTATGCTGTGCACTTCCTTTGCTGCCCATGCAACTGCTGCTTCACACACACTAAATGGCATCATGAACGAGGACCATTACCTTCTCATTCTTCTACATAACCTACAATCACCAGCTCCAAGGTTCAGTCTTGCCCACAGTTGCCTGTTCCAACTGGACAATGACCCAAACACACATCCAAAGTGCTCATGGAACACCTACATCAGCCTAACATTACCTTTTACAATGGCCTTCCCAAACTGCCCCCTTCAACCCCACTCACACCATGTGGACCATGCTCAACAAACAAGCATGTCACAAAGCCATCACATTTCACTCCACTGCACCAACTCTCTCACCAGCACTGCTCAAACATTCAACCACAAGCTTCACACAACCTTGTGCATGGCCACCAAAAGCACCTCATTCAAGTCACAAAGGCCAACGGACATGTAACCACATATTAGCACTGCTGGATGTATACTTTTCACCCAGCACACTTCATCACTTTTTCCCTTCACCCATAATAAAGTCAGAAAAGAACCAAACTTCATCAATGTTTTTGTCACAAACAACTATCTGTTCCAATCAGTCCATCAGAGAAACATCAGACATGTAGAAATACCAGGAAACTCAAGAGAGCCATGACATTCTGCATACATACAGATACACACACACACACACACACACATACATATACACACACACAGATACACACACCAACATATGTACATACATACATACATACACCATAACACAAATAAATATATATCTGTATGTGTGTGTATATATATATATATATATATATATATATATATATATACATACATAACATACCTACACACATACAGACATATACACACACACATACAGATACACACACACACACACACACACACTGACATATGTACATACATAAATACATACACTCTATACAGGCCCATTTCTAATGCTACACTGTGTTTCATCATTGCATTACAAGGCTCATGAATCATTACAAAACCCTGCTGCAATCACCTTCACATAGCTCCAAACACTTTGCTGCTTACACAAGCTACAAAACTGCCCTTCCTTCTGGAGCATCACACTTGTGCCTTCAATTGGACTCTCAAAATGGCCACAAAACACTACTTTCATGTCTAACTCATCAGTCCGCTCGTCTTCTTTGAAATGAAGCCTATTCCGTGCCTCAAATAGCCAACAAACTCTACATTTCCTACAACACTGTGGACTACTCCCTTCACACAGCAGCACAAACAACCTCTAACCACAGTACAAACACAAGTGGGAGCCCCCCTGCACAACTGAGCAACACCACAACTTCATTTCAGTCTCTACTCTGACAAATAGACACCTCACAGCTCCTGCATTGACAGCTTCATTAAATGCTACCCACACAACACCAATGTCAACATCTACAGTGAAGAGCCCGCTCCAGGATGCTGGACTTTTAGGTAGAGTGACAATGAAAAAGCCATATCTGACACTGGACAAGAAGAGGCAAAGATTCATATGGGTAAAACAACACACACATTGGACACAACAACATTGGAAACAAGTCTTATGGAAACATGAATCAAAGTTTCATTCCAACAACATTTGGAAGACGCAGACCAAATAAAAGATGCTGCAAGACTGCCTCACATCATCTGTCAAGCATGGTGGAGCTCATGTCATGGTCTGACCATGCTTTGGTGCTGGGAAAGTGGAGGATTTCTACAAGGTCAAGGGCATTTTCTATAACGAAGGCTATCACTCCATGTTGCAACACCATGCCATACCCTGTGGACAGCGCTTCATTGGAACCACTTTCATCCCACAACAGCACAATGATCCAAAGCACACCTCCAAATTATGCAACAGCTATTTAGACAAGAGGCAGGAAGCTGCTGTTCTGTCTGTAATGGAGTGGCCAGCGCACTCATCGCATCTCAACCCCATTGACCTGTTGTGGGAGAAGCTTCACCATATGCTTCAGGAAGCATGGGCTGACATTTCTTCATACTACCTCAACAAATTAACAGCTACAATGCCAAACATTTGCAATGCTGTAATTACTGCAAAGGGAGCATTATTTGACAAAAGCAAAGTTTGAAGGGCTAAATTATTATTTCTAATAATAATCATTATTTCTATTCTTGCCAAAGTCTGGCCTTTATTTTCTATTCTTTTTGCAACTCTTCTCATACATACAAGTGTGAGCTTTAACAACATTGTATGGGTTACCCCTAACTTTTGACCAGTACTGTACAACCTACACACATACAAACACACACACAGACATACATACACATACAAACACACATACAGACATACATACAGACATACACACAAACATACATACACATACACACACATTTATACACATATACATACATATACACACACAGAGATACACACACAAACATATGTCCACACATACAGACATACATATGCACACACACACAGACATTCATACACACCTACACAGACACATATATACACACACATACAGACATACACACACAAATACAGACATACATAGACACACACACATACACACATACATACACACAGTCACACACATACATATATACACATAAACATACATACACACATACAGACACACATACACACAGCACACACATGCATATACACACACACATACAGAGACAGACACACACACACACACCCATACATTCACACATACACAAACATACTGACATACACACACATACAGACATAAATATAGTCATACAGCCACACATACATATTGACACATGTACATACATAAATACATAGAGTATCACACATACATACAGATATATATACATAGACACACATACAAACACACATACACACATACAGACAATTACACACATACAGTCAGACATACACAAACATACTGACATACACACACATTCACACATACATACACATACATATGTATAAAGATTAGCGGTGGGCTGTTATCAGCGTTAACGTGCTGCGTTAACGTCACACTCTTATCAGGCGATTAAAAAATATCGCCATTCATCTATTCTCAAAGTTGGGTTGGGAGCTGGGTCTATACTACACAAACTAGGATGACTTTCACCTTGATATTTTAGCGCGGATGGATACCTAGCCGAATTGCACTGTAGTCCAACCTGTATGCCTCCTGTGAATCACCACATCAAACGCGACGTGCTAACATGGATGCTGCTACGAAGCCGCCGGGCTCGCTTCAGGGAAAATTCATTTTTAAGAAGCTTCCCAATGGAAACCTGGACAAGACTAAGGTTGTTTGCACCTTATGCAATGCAGAATTAGTTTATTGTAGGAGTTCTTCCAGTCTCAAGTACCACCTAAACACAAAGCATCCCTTAGCTAATGCTGCAGATGCCGCCTCAAGCACTGATGTAACGCAGGGGAAGAATGGTCGTCAAACTACTTTGAGTGCAACCGAGGCAAACCCGTCAGCGCAGCTCCATCAGACAAGCTGACTAATTTCATTTTGGAAACAGGACATGAGCCCCTGGTCTAATGCATCACCTGGCCTAATAAACCCATTCTCAAAAACTTACTTTTAGTCATTACTTTGGTAGCACACATATTCTGAATGAGCCGTTTCAATCTAGATTAATCTAGATTAAAAAAATTCATCTATGCCCACCATTAATAAAGATACATATGTATGTACATACACACATAAATACACACCCACACTGCACATCAAAATTACACAAACATTTACAAACTCTCATTTCTTCTCTCATCATCTCATCTTCACTGCTCAACACTCCAACTTCTTCTTCTCCTCTCTGAACCAAGGCTACAACAACACTTTCCCCCCTAAATAACTAAGGCATTTCAACTCCAAACATTCTTTTACACAAAACACACTCATCTAAATTACACAACAACAATCACTGCAGCATGCAAAAACATTACAACTACATTTTATCACACTTACAACTCTCACCATTTAGTAGCAACTCTACACACCTCTGCTCTCAATGACTTCTGCACATCTGCAGCCACAGGACACCACTCGTCTCTCACACTGCTCTGCTGTCATTTTGCTCCACTCTTCTTCCACTCTCCTCCACACTTCACTGACTGCAGTGGCTTTCTTGCCCACAACTTTGTCACCAAGGATCTTCCACAGCTTCTCCATTGGGTTGACATCAGGACTCTGGCCAGGCCATCTCATTATTCCAATGTTTTCCTTTCAAGCAACTGCTTCACCCTTCTTGCTCTGTCACATGCAGCCTTGTCCTGCATGAACACTGCGGCCTGATTGGATGATCAACACAGGGAAGGAACCATATGTTGTTCAACAAGCTTCTCAGCAACATTTCCATTCACTCTGCCATCTGGCTGCATAACAGGCCCAACTCCTGCTGCACAAAACATGCCCCCAACCATCACACTTCCTCCTCCACCTTCACCTTCACTCACTTTGCCTTCACTCTTTGTCCACTTTGTCACCAACATAATGTTTCCCACCCCCCCACCCCCCACATTCCTCCAACTTGTTTTCATCACTGAGGTCAACTTTGGACCCCTTCTCCTCTGTCCACACAACATGCTCCACAGCAAACCTTAGTCTAGCCTTTCCATTCCTTCTTCTAATGACACATTTGCTCACTGCACAGTGGCCTTTCACTCCAGATGCTCTTAAACATCCACACACTCTGTGACAACACACATCCTTACCCTGTTCGGTGCTGAACTGGCAAGCAATTCCAGCTGCACTCTGGAAACCATTGCCCATTCACTCTCCTCTCTTGTATTTGTCTTCCATGCACCACCAGAACTTCAATCACTTTGTCATGTTGGAAAGATCCTATATTCTTCAAATCACACATTTGGAACCACCAACTTCTCTTGGCTCTCTATGGCTGATAGGATCATCCCTTTGGCCTTCATCTGGACAACCTTCTCCCGGAGGCTTTCGCTCACTTTACAACAGCCCACCATCTTGCACAGTCAGTGAAACTGGAAGTTAGGCTGCCACTTACATGGGCCTTGACAGATCATCACGGACATTAGCACCAGGTGCCACATTAACACCAAGAACTGGGACGTATCTGAAAGTGTTCTCTCATTTTCATCAGTGTGTTTTCTGCACAATGATGTCTTTTGTTGAAATGCCTTAGTTATTTTGTGGGGAAACTGTTCCAGCAGCGTGTTACACACACAACAAAAAGTCCTTCAACTGTTGAGCAGTAAAGATGACATGATCTCAGAAAACATCAGCTGTTTATAAATCGTTCTCCAATTTTGATCTCCAGTGTACATACACATACAGATATACATATATACACACACACCTACAGACCTACATTCATACATACACACACACAATACAGACCTACATTCATACACACACACAAATACACATACATTCACACATACAGACATACACTACATACATATACACACACACACATATATACATACACACCTACAAACACACATACAGACATACACACACACACACACACACATCCACAGATACATACATCCCAACATACATACACTCAAACACACACACATACAGACATCTATATATATATATATATACACACACACACAGACATACATACATACACACACACACACACACACACACACATACAGTACTCACTAAAAGTTAGGGATATTTGACTTTTGGGAAAACATGATGAAAAATGTAAAAACTTCATGCTACACTGATATTATATCATCAAAGTATAAGGCATTTAGCATCATTTCAACTCAACTTCACCTGTAAAGGTTATAGTGTGTTTTAGGTGCATTCTGAAAATTCACCCCAAAGCCCAATATGCAATATCCCTAACTTCTTCTGAGTACTGTGTATGTATAGACAAAGCTCAAGTGGCCAACAGACTACATTTCATCATTTATCTCTAAACCAGCAGCACGTCAAACACATCAAACATTCCCAACAACTAGCGTTTCATATGCTTCAATCCACTTTCACTAACAAATCCCATTTTCTCTACATTTATCAATAATCGGCTCCAGCTGAAAGCGGGCCACCCCCCCCCCCCCCCCCCAAACACTTTTCATTACTTAGCACATCTTTTGTATTTACAAGTCAAAAAGCCCAAACAAATGTCATGTTTTCCACTTTGATCCTCACCATATGTTCATAGGCTAACTTCTTGTCGCTCGTGCTGGACCCACCTCACTTCACTTCCTCATTCCACTCCATCAGCTCCACCATCACGACCCGTCTCCTCCCACACTCCGTCAGCGTCCTCTTCACCTCACCACCTCCACCTCCTCTCAACACACACACCTTTCTACCTTCACGTACCCTCCTCCCTCCATTAAATATCATCATTCATTTATTCCCAACAACACAAACACATTTTAATACACAGCACAATCAACATCACAAACACATCAAACCCTTCTTCACTTCCGCTTCCCACGTGCAACACAAGCTTCGTTCGTCAAAACTGCGCCGCCTTCTTTTCCTTACTTTTACGCCACCTTCTCGTTGACTCCCGTCATCTTCTGCTCCTCTCTTCACTCCACAACTCCACCAACCAACTGCTTCAGGCCTTCAACAGCGCCACCTGGCGATGAACAGGACCGCAACTCATCACTGTGTCCGTCTGTCTTGTTCTCCCCCACATTGTCCCACACAACTATCTCTTCAACATCATTACTGGTGGATGCCACCTTCTACAAAAACCATCTAAAGCTAAACTTACATCCACTCAATACCACATGCCACTCTTTCTTTCTTCTTTCTCTATCACACCCTAATACACCCAACTCTGACAGTGTTTTCTGAAAAAAAAGTAACATTTGTACATAACTTGTGTCTTTCTTACCAAGTTAGCACATGGTAGCCACCATTGTTAGCTGGAGCCACTGGGCTCAGGCCTCAACGCATGCAAAAGTAGAGAGCAGAGAAACAACATTAGACAAAAACACACCACTCACGTCTCACATTCATCACATTTACTTTATTTGGTACATTTTCCAAACAACTTCATTGTTTTAGCCTTGATCCCAACACTTCAATCATCTTTGCTTCACTTGCCCACTCAGCCATCTTGTACACTTGTCCAGCTTGCAGTTTGTAGACACTTGTACTTGTTCTTTAGTTGTTTAGAAGCTGCACAAGTCCACAACATGGCTGACAACAGGCCCGTGCCACACTCTATTGCTAACACTAGCCACTTAGCTCAAACCACAAATCATCAAGGCTACAACAAACATTTCCACACAAAAACTACATAACATTTTAGTCTTCACTCCTCCTTCTGGCCTCCATGGTGGACGGCAGCTTCTGGAAGAAACATGAGCAAAGGCTGAGTCTTTCTTCAACACTCAATGAAACTCATTTACTCACGTGTCCGTTTTGTCTCTTTCGCCCCAACAACAACATGGAGGCAGCACTTTCACTAAATGTTTAGTAAAACACTCTCATGTATGCTTTGTGTCTTTCTTACCAAGGCCAGGCAGCAGAACCACACGGTAGCCACGGCTGTTAGCTGGAGCCACTTAGCTCACGTTACACATCGACACATGCAAAAGTAGAAAACAAATGTTACTGTGACGTACAATAACATGTAAACCTCAAGTTAAAGATGTGACATTCGTGGCCACAAGTGCTAGTGCCAAGTGGCTAGCGCTACCAATGCAGTCCACCATGTGCTTCACTTGCAAAGCCAGACATCTTGTCAACCAATGCACCTTGCAGTTTGTAGACACTTGTACTTGTTCAGTTGTTTAGAAGTTGCATTACTCCACAAAATGCCTGAAGCAAAGCACATGCCACACTCCACTGCTAGCACAAACCACTCAACACAAACAGCAAACACATTGAGGTCAAACAACCATTTATTAACAATCAAAAACTAACATTTCAGTCTTTAGTGTCTTTGTCTTCTTTGAACCAACCAGCAAACGTCTTCTGGCCTCAGTGGTGGAGGGCAGCTTCTAGGAGGAACAACATTGAAAATCAAACTGTTTCAAAGACAGTACTTGCATTCAGTCTTCTTCATGACAATAAAGATGGACATTTGGCAAACTGTTGTCAAAGGTAAAAGGTCTGCATGTATGCCTCGTCACTTTCTTACCTATTACAGCCAGCAGAAGCACATGGTTGCCATCGCTGTTAGCTCCAGCCACTTAGCTCAGGGTTGGACACATACAAAAGTATGGGGATAAAAAAAAAACAAAGGACACAATCATTACAGTCAAACACTGTTACAAAATAATACAATTGTGTGTGTATGCCTTCTCTCTTCCTTAGCACATCCAGGTAGCACAAGCACATGATTGCCATCACCGTTAGCTGGAGCCACTTAGCTCGGGGTTGGACACATGCAAAAGTAGGAAAACAGACAAATGTTACAATGATGTACAACATAAGCCTCAACTGAAAGACATGAGATTCGTGGCCACGAGTGCTAGTGCCAAGTGGCTAGTGCTACCAATGCAGTCCGCCATGTGCTTCACTTGCAAAGCCAGACATCTTGTCAACCAATGCACCTTGCAGTTTGTAGACACTTGTACTTGTTCAGTTGTTTAGAAGTTGCATTACTCCACAAAATGCCTGAAGCAAAGCACATGCCACACTCCACTGCTAGCACAAGCCACTTAGCACAAACAGCAAACACATTGAGGCCAAACAACCATTTATTAACAAAAAAAACTAACACTTCACTCTTTAGTGTCTTTGTCTTCTTTGAACCAACCAGCAAACTTCTTCTGGCCTCAGTGGTGGAGAGCAGCTTCTAGGAGGAACAAGAAAATCAAACTGTTTGAAAGACAGTACCTGCCTTCAGTCTTCATGACACTAAACATGGAGGCTTGGCAAACCATTGTCAAACACAACATTTGCATGTATGCCTCGTCACTTTCTTACCTATGACAGCCAGTAGAAGCACATGGATGCCACCGCTGTTAGCTCCAGCAACTTAGCTCAGGGTTGGACACATGCAAAAGTTGGGGAAAAACAAAAACAAGAAGGACACAATCATTACAGTCAAACACTGTTAGAAAATATACTGTTTTGTGTATGCCTTCTCTCTTCCTTAGCACGTCCAGGTAGTACAAGCACATGGTTGCCATCACCGTTAGCTGGAGCCACTTAGCTCGGGGTTGGACACATGCAAAAGTAAGAAAACAGACAAACATTACAATGTACAATTTAACAAACCTCAACTGAAAGACATGAGATCTGTAGCCATGAGTGCTAGTGCCAAGTGGCTAGTGCTACCAATGCAGTCCACCATGTGCTTCACTTGCAAAGCCAGACATCTTGTCAACCAATGCACCTTGCAGTTTGTAGACACTTGTACTTGTTCAGTTGTTTAGAAGTTGCATTACTCCACAAAATGCCTGAAGCAAAGCACATGCCACACTCCACTGCCAGCACAAGCCACTCAACACAAACAGCAAACACATTGAGGTCAAACAACCATTTATTAACAACAAAAAAAACTAACACTTCACTCTTTAGTGTCTTTTGTCTTCTTTGAACCAACCAGTGAACTTCTTCTGGCCTCAGTGGTGGAGGGCAGCTTCTACAAGCAACAACATACAAAGTCAAACTGTTTGAAACACAACAAACTTCAGTCTTGTTCATGACACTACAAGATGGACATTTGGCAAACCGTTGTCAAAAAAAAAAAACAAACATTTGCATGTATTCCTCATCACTTTCTTACCAAAGACAGCCAGTAGAAGCACATGGTTGCCTCCACTGTTAGCTTGAGTTGGTCACATGCAAAAGTAGAAAAGAACAAACAATCATTACAGTGAAACACTGTTGGAAAATAAACACTATTGTATGTGTACACCTCTCTGAGCACGTCCAGGAAGCACATGGTTGCCACTGCCATTAGCTCGAGTTAGCTGGAGCCACTTGCATAGGGTTGGACACATACAGGGGAAGAAAAGAACACAATCATGACAATGAAACACTGTTGGAAAATAAATTACTATTGTGTTGTGTGTGTGTGTGTCTTCTCTCTTCCTTAGCACGTCCAGGTAGCACAAGCACATGGTAGCCACCACCATTACCTCCAGCCACTTAGCTCAGGGTTGGACTCATGCAAAAGTACAAAAAGAACATAGCACACAATCATTACAGTGAAACACTGTTGGAAAATAAAATACTATTGTATGTGTGTGCCTTCTCTCTCTTAGCACGTCCAGGAAGCACATGGTTGCCACCACCGTTAGCTCAAGTTAGCTCCAGCCACTTGCTTAGGGTTGGACACATGCAGGAGAAGAAGAACAAACAACACAATTACAATGAAACACTGTTGAAAAATAAAATACTATTTCTTTTGTGTGTGTGTGTGTGTGTGTGTGTGTGTGTGTACACCTTCTCTTCCTTAGCACATCCAGGTAGCACAAGCACATGGTAGCCACCACCGTTAGCTCGAGCCACTTAGCTCAGGGTTGGACACATGCAACAGTACAAAAAGAACAAAGCACACAATCATTACAGTGAAACACTGTTGGAAAATAAAAAATACTATTGTATGTGTGTGCCTTCTCTCTTCCTTGGCACGTCCAGGAAGTACATGGTTGCCACCGCCGTTAGCTCGAGCCACTTGCTTAGGGTTGGACACATGCAGGAGAACAAAAGAACAAACGACGCAGTCTTTACAATGACACCGTTGGAAAATAAATTACTAGTGTGTGTGTGTGTGTGTGTGTGTGTGTGTGTGTGAGAGTGTTTGTGTGTATGCCTTCTCTCTTCCTTAGCACGTCCAGGTAGCACAAGCACATGGTTGCCACCGCCATTAGCTGGAGCCACTTAGCTCAGGGTTGGACACATGCAAAAGTACAAAAGAACAAACGACACAAACGTTACAGTGAAACAAACTACTAATTAAACATGGCATTGAAGGACTAAGATCCATGACTCCTGTTTCTTCAAGCGCCTAGCGCTAGCAATGGACTCTGCCACGTGCGTCACTCGGAAAGTCGACCATTAGTAAACTGATGCAGCCCTAAACAACTACAAGTACAAGTGTCTACAAACTGCAAGCTGCATCAATCTACGATGACCCACGTACCAAGTGAAACGCATGACAGACCCCGTTGCTAGCGCTAGTCACCTGCCACAAACAAGAAACGGATCGAGGCTGAAGCCACATTTAATGACGATAACACTTAACGTTTGACTCTTCTGTCTTTGTCTTCTTTGAACCATCCGGTGAACTTCTTCTGGCCTCGGTGGTGGAGGGCAGCTTCTAGGAGGAACAAAGGGGAAAGTTAAAGCGTTTGTTTAACACTAAATGCGACTCATTTACCTGTTCGTGTGTGCAGGCCTTGCGTCTTTCTTAACGAGTTGAGGTAGCCGCCGCTGTCAGCAGGAGCCAGTTAGCTCAGGGTTGGACACATGCAAAAGAAGACAATAGACAAAGATTGCAGTCAAGTACGGTACAACGTAGGATTTAAATGAAAGATGTGAGCTTGCCAAGTGAGCCATTTTGTAAACTAATGCAGCTTCTAAACAACTACAAGCGGTTGTTGTACAAGTGTCTACAAACTGCAAGCTGCATTAGCCTACCATGACTCAAGCGGAGCACGTGCGTTTAGCACAAACACAAAGTACAAAACCACATGCACCTGAAGTGGAGAACCGTAATGGCCGTTCAAAGCTCTGCAGCTCCTAGCGACCCACTACCGCACACTCACCTACCTTCCAGACTGAATGAGAATTTATAGGCCACTGCTCATCAGGGCAAAGTGCACACACCTGTGGTCGGCCAATGGAGATGCGGCTCCGCCTTCCTGGGGGCGTGGCCTTGTTGAGCAGGGGAGTGGGGGACAGTGGAGCAGCAGCAGCAACAGCAGCAGATGCCGGTTGTGACTCACATTTATTCATCACTTCACCTTGTGTCTGTTTATTTATTGCGTCCCTGCCTTTTTGCTAGCTTACTTAGATACTACTTTATTCCAACGCTGTCAGTTCTACAAAACACAACAGGACATAATAACATAACATCATATGTTTTAAAGCAGGGGTGTCAAACTCACTCCACAAAGGGCCGGAGTGGCTGCAGGTTTTTGTTCCAACCAAGCAGCAGCACACCTGACTCCATTCAGTTAATCAACTGATCTCAGTCTTCAGACAGTTGATTGGACAAACTGTGTGCTCTTGATTGGTTGGAACAAAAACCTGCAGCCACTCCGGCCCTTTGTGGAATGAGTTTGACACCCCTGTTTTAAAGCATGATGATGTATTGAGCCATTAATGAAGTGATTTTAGAGCCTTGAAAGAACAATCACAGATTCTTCATTGAGACCGTAGCATGTTATTATCATGTACTGTTATTGCCTTGTTACGGTAGCTGACCAAATTCACAACTGCCTCACTATTAAATCAAATATTCAAATGTATTTCTTTCCAAACACTGGCCAACATATTATTACAGCAAGACACTCACCCTTTATTGTGATGAAATGTCACATTCATTCATGATCACAGTGCCAACAGTCGTCACATGTCCACTCACTACATTTAAGCATAAAGATTTAGGTGTAGAAAAAGTTGATGAAGGACAAAGTTGCTCATACGAGTCTCTTTTCTTGCTTTTGGCTCAGTGGCTCTCAGATCGTCTCTGCCCCGGTGGGTCCACGACCTGGCAGAAGATATCAGCTCATTTCTTCTTCTTGTCTCGTGTGGTGCTGAACCGCTGATCCAGCAGCTTCTTGCTGTAATAGATCTGCCAGCCGTGCACCTGCACAGCAATGACCATGGCCGGGTACATGACCGACACGGCCGAGAAGCCAAAGATTAAATAGTACGCTTTCCCGTGACGACAGAGCTGCTGTGCCACTGGGAACATCTCCATGCTGCTGTAGATCAGAGGAGCCACACAGAAGAATCGTGGAGATAACCAGGTAGCTGATGTTGTTGCGAGGCAGAGCCGACGAGCTGAAGATCGTAGGATTTATGCTGAGGAGGTAGGGCTACTCCCACTGGTACAGTGAGGCCACCACCTTGTGGGACACCCCCACGAGGTGGTGTCAGTTCTTGTGGTTTTGCCTTTACCTGAGCTGCCGTCAGGATCCACATCACATATCAGAAGATGGACAATGGTGACTTGGCGGACTTCATTCACAAAGTAAGACAAAAAAAAATCCTTTTTTTTTTCAATCTGTAAGTGTGAGAAGAAATTGGACACGTCAAATTTCACCTGTATGGCAAATTGCATCTCTAAAATTCTATGCATGTATATATATACTAATATATATTAGTATATATATATATATATATAGTCCTGCCTACACACTCCTAACCCATGCTAGTCTACCTTAGCCTGCGTACACACCCTTAACCTCTGCTATTCTCTGCTATCCTGCCTTACAGGATTTACAGGATTCCAGAACATGTGCTTCAGCTGGGAGCTGCAAAGTCTGGTAGCTCTGAGTTTTTACTCAACCTTTGCTTTATTTTGTTGTGTTTTTGTATGATTTTGTCGTATTTTGTCAACTACTGATGGACACTTCTGTGGGGAGAGGAGATTCTTCAGGAGAGGAGCTGCTGTCATTGAAATGGAGCAAGTGTGGAGGATGCCACCCTGTTCCAGCTGGATGAGGAGCTGCTTTCATGGTTGCTGTGCTGGTGGTGCAGACGTTAAAGGCTTGGAGGTGGAGATGTACTGTGAGTCCTTTCTGCTCTCAGTCATCATGCAAAATATCAACTCTCTGCCCAGCAAGAGTGATGAGGAGCTGGAGATATAGATGAAGACTCAGGAAGTAGACATTTTTCTAATCAAAACAATACTTGTGTGCATCCCACCAACGGCTACTGCTGAAGTTCCATGTGAAGGTCTCCATGAAGTCATTGCTAGGATACAGACTAAGCATCCTGAGGCACTTGACTTCAGAGAGATCAGAGATACACGCTGGTGGAGGCCATTCTGAACAACTCTGATCATCCTCTTCATAACACCTTGATGGAGCAAGAAAAGAGCGGTGGTGGACGGCTCGTCTCTCTTCGCTGCAGGACAGAGAGATGTAGAAGATCCTTTGTACCTTCAGCCGTCAGGCTTTTACTTCTTCTGCAAATGGTTGATGAGGTCACAGACAAATGAATTTCCCTTTGGGGATCAATAAAGTAATTCGTATTCGTACACACCCTTAACCTCTGCTAATCTCTGCTATCCTGCCTACACGCTCCTAACCCATTCTAGTCTACCTTAGCCTGCGTACACACCCTTAACCTCTGCTAGCCTGCCAACACACCCCTAAGCTATGCTAACACATCAGGTAGAGCTGTGTGCTCACCTTCCCGGCTCCCGCCGCTCCTGTCAGCAGGTGACAGCAGGTCCTGTGGACAGAGACAGAGAAAAGTATCACACCAAGCACAACATACACATTCAACAGTTGTCTATCTAGCCTGCTTTTCCTAGCCAATGCTACCCTGCCCTACCAAACACACAAAACAACATCAAAGCCTCATACTCACATGTAGCTTTGGAACAGCGACCATGCGCTCCCCAGTCAGGAATAGACCCACTAGGCCACCGCTGCTTCCAGGCATCTCAGCATCAGACCTTCTCCTGACTCCTGCACTGTAATGAAGCACAGTGGAAACAAGGGTGAAATGACCGCAGGACATTATACCTTTGGATGATTAAACATCAATCAGAACAAAACTTGACATGGCTAACCACTGACCTGCTGCACAACAGCAACCAGCACTTCCTGCACCACGAGTGCCTCCGGGCCTCCTGTTGTCTCACTCCTTACAGACTCCTGCGCCTTAAGAAAATGCAAAAAAGCTAAACAAAAACAAAAACAGGTGAAACAGCCACAGCGCGTTATCTTTTTCCTTGATGAAATCTGATTAAGGCTAAACTTGACATAGTCAACCAACTCCATCAAATACAGCTTTGAATAAAGTAGATAAAAGCAGCTTGTTTATAACAGAGAAAAACAGTTTGTTTGAAGAACAAGCTTCATGAATAAGAGACGAAACCACAATAGCAAAGACAAAATATTAGCCTAAAAGAAGAAAGGGGCTCAGATGATCCACAATCAGATACTACAACCTTGTTAGCATCAGGAGCTTATTTCCATATTAACGACCCCTTCAGAACCTTCAAAGTAATGAATAATTGACAACAAATGAAATGTTTTGATTGTCGTCGGCGCCCGGCGTGTTTAATGTTTCATATGTTGCTTCTGAGAAAAGATGGCACATTTGTCAGAAATACATCCCCCTTGTGCCACCCTCCCACCGTCCTCCACGGGAGACAGGGAGGAGGTGAGGGTGGTGATGGATGTAATTAGCTAACAGGGAGTGCTCAATGACCTGGGAGTGAGACTAATGGCTGCCACTGGTTACAGTGATTGTTCAGCCACAGAAACGCCACATATTACAACCACTTCTGTTTCTGTAAAACACTTACATGAAGTGATTGGCGGCTCTATGATGCACCTTGACAAGACAAGGGACAAACCGGAGCTGACAGAGGTCAGCTGTGCCAGACAGGCAGCTGAGAGAGCTATATATGGTTACGCTGTGTGTGTGTGTGTGTGGGGCTGTCACGGTCCAGTCAGGTCAGAGTATCCTGAAGACAGTGTCAGCCAGGATTGATTTCCCTCCTTGGCCAATCTGCAGAAGCATTCCTGTAACACAGCTGACCCCCCCAAGTTTATTACCTTGTCATTTTGCAACATGGATCAAAGTGAAGAAGAGCTGGAAATAGATGCATGGCAACCTTGAACTCTGGAGGAGGAGGAGGACCTGGAAAACACATACACAGGTTCATTCACATGATGACTTGAAAACCAGAAATGTCTGATCCACAATAATAATAATACAATTCAAAACATACACGTGTGTGTATGTATGTATACATGTATGAATATGTATTCTGCTTTGTCTAACACTTTTTGGTTTACCACATCATGCCATGTGTTCCTTCATAGTTTTACTGTCTTTTGATTTCAATCTACACTGTACAAAGTAATAAAAATAAAGAAAAAACATTGAATGTGAAGGTGTGTCCAAACTTACTGTCATTCATTCATACAAACATAGATACATACCTTCATTCAGTCATTCATACACACAAACCTTCATTCAGTCACCCATACATACACCTTTATTCATACCTACATTCATTCATACACAGATACATACCTTCATTCAGTCTTTCATACATACATACATTCATTCACTCATTCATACATTCACACATACATACACACACTCACTCATGCCTTCATTCATACAAATGGAAACATACATACCTTCACTCACACACACATTCATATGAACATAGATACATATACAGTATACCTTCATTCATTCAGTCATTCATACTTTCACACATTCATTCATGCAAACACATACATACCTTCATTCAGTCATTCATTTATACATACATTCACACAGACAGAGATTCAGTCAGATGAACATACATACATATCTTCCCTCATTCCGTTGCTCATTGATAGGCTGGCAGCACAGTCAAGAGAAAAAATACAACCAAAGAGTTGATTAAAGTTGATAAAGAGTTTCATTTACCATTGTCAAGGCTACTTCTCGCGATCGACTCTGAATTAGTCTGTGATCTACCAGTCCATCACAAACAACTGGTTGGGCACCCCTTCATTAAACCATACATTCACATACATACATTCATTCAGTCATTCATCCATACATTCACACATACCTTCATTCATATATACATTCATACAAACATAGATACATGCATACATTCAGTCATTCATACATGTAGGAGTCAATACTCATACAGATACATACCTTCATGCAAACAAACAGATACATACCATATGTACCATCATTAACACATACACACATACATTTATTCATACAAACATAGATACATACATTCAGTCATTCATACATACACACATACATACCTTCATTCATACATTCATAAATAAATACATTTATTCACACATACACACATTCAAACAGATGCATACATTCATACATTCATTCATATACACATACACATTACATTCATTCATGCACACATACATTCATTCATTCACACATGCAATACACATACATACATACTTCCACTCACACACACATACAGAAAGATAATACATACATCCTCTCATCCAATATAACACACAAGACTGGCTCCTAGTATGCAAGAGACTTATCAGACAGTGCAATGAAGGGATAAATCACCAATTTTCGACCTTAACATCATGTCTCTTACCAGTGTTTGTCAGGATTTTTTCAAAGGGCGCTCTCTGGTCAGCATCTCAGATCAGAGAACGCATTCGGTGACCATGGCAATGACTAATATACACATACATTCATTCATACATTCACACATACATATACATACCTTCATTCATACATACATACATTGATTCATTCATTCATACAAACATATACACATCCATACATATATAAGCAAGAGAGCAAAGCCAGTCATACACACACACACACACACACACACACATATATATAGGTTGTTTGTCCATTTATCAGTGTATTGTCTTATGTTTCTCATTTTGTTTTTCAGTATTTTAGCAGCTACAGTACTCTTAGTGGATTTACACTTAGTTTTTCAATTCACACTTTGCAAACACATTATTCAATGTGCCATAACAGAAAACCCAGCACCGAAAACATCTACAAATCAAGTGTTTGCATCAAATACCTAATACTTTTTCATCATAATAAATGTGTATTTGCATTTCTATGCACTGTTGTAAATAGAGGAGAAAGGCAGAAACAAATCAGTGTTTTTTTTTTTTTTTTTACAAAATGCTACTGTTGTATTTGTTGCACAGTTTGTGTTTAAACATTGTAACTATGTTTTATTAAAGTCAATCACTTCAATGTTCTCATTCAATTATCAAATCACTCACTGTCTGAGCGCTGAAGTTCACTTTTAAGGGGCTAATTCACTAGAGACAGTGATAAAGTGATTTTCCTGGGACCCTGCAGGTTTGTCCACAGGTGAGTCACTGTTCAAGGAAATTCATCTACTGATCTGAGAGCTGTGTAAGGAGCTGTGTGACTGTGTGTTCCTGCAACTCACATACACAGGACGCACTTCCTCCAAACGTCCAGCAGAGGGCACAACAGCACCAGGAAACAGCTGCAACATCAACCAAACACTGTTCAGTCTCTCACACTCTCATGTACACACTGAGTTCACAATAACCTTTAACCCCAACCAGGTGGGGTTTTGACGATCTGACCTTTGGACACTGAGGTGGTTTTCACTGTTTCCTGCAGAGACTCAGAAACAAAAAAGAAGGTGAGGTGTTTTAATATCAGAATTAACTTTACAGAAATCATGACTCAGTTCACTCATGTAGATATTAATGGTGAGACAATCAGGTGCCCATGTTCTCATCATCATCAGCTGATCAACCTCATTTCATTACAGAGAGAGAGTGAGAGGAAGACAAGGAGTGTACTGAGCCTCTCTCTCTCTCTCTGTCTCTGAGGTATTTGGTTGGTTCTGATCCCTGAGGGAAGCTGCTGCCTCCTGTGAGCAGAGGATCCTGCCAGGCCCCTGGTTGAACCATGAAGGAGGGAGGGAAGGAGAGAAAGAGGGAGGGAGGGAGGGAGGGATACTGTGGCTGGCACTTTCTCAATGGCACCAACACACAACAGAGCAGTGAGGATGAGGATGAGGATGTATGTGTGTGTGTGTCCTCAGCAAACAAAGGTTTTTATAAGGACGTCATTTGATTATTAACATAAATCATCTTGCAGGTTAAATATTTTATCTCATGTTCACTGCAGAGCAGGAGGAGTGGATTATAAGACCATTCATTTTAGTTTCTGTCATATCAGAGAAAAGTAAATTCATCTCTCCTGGAAAAAAACCTTGCAGAGATTATGAATCTTCCAATGTAGATCAATAACAGTCTTTTAGGTTCGGGGGAAATGTGCATGAGGTGTTTCAAGACTTTAAGACACAACAATGCTATCATCACAGTTTGTAGCAGGAAATGACAAATATCTGATGGAAACACTAACAAGAGACCAACAGCTGCTGAAAAACAAACACTCTTTTTAAAAGATCATAAAATCCAACTAGAGGCCTAATGACGTCAACACAGATCAGTCAGACTGATTGAAAAACTGTCTGTTGATGTTGTTCACATAAATATATGAAGATCTGAGCTCATGGTCTGTGTCAGGTAGAAGCCTCTACATAGTTACACTGGTTTTAGTTACTTTAGTCTGCTCTGTCTGTTACTGACTTGATGTCTGTATCTTCACTCGGGTTCTGGGCCTGTGAGCACCAGGTAACACCCGGCTGTTTTACACTCCTGCTGGGAAAACGAGGCTGATTTTCCTGTTTCCTAAAGAGAGGACATGCTTTTCCAGTTTTATGGGATTTTTCATTCCTGAGTATTTGGACGTTTTCGACCTCCTCTGCTCCTCCTCTACTTCTACTTGTTCTTCTGTCTCTCCTCACAGCACCGACCTGACGGAGACGGATGCAAATGCTGTTGTTCATCGTCGTTTTAATTGTGTGTCGATCCTGCAGCTTTGGCGTTTTGCATATGTAATAAAACTACTTTTCTTTTTCTCCCTCGCAGCTCTAAATTTCCAGCGCTTAGTTTCAGTTTCTGCCTCGCCTTTTCTGGCTCCAACAACTTTGTTCCATTTCTCATTCTCTGGCATAATTGCAGCTTTATAGCATTCTCCACTGCTCGGGCATGCTGTAGATACCCCCCACACACACCTCCTCCTCCTCCTCCTCTCTCCCTTTTTTTGTCTTTTTTGGTTTGGCTCTCATTAATAATTCACAGAAAGAGACTGGGAAATTTTAGTGCAATTTGCAGCTGCTGAATCCCAGTTATTGTTTTGCAGGGTGTTGCACAGAGAGTGCGGAGCTCGGACGGAGGCTTTGTACTTCTGAATGTAATTTGGCTGCGTCTCTCTGACAGGCCACACATCATTAGGGGGGGGTGAAGGAGATGGAGGGGGTGTGTGTAGGGGGGTATCAGCTTTGTCCAACCAGTCAAACACACTGTCCTCGTGTGTCGCTCCTCCGCCTTGACGCTCTGTGTTTCCTTAATGCTTTTAGATGCTGTTTGTTCATATTTATGCCTCATAACTATCTATGTTTTATTCCGTTTGTTTGTGTTCGACCGGGCAGACGCTGAATTATTCAGAGTGGCCGAGACGACAAAGACGACGGGAAACTTTTTTCTTTCAGACCAGACGCTTCTTCAAAGACGAGCAGTGGCTCCGTCCACCAAGTTTCTTTACTTACATTTTTAAAGCAGGTCGAGACACTGCAGCTGGATTCAGGTATCGACCAGCTGTGCGATAAAAAGCTAAACCTACATCTGTCAAAACGCATCATAAGTTACTTGAAAAACACAGATTTAAAGAGCCTGAGGTTTGATTGGAAACTTTGACTCTGGGTGTTGACTTGATATCTAAAGTGAGCTGCTCCAGGATCTCACTGTAGTTTCTTAACACTTTGTTGTGTATCACTCACCTGTGCTGTGTTTGCTCCCATGCTGATGAACCAGAGTCCTGCTCCTGCTCCTCCCTCTGTGAAGACAACAACATGGGCATAAGACTATGTTCACTTTCTGTGCATTTCCTTTTATTATTAGATTTATTTTACACTTTCATCCTTTTTTGGATTCCTTATAAACTCTATTCTTACTTGCATGTGTGTATGTTTGAGTTTGTATTTGTGTGTGTGTGTCTGTGTGTTAAGGCACCAACTACCAAGAGAACAGTCCAGAGGCTTCAGAAAAAAAAAACATCCAACAGTGAAAACAGATAAGAAATCAAAACCTTCTCCTCCTCCCTGCTCTCCCTGTGTTTTGCCCGGCCTGACCTATTTTGCACAGAGTATCTCATAACCGGAGAGTTTAGGGCTGTTTAATTCTAGGTGACACAGCAGTGTCCTGCAGTCTTTTCTTTCTTAATCCCTGGCATCTTCGGTAAAAGATCTCTCAGAAGAAACAGCGCTCGTTTCTGGCATCCAGCCGCCGGAGGGAAGGGGAGATTGTCAGGGCGCATTTCTTCCATGCTCGCCAGCCATTCCTCAGGAGGGTTGTTTGTGTGTGTGTGCGGGGGGGTAAATCACCCCCTCCATTTTTTTTTTTTTTTTTTTTTGGCGAGTTAGGTAAACTGATGGGGAGAGAGCGGAAGGAGAAAGAAAGAGAGGTGGCAGCCCCCCCCCCCCCCCTTGGAGAACAATTCCACCTTAAGCTCTTTTTGGAAATTACAGGAATGTTTCTCTTGTATTGCTCTTGTCACCTTCCCTCCAACATGGCCGCAAACAAGCTGAAGTGAAACCCAGTGATGCGTTTGCTCCAGAGCGGTGGAGGAAGAAAAGGAGGAGGAGGAGGAGGAAGATGCCCTGTGGGCCGGTGTTTCGTGTCATCCTATGATAGCGGCTTCTGTTTGGCCGCAGGAGGTTTTTCTGTGCAGAGGGAAGTTGAGTGTGTGTGTCCAGTGATGCCAGTGACCTCACACACACACACAAACAGCTGCTGATTTAACACAAACTAACTTGTGCTTTAAAAAACACAACTAAAAATCAAGGCGTGCTCAGATTTGAAGCTGCTGCTTCTATCTAAGGTGACGTCATTAGGTGTTTAAAAGTTTCAGGCTGCAACCGGCGGCCATCTTTGCCAACAGGAAAAAAAGTTCAACAGTATGAGTAAGAAAAGTAAAATGCTGGCTTTTTATTTCCTGCAGCAGAGCAACTGCTCTTTGTGCAGCAGCAGATAAGGACGGGGTCGACGCGTCATATGTCTACAAGGAAACCCGGCGTCCAGGAAAGCTTGCGTTTTCCCCCAATCAAAAGTTCCATTAACCTGGAGCACCGGGAGCTAATTGAGAGCGGGAGAGGCTGAGATGTATCACCGTGTCATTGGAGGCCCGGCCGCTCGCGTCAGCGGACGTCATACGCCGACACGTCTGACATATTTGTAATTATCCTGGATAATAAGAAATGAAACGCGGCAACAGGAACAGGCGCGCTGAGGCCTGGAGTTGTTGTAGACTCCTGCGGGAGAAAGACAATGAGCAGGACGATTCCTCCAACCTTTGATAACCCACATCACGTTTAAAGTATTAACTGCTGCTTTTTATAACAGGGGGGGAGGGAGGGGGAGAAAAAAAATCCACAAATCTGCATTAACTGTTTTGAAGATTTATGAATCTCAACTTCACACATGCTCTGCGGTGGAGGGAGATCACCAGTTCATTATGTGTTGCACCGTTTCCTGATGCGTGCGTCTCTCTTATCTCCTTGAGAGGGTGAGAGATATTCTAATCTGTCGCCCCAATAGCCTTAAGCCCTGGTACGGCGACTGGGCCAACTTTTGTTCTGCATAATCCCTCCGCCCCAGCGAGGGGAGGTCATGTTTGTCAAAATGTGGCAAAGTGAACATGAAATTTTTCTCCCCTCTCTCCTCCTCCTCCTCCTTCTTCTTTTTCCCGGGTTTAATTTGGAATTAAAAATGCATGCGATTTTGAACTTTAGATCTCCGGAGAGAGCTGTAAACAAGTATGAAATTAAGTGTCTTTTCAAACACGGGCGGCGGCGACGTGAATTGAATCGAGGCGCTCACATTATTCGGCTTCAGAGCGACGGCCGGCTGACCGGAGTGGCCTCTCAACACAAATCACTCCATGATGACAAACACAAAGAGAAGTGCAGATTTGAGCTCAGACTGACGGTTGAATGTGATCAGATGTCAAACTGGAGAAAATCGGCTCAAGTGTGGACGGTCTGGAGGGTTTCAGTCGTTGGTTTTATCCATTTCTACATCGCATCACTTCCTGTAGCTGGAATATTATGCTATAATTACTAAGAATTACTGATACCTCAGACGTCTCAGTATCAGAGGATAAGAACCGATGTAAAGACTGCTGCTGTGTCTTCAAACTTTGCAGGCGAAATGGAAACTGTCTGTGTGTTCATGTAAACGCGAGGCTGATTAATTCAGTTTTTAATTCCTGATATCGGCCTTAAAAATCCCACATCGGTCGAGTCCTATTAGAAATAATAATAATAACAGAATTACAGCGGTTGCTTAGTAACATTTACATCAAGCCAGAGATCATCAACGAGCCCTACAGTAACAGCCTTATTCCTCTGGGGACAACGAATTAACAGAGTTTAATTTTGCCTACTACTATACTATGAAATTACTGTCCTCGAAATTGTGGTTTTAAACAATCTATGTGAAATTTTAGAACTGTAAGAAGATCTAAACAAGTGAAATACACCTGAATACATAACGCATCATGAATATATATTAAGATAATGTCTGCAGACAACACTTTAAAAGGGCCAGGTACTCAAACACACAGACACACATTTATCACATGCAAACTGGTGACTTCTAACTTGAAAATGTATTTCTTGTAACCTGTAATAATCTGCTGCCGTACCAGGTCGAATCATTTCACACTGACAAAACCAAAGTTTGTTGTTTCAATTTCAGGAGGTCGAATATTATATGAGGAATTTTAGAGGCCTGAGGTACACGATCACATATCACATTATTTCAACATGTTTTAAAGGGCCAGGTACAAACAACAACACAAACATGTAGACATGAAGTGTCTACACACGACACACACCGTGTGCTCACATCTATCACATGCATTTTCACTTTTGCTTGCATATTTGTGAAGTTTTCTTTCTCAATAATTTGAGACTTTAAACTTCGGGAAAAGAAAATACCAACAATAATTTTTTGAAAAACAGTGTGTGGTTTTCATTTGAAGATCTAAAGAACTGAAACAAACGTTAACATGACATATCACAGTATAATAAGATGTGTCAAAGGTCCAGGTGCTGACAACATGCACACACTGGATGTCTGCACATGCTGACACATTCATCCCGTGCACTCGTCTCTGAGGTGCAGAGACGTTGTGTGTGTGTTCTCAGATCTGAACCTCTCTCTCTCTGCTCTCGTTTCCTTCGATCCTTCGCTCTCTAAGTCAAACTCCACTTTGCTAACGCTACACTTCCTTCCCTCTGATCGCGTCCTAATATTTACACCTTCCTACGAGCGCCGCCTGCTCTCTGCTCATTAACAGCAGCAGCAACATTTGTCCCTCTTTAACAGCAGGTCGCGCCGAGGTCAGGCGCCACCTTAAGTAAAAGACGACACATCCTGTTCTCCCCCCCGAGGCCACACGGGGAGAGTTGTTAAGCAAATCTGCATGGTAATAGGTGATTAGTATTCGTTTCTGTGCCTTATTTCCTCACACCGAGTCCTTGTGTGAGTGCGCGGCTCTTCAGGTTTCTCAACACTTCAGCGTTTACAGGTCTTTATACAAAAACAAGACGGAGACCATTCAGGGATCTTAAGGTGGTAAGTGCGTCTCTTAACCTCGGGGAAGAGCGGCCGGTGTTTCGACACGACCGCAGCTGCTGTACACGATGACGCCACAGCTCAGGTATTCAGCCCAACCACAGACACTTTAAAAGTGCTGCAACAAGCAAAAACATCCTCACATGAAAAGGTCAGAGGTCACAGCTCGTTCCAGGGGAACAAGGGGAAAACAGTTCAAACTACGAGTTATTGTTTTATCTTTTATTCTTTATCTCATGATATTTGTATTGGTCTCTCTTTATCTCTATTTATTCCTCACTGTCTTACATATTTTATACATGTTTGATCTTTTTCTGCTGTTTCCATGTTCATCCTGTTTTATTTCAGCTGCTTTTCACCTATTCTGACTTTGCATTGATCTCTATTTATCTTCATCAGGCCGGTGACCATATTCAATAACTCATTTTTGACAGATGAAATAAGTTATTTCAGTTTATGCTGAGCATTTCAGTTTAGAATAAGCGTTTTTGCACATTTTTGTCTTAATAAATATTCCTTAACTCTTGTTTTTGCACTTTGTAAACTGTTGTTTCACAGGTGCTGCATAAATAAGGGAATTATGATTATTATTGCTGTTTTTTTTGTCCCTTCGTGGAACTTTTGGTTTAAAAAATGACTCAGTGACTAAAGTATATGAGCGCAGCAGAGACTCAGCAGTGGCTCGTGTTATTAATAAGTTGTTCTGTGTATAGTTGGAGCAGTTAAAGTTTGCCAAGCCGCCTGAACACTCATCTATTGGAGCGGCCGACAGCTTGACCAGAGGAGCGACCCCCCCCCCTCCCTCCGGATGACGGATGGCGTGCGGCCGGAAACAAGCGCCTTTATCAGGCCGCATTATCCTCCAGCAGCCGATCCAGACAGGCCAGATTTTTATCGAACTGTATTGGATTTAGTAATTTCCTTTTCCAAGACGAATGGATGGAGGTGCTGAGAGGGGGAGAGGGGGGGGGGGGGGGGGGGGGGGGGGGGGGGGTTATTGTCTGCAACCCCGGGGTGATTATTACTTATGATCCATTTAGTATTTCGAGGTCGTCCCAGCACGTGTCGGTTATTACTCTGCTTCACCTTTGTGCCCAACGCTGCGACTGTGTAGGAGTGAAGCAGTGAAACAGTGAAAAGGTTTGATGAGTTCAGACACTGAAGGAGGGAAAAGGTCAAAACTTCAGTTCATGGGATAAAACTCGACACGTGTCACAACCTATAGGACAGGATGAATATAAACATAGAGAAATAGAAATACTGTTCTATCAGGTTAATAAGCTGTGAGAGGAAAATTATATCTCTCAACAATTTGGAAGAAAATTCAACAGGTCACATGATGTTTGAGCTACAGGCCTGAAATTTTACACAGGTGTAGTTGATTTTAATTGATATTGCACAAATGATGAATGAGTTATTTGTACTCAAATATGATGTTGCTGTTTTTTTGTGTGAAAAGTAAAAGGACTTTTCAGACAGGTTTGAATTTGGTTTGGATTTAGTTCAATGCTAAAAAATAAACAATTTTACAAACTTCAAAACCTTAAAATATTATCTCATGTGAGACTTTTTGGTCTTTTACTTCCTCTGTTTTAAAACAAATGAGCAGAATTACATTAAAAGATGCAGATGCAAGGAGTTAAAAGTAATAAACGTCCTGATTGGAGATGTATTTATCAAAAAATGTTAAACTTTGAACTCATTTCCATGTATGGAATTGGATTTTTGATTTATTCTGTAAAGTGGATAATAATCCAAGAATACGTAAATGTTCAGCCTCTATCTCTCAGGTATAGACAGGTGACGCGTGTCATTAGGTGGTTTGGACTGAAGTGTTGACCAAATGGCATATGTTGTTCTCCCACCTCCCTCTGTGTGTGTGTGTGTGTGTGTGTGTGTGTGTGCATGTGTGTGTGTGTGTGAACATGTGTGTGTACAAATCTCACGGTTGCGAACACACAGACGGCGTCGATGAAAGCTGTGTCAGGTAATTTCACACTCTCACACGCGTGCAGTCACGTCGGCCTCCCCCGAGCTAACTCATTACCTGTCTCGGCCGCCAAGCGCACCGGATCTACCTTCTGGAGACGCTGGCGTTAAACAAGCTGCGCAGGTGGAGGCGGGTGAGGAGGAGGGGGTTGTTACAGTCGGAGGAGGAAGGGGTGGGTGAGTCAGACTAAACGTGGAGGCGGTGAAAAGCGACACGGTTCATCCTGAGGGGCTCACGGCTCGGCTCACCTTGTCGCTACGATGACCACCAGGGGTCAAAGGTCAAGGTTCACCTTTTGGAAGCAGCATGGAGGGCCGAGCCCCCACCAGCTGTCTCAAATATCCTCCCCCCTCCAACACCATAGCCGCCCTACAACCTTCCTGCCGCGCGGGAGCTGTCAAAGGGTGGGAGAGGAGGAGGAGGGGTGAGGGGGTGAGGGGTTGGTGAGGGAGGGTGAGGGGGGAGGGCATCGGACCTGCCAGCATGCATCTGGCTGACAGGCGACTGGGAAGGTGCACTGCGAGCGCACGTCACAATCAATAACCCCCGCTGAGAGCGATGGACCGGGGGGTGTAGACGCTCCCCGCCACCTCGCTGTGTGTTTTTATTTTTGTACAGAGGAGGAGGAGGAGGAGGAGGAGGCGGAGGGGGGAGGAAAGGGGGGAAGAGAGGAGGGAGGAGGCGCCGGCGTTGACTTGTCACCTAACAACACACGCTCGCTCCGGGTGTTTGGGATTTTGTTTTGAGAAAATACATATGCGGCGTGTGCAGGCGTGCGTGCATGCATGAAGAGCGGGTGGTGGAGGTGTGATACGTGACGTGATAAACTGCAGGTCAGCGACTGTCGGAGGGGGCGGAGGGGGAGGAGAGGGAGGGCGAGGCAAACAGGAAGAGGTGCTTGCAGGTTCAGCCACTCAAACAGATGGTGTTAGCTCCGCCCACAGGTCACAGGTGAGGTCAAGTCACTGAATTAAAAACAAATATAATCTATTTTATGAAGTTAAAGCCACTGTTTTATGAACTGGTGAACATTTCATTTCCTGTTTCTTCTTTATTTGAAAAAATCTGACACTGAAAGTTTGTTTTTCTTTTAAATAATTTAAATGAATTTCTCGACATCACCGGGCCTCCGTACAGGTTCAGGCCGCTGCAGTCTGAGTGTATTTACATGTATGATTATATATCAGTGTGTTTGAGGGTGATCAATTACCTTTTGCACTTACAGTCAACAGCCCAAACAGGCTGACAGATCTGTTACGATACCTTCCCAGAAAAAAGGAGGTGGTGGAGGTTCGGGGGGGGGGGAAGAGGAGTTCCCGGCACATGATCGGTGCAGCCGTAAACAGATATAACAAGTTCCCTCCTCAGTAAGATGAGAGGATGTCAATGGGCCCTGACACTGAGACACCCGAGCGCCGATCAATCGATCGCTGACATTACACCTCGACACGTCTTCAGGCTCCACTATTAAAGTTTTGCATTACCAATGAGGTCCTGCTGCTGCTGCTGCTTCTCCTCCCCCCTCTGATAATTCATGTTTACCAGGCCTGCTTATATTTTGAAGGGTGATTATCCAGTCACATCAAAACCTAAATGAACCTCGTTTCACTTGCAGCGTTGCAGCATTAGGAGCTTTTTTCTTTTCTTCTTTTTTAGAACTGAAGAGAGACTGGAGCTGATTAAAGTGATTCTGCTTCTACCCAGTGGTTTCCATTCTGTAGGACGGAGATGGTCGGTCATGGCTTTTGGACGCATCACGTCGTATTTAAGTCGACAGCATCACCCTCCTCCTTAAAGGTTTTCTAAGCGCTGACAGATTTTCCTAACTGGGGAAATTAACTGGCTTTGATACCTCGCTCATCTCCCCCTGAAGCCAATCACAGTGTGTTTACCATCACAGCCAGAGATGGGGAGAACTTAAAGTGTGTGTGTGTTTTAAAATATCTGGCCTCTGATGTGATGTGGCCCCGTCTGCGGCGAGGAGAGGCGGCGTCCTCGTCCTCATGCTTTTAATGAAGCTCTGAGCAATTATCAAAGCCACCTCCTATTGATCTCCACACTCGTGCCAGGTCAATGAGCCACTTGCCGCCTTTTTAAGTCACTTCTCCTGCTTCTCTGGTTCATTATGGAGACCAGGCACCATGAAGAGGCCTGACAGGAAGTCACCACCACCACCACCACCACCGCCTGCATCAGGAAACAGCCTCAGTGCTCAGATCTGAGAGGGAAGACTCAGATTTGACTTTGGTTTAGTAAATTCTTCGTTTTGTGCAGCAGGAGAAGAGAAATGAAAAGGTGGAGGTGAGGTCATAAGGTTAAGGTGAGGCTGACCCCCCCCCTTCTCACAAAATGAACCTTTGATCTGGGACTAGTTAGTGGTCGCTTTTTAACTTCCTGTTTGTCTACTTCAGGGACCTGCCGGCGACTTTGGAAAACACGGTTTTGCAGCTGCAGAAGTCAAAGTTCAGTTTTTTTGTTTTAAATGGAGACGAGACTGAAGCAAAAAAAAATTTAAAAAAAGGAACGTAGGTGTGTGTGTGTGTGTGTGTGTGTGTGGAAGTGGAGAGTGATTGATTTGCAGTGTGTGAAGTTGGAAATGTTTAACAAAGACCGAGGCCCAGGCCATAAAAACCGTGAGTCAGTCGTCGCTGTGGTCGAACACGTCGACTTGCATTGTTGCGGCGCCGTGTGTGTGTGTGCGTGTGTTTACCTCCAGGCCCCTAACGCTCTTCATTTGTGCGCGGCCACCTGTCACCCGGCGCTCATTTATAATGCGAGCGGGTTCCTTGCCCTTCCAAACAATGCCAGAACTGTGAAACTTTCTGTTATATTTATACCAAAAAGAAATATAAATATTTGAACTAGCGTTTAATGGTGGGGGGTGGTTGTGTGGGGGGGTTTGTACATTCCTTCATATCGTACACAAGCTCAATTGTTACCTTGGATGAATCGCAGCGTTGTATTTACTTTGGGGTCTGTGTGAGTGATATCTGCATCGATGCTGTTTGCCATATTAGTGAGCTAAGACCTGACACTCTCCAGCTGAACTACTGCGGCTGTGTACACAGTTTAGATGAAAATCCTGTTTATATTGCAAAAGAGGTGTATTTTGTAAGCCCCCCCTCCACCACCACCCCTCCATCCTGTTGTATATTTAATTGTGAAATATTTCCTGCAGCCTCTTTGTCTGTGTGTGTCCTTTAGCCTTGAGTGCACCTTCAACTGTCTGACAGACTTCATACAGGTTATTAACGGTTAATTAACTGTAATTATAGCAGAAAAGGACGGAAAAATGACACAACTGAATTTTATTTCATGGTTTAAGCGGCAGATTTTGATTATTTTAGAGAAAATGTAACTTTTTGATCTGATTAATGTTTTTTTCCGTCGACTTGGTTCTTGTTTCGATGTTTTCAAGACTTGTGCGCCTCCTTTGATCGACCATCTACAGCAACTGTCATGCACACCAATGAACCTGTGCAGGCTTTAATTTCAAGAAGGGAACTTAAACACAGTTTTTATGCAAAATTTTGGGCATCCAATTTGTCTTTATCATCTTAACTCTAACTAACTAACTCCTCACACTCACTTTTTTTAAATTTGTTGTTAATCTTATTTGACTTTCTGAGAAAATCAGACACCTGTGACGCTATACAACATTTTTAATCGTTAATAATTAAAGTTACCAGAGCTCTTCCACCTGCAGATGTAAACATGAATTCACTGGGGGATCAACAGCAGCTATTTTTGGATCCTTCATTAACTGCTTTAACTCCTCAGACACATCGTTTGGCTTATCACTAAATTAGATGTTGCACAAATTGCAGCTTCTTCAGAGAGCGATATGTTTAAGCTGATTGTGGAGACTTATTTTGAAAGGGCCTTCTGGTTTTGATGCTGACTGGCGGGATAATTCAGAGCCTCAGTGCAGCGCTGACCACACTGTGGTTTCCCTCTGTAACCCAGCGTGGACTTAGAGATCTGTGAAAAGAGCCAATTTCAGATTATCACGGCCTGATCTGCGCGGACGTGTCGAAGGCGCAGATGCCTGGTGTTGTCGTTAATCTCCTCGATGGCATCCATATGCAACTTTAATTTGAGCACTTCAAACTGCAGGGGGATAAAGATAGCTTTTGAAGATCGCTTTTCATGTCCTCTGCGTTCGTCTGAGCGTCTAAGTGCAGCCGAGGAGATCTGGACGCTTTTTCTCTTTTGTGGCACAGTTTGGCTTTTTAACTGAAGGAGAAGAAAAAAAAAAAAAAAAAAAAGGAGAGTCACTCAGCTTGGAGACGAGTTGAAGCGTCTGAAAAACGCCGGCTTTACAGGCAATTTCCTGCCATTGTCTCACACTAACGAGATAAACGCTTTCTGTCAATCACAGCTCCTTCCAGAGGTGTCGCGTTTCAACGTCGCGCTAAATCACAAGCGCCAACAGTCAGCGGTCGATGCAAACAGTCATTTTGTGGAGGGAACTTCGCACGGCTGCCAGCTGCTGTGGACATTTTTACATTCAAGGATTTTTCTGAACCCGGCAATAAAGTGTCCGTCTTTTTTCAGAGCTGCAGTTCACATAAATACGCCTCTAACAAACAACCATAACATCCATGTTATACGATCCCTATTGTTAACAATTCTCTTTTAACTTGCAGCCAAATCAACCAGCGCTGCTCACAGAGGGCCGGTGCTAAAAGGATATGGAGCTTTCAGATGGCACCTAAGTGGAGTATCGCATAACCAGCGTGCCTTTTTATGGATTAACAGTTTATTCCTTTTGCTGGAGCCCCACCAAAGCGCCCTGGCCCTGTGTAAAATATACTGCTTTTGGTGAATTATGAGCGTGGCCTTCGTCCAAGTGCCTGTGGCCTTCCTGTTTATTTGTACGGCGGCGCAGGTCGGCGGTGAGGTGGGGTCCGACCGATCCAGCTGAGCATGTGTAAACACTCATCCTGGGAGCTGCGGTGAAAGTGGCTATTTTCCTTCAGCGAGGGGATTTTTTTACTGCCCATTGTTTTTAACACAGAATCGACCTCTTAAAAACATTGGACACTCTCTCATGGCTCTCCTGTGGCCCGCAGAGTGCTTTGTATATGCCTATTGACAAAATATTTCTGTGTTATGGCATGTGTATACTGCGACTCGTATAAACTGGAAAAGAAACACGAGTGTGCTGGCGGGAACATCGCGCCCATTTCATGCAAGTGCTCCCTGGAAACCTCTCCGGATGCCGGCCTGAAAAACACTGACGACCTGAGTTTTTTTTTTCCCCCCTTCACTGCAAATCTCAGACGTCCAGACCGAGCTCAGGCTTTACCTTGTACTTTCTCAAGATGACACTCATCAGACCACAGCCAGGTTTGAGCTGCAAGTGCAAGAATCAGGAAGTAAAAGTTACACTAAAGCAGGTCGCAGTGCGAAAAACTTTCTATCCATGAAAGCAAACCACTGACAAAATCTCAAACTGTTTTCAATGCAAACTACAAAATACCTCATTATTTCAGACATAAACTGGAAGAAATTCACTTTCCTGACAGGTTGGTCAAAGACTCGGCCTCAGACAAAAATGTCTGGTCAGACTTTGCAGTGCAGCAGCTCAGAAAACAACAGATCGTGGAGAATCTTACAGAAAAATATCTCATTTCTTCTAAGAAATGCACAAGATTTCATCCAGAAAGCAAGTTGTGCAAAAGCCCTTTTTACAAATCAGCATCAGTGCCCAGTTTCTCCTTTTCTGCACCTGAACCTGACCAGCAAATGAGTGAAACCCCTCTGCTGTGGTTGGAAGCTGCAGATGTAAAAAGCTGGACACTCTGTAGTCGTCTTCATGTCAGTTTAAGCCTTGAGCGTCGTCACGGCGATATGTTTCAGTGTGACTTCTGTGTCTCTGAGGTGAAGCCGCCGCCGCTGTTTTTGTTTTTGTCGACGTGATGGCGGGGTCGACCGAAGGCGAAAAAAAGTGGTCTGGGGCGACCGGGGCTTCGCCGCGGCTCTGACTCAACGAAGCTCAAACCTCTTCAGCCTCAAATGCAGCAGATCGGGCCTGACGACGACGACGGTGACGGTCGTTACGAGAACGAGAGGTTTGGGGACAAGCTGGAGAAATAAACATCTGTAGGGTGGAGGCTGAGAGACGAGGGAGGAAGGGAGGGAGGGAGGGAGGCGTTTGAGTGCTGCCGTTATGTGAAAGCTTCTCCGGGCTGCTCGTGCACTTTGACACCGGCAGCCGAGTCCTGGAGGCCTCAACCGTTCGCTGCTGCTGAAGGAGTCTGGGAGCAGGATCCAAGCCGGGGTCAGAGGTCAGATCCATGTCCTAAAAGCAAACTGCAACCTATTTTCACCCAACACACACTCATGAGCGCAGCGCAGTCACACACGCTGCCACAGATTGTACTCGTCGTTCTGTGTGTTTTACAAAGTCAAAAGACCACGAGAAAGAGCGACGAGGTGGTTCGTCAAACTTTGGGGCATCTGGTGGAAAAAGCCTCCGAGTTCCCAGAGTGCCGAGCGTTTCAGTGTGGGTGGCACGAATCCCTGAGCCCTGCAGTGTCAGTGTCTCCACTATACATTTTACATACCAACAGGAGGACGTAGGCCGAGAGAAGAGACGCCTACTGTCCCGAAAACAAGCTCAGAGAAAAACCTCCAAACTAACTCTGAGAAGCTCTGGACTCAAACTGAAGAAAACACACACACTTCCTGTTACGCTATTTAACTTTGTTTTCTAACACTAACTCTGGATCAGCGGTCACCAAACCATCACTGACAATTTGCTGGAACGAAACACCTTACACTTCAAGCAACAGAGAAATAAAGTACATCAATAAACAAACACTGTCCTGGCACTTTTTACTTTACTTGGACTTGCTGTACTTGATGAATATGCTGAAAATTTGTCTAATGTAATCAACTTTACAAGCTTAATTTGATTTGCTCACTGCAAATGTGAAGAGTTTTGTTTTTGTCTAAAAGGAATCAACTAGTTTCCTTTAAAAAGACAAAAAAGGTCTCATGTCAATATTTAGTCAGTGTAAAGTGTTAAATTCTTCTTAAAACAAACTGAAGTTAAAGTTCATTTAAAAGCTGGACTTAATGCCCCTCATGTAATTCAAATCTAAAGGCCTCAGGTTGGAAAATACAATCTGGGTCTTTTTCTCTGGATGTTTGGATGGAAAAGATGTTTTCTCACCTAAAGTTTATCATCATTATTATTAATCATGATATATCAGGACATAATGAAGCATCCTACGCTGTTTATCCTCTACTTTGATGCACGACAACAGCTCTCAGGTTGTTGGCATCATCAGGTTATGACCTTTGACCTCTCCTTGTGAACCTGCAGGATTATGGGAAAGTAAAACTTCCTTGATGCATCAGTGATTAAAAACCACTTTGCAGGAGCCATAGTTGTTGCTGCGGTCTTGTTGTGCGTGCAGCCTGGTTGTGGCCCCCCCGGGCAGCCGACCCTCCCTCTAACCCCTGTTCAGCATCATCTCAACGCAAACTCACACGGCGAACGCACATGGAGCCGCAGCCCGTGGCGCCGACAGACGGAGATCCGCCCGCTTGGCTCAGGATCACCCGGCTCGTCTCCTCTCCTTCCTTGAAGTCTCGACTCTGAGGCGCGTTCGAGATCTTATAGGGTTTGAAGTGGAGAAACGACGGCGCCGACGAGAACCCGCTTCTTCTCTCCCCTCGCAGCGTTTCTGCCCCTCGAAACAAAGCAGCAGCATCACGGAGCGTCTGCCAGATCAAGCTCTAAATAAAAAGCAGAAAAGCAGCAGCGAACGTCTCCAGGAGGCAGAGGGCTGAGCGGTTGGTGAGGATCAGTGAGGCGGCAGTGATCACATTAAGGATGAGACTGTTAAAAATCTCCCTCAGACCTGATCGGCCTCTTTACACCGGTGAAAACATGTCAGTGCATATAAAAACGGCTCTGATCTGGGTCGAGTTTCTCGTCCACTGGCCGAGAGAGACGCCCGAAGATCCGTTAGTTTTCTACTTTAAACTTATCACAGAGTTCAAGCTGCAAACTTTGCTTCCTGAGATTCATCACTGTTGTTTGAATAATGGTAGAAAAGTCTTTTATTGTGTCTTTGTCCATCGTTTGGACACAATCTCATCTCTTTTTGCTTGGAAAATTCATCGTTTTATATTTATTCTCCACTTTAATCTGTGTGTTTCTGTTTGAATATAAGTGTCACAGCTCGTCTCTGAAGCTGTTTCTCTGTTTTCTGATGATGAAATCTCTTTTTGCACAGGCCACGGTTTTCAGCTGACCTTTGAACCTCAGGTATTTATTCGTGTTGATGTGATTTGCACACGAACTGGCTCCGTCCTGTTGCGGTGCTGCTCATATTTGTGTGGATTTGCATCGTGTCAGGACGCAGACGCGGATGCACGCCATGGATTAGTTGTTTTATAGACACAGGCCGTAGTTTCAGAGTTGGAGGTTGTTTTATTCATGCGGCTGCAGAGAGCAGTCTGCTGGAGGCTCTGTGGCGTGGCGGGAAGTCGAGCGAGGAGAGATAAGGGCTGTATAGAGCAGCGGGAGAACATCGGTTAGGGGGAGAAACAGTTGAACAGTAACCACAGGACGCACCGCCGGAGACAAATATTTCATCAGAAAAGTTCCTTGATACAGGCTGGAGGAGAGCGGGATGCCGCAGAGTGCTCGCGAACGCACCCCGCCCTCGGTTTGTCTTTGCCTTGCCTCGACACCACGAGCTGGTAAATATGTGTTTTCCGAGACGGAATAAATCATTGTCGCTTGTGAAAAGCAAATACGTATCTGTTGCTCGGCTTATTGACAATGTGGAGAGACGGGAGGATAAATAAAGAGAGAAAGGGAGGAAATGAAGGCAGCTGCCCAATCATGACGCCTGCTTAAGACCTCATTGCTTCTGAGTGCTACTTTACTGTTGCCGTATTTTGACTGAAATCTTAATGCAATGAGGATTAAAGGGATTACAACATAATCTTGAATAATCCAAAGTGCCACGGACGGAGGAGCGCTTGTAATAACGGCGTAAAACCCGTCCGGAGGTCTGACAACATTGTCAGTCACGGCGAGGATTAAATATTTGCGGGAAAAACTTTCGACTAATGCCCGCAAACCATCGCGAGGGGGGAAGTAAGACATAAAAAAAATAAAAAAAACAGAGAAAGAGCAGAGCGCAGGGGCCAAGAAGGCAATTTAGTAATTTAAGAGACATATAGCACCTCGGTAAGTGGTGGCCAGGCCGCTGCCAGGACAAAGCCCAGGCAGAAGAGGGGGAGACGGGCTCTTTAAGCAGATTTACTCCTCCAATTTTTGTTTTTGATCAATGCTCAGGCAGGTTCATTACACATGTAAAGCACGGGGGAGGTTTGAGGAATGAAAATGTTCTCACAACCCCAGAATCAATTCTTATTAGGTTTACCCAAACGCCATCAACATGTCCATTAGCTTTTCCATTAATTTATATTTCTTCCTCAGGAGCAGGGGGCTTCCTTGTATATTTTAAGGATTATGTAAAGCATCACCAGAAATTATCTTTTGAGCTAAATAACCCATATTCATCGATGTGAACCTGCCTTTAATTACAACCCTTCACTCAATAACAGGAGCGTTCAGATCTGTGTGGGAGGCACATTAGTGGGATTTGATGCAGACCTTGCCGGGATCCTCCCTGAAATTCATGCTGCTTGATTGAAGTCTTATTGACGCTTAACTCCTCTCCAACAAACCAAACCCTTAATTTAACTGAATGAATATAAATTGAGTGCAAGAAAAAAGCTTTTTAGAAACAGACTCTGCAGCATTAACTTTGGACGAATTTGTCTCCGGGAACAAGAAGCCGAGACGAGGACGGCTCCAACAAAGAGGCCGGACGGCGGACAGACACGACTGCACATGACTCATATACTTTATATATATCCATATGTGCTAAATCTGCTTTTTGCTGTATATTCAATCACTGTGTGCATTCAGGCAGCAACGTGCCATGGCTGCTGCTGTCAGACGGCAGGGGGAGGAGACGAGGTTGGTGGAGTTCACACTTTTATTCTCTGCATCGGATCAGTCACTTTGTGTTAGAGCTGCACGGCGCGGAGACGCTGACGGAAAAAAATCTGGATACATTTCACCTTTCTGCTGTTTTTAGGACATTTGTGCAACATGGAGAAAGTCAATTCACAGCAAATGACCGAGGACCTCCTCAGTCCTCATTTAGAAACTTCCAAGTTGTCGACTTGTCTTAAACTGAAAAATAAGTTGTTTGTATTTTTAAATCTCTCCTCTCTTGTCCTGCATTGACCCGGGGATCACAGTAAAGGTCGGCTGAGGTCGGACGGTTCCTCCAAAAAGTCGCGGAGGTGATGTTTTTTTCAAAGTTGAAGTGTTTCACTTTGAAGATTCAGAGCGGCTGTCGGTCGACCTCCTGTTTGGCCTTTCTAGTGTAAAACGCTGCTCTCTGTCGATGAGGACGTCCTCTCTGACTTGGCCCCCCGCCGCCCGCCGCCCTTGGGCTCGGCACTTGACCCCAGTCGGCTGCGTGTCTGACTGCAGAGGTCTGGCCCGTTTCCAGTTTGAAAAAACTGCAGGAGAAGAAAATTGCTTTTCTTTTCCTGCTTTTCAGATCATCTGATGGTGCAAAGACCATTTGACTTTCAAAATAAAGTACCACTGAAGTTTGGTACACAACAACAACACCAGTGACGGTGACGACAACAACAACGACAACTCTTTGGGTCACTGTTCTGGCAGCTGATAAAGTGGTTTTTCATATTATGATATTCCTTTTAACAAAATAAATAATGCATCCTTCCACCTGTCTCTACTTTAAACATCCAATGTTAAACTTTCCACTCCAGACACTTTTTTTAAATTAATAATAATGCAAAACACTGTGCAAATATTAAATAAATATTATGATAAACATCTGTCTGCAGCCAGAACATTTATCACCATGTCTCAACACACTGCAGTGATACATGTATAAACATTGACTATATTTATGTGCATTCTCTCTGTGTATAATATTGTTTAGAATATCTATTAATAATTGCACATCAGCTGCAGATGAAGACAATGAGATGCAGCAGAAACTAGAAAGTGCTTTAGTTTCTTTGAGTTTCAACATGATTTATAATTGAACCTGCACATTTACACAGGGAAATAAGATGATGACATAAAAGATTGCTCTGTTAAATCAGATTACAGCTGTAGACATATAATCATTGGCGAGCTTATCTGCACGCAGCTCCAGTTTAGTTTGTTAAAAACCTAGTTATTGTGTTTCTCTGATGAGTACGAGCGACTCACACTGAACTGCTGCCTGTTTGATTTGCTGCTTGACTCTGAGCTCGTCTGCTCTCTGTGCTGCCACCCAGTGCAGGCCGCCGTCAACAGCAGCAGCAGCAGCAGCAGCAGACATTAACTTCCTCTGTCATGGAAACAAGATAAAACCCCGGACGTGTGTTTTAGTTTGCAACAAGAAGACTTGCTTTATAAGCAGCCACTTTACACCGACTCCTCGTTTTCTGGGAGAAAAGGAGGTGGAAAAAGCTGCCAGGCGCTACAGACAGTTTATTTTTTCTGCCTATAAGCCATAATGAGGTTGTGCCCTGGGGAATCAGTCGAGCGCAGTGTTATTAATGCCTCAAAAAAAAAAAAAAAGGGGGGAGGAAAAAATCCGTGGCACCTTCTGCGGCTGTGGCATAAAGGCAGGAAAGGACTGTCAAACAATTAAAGTGAAGCGAATTCCCCGAGACGGAGAGAGGGGAAGACAGAGAGGGGAGGAAAAAAAAAAGAAAAGAAAAGAGAAAAACAAGTGGACAGTTTCCTCCAGGATGTGGAGGAGAAACGATGAGCTCAGCTTTGGTTTAATCAGCGGTGTGAGAGCTATCTAAAGACCTGGATGTTTTTCCATTGCTGCACATCACAGAAGAGCGCGAGGGAGCATTTAACCCTGCAATTAATCAGGTTTCACAAAGTGCAGCCACTGATTCACCTGCTGCAGAAGAGATACAAAGCTCTGCAGATGCATCACTTGGGATTTTTTTTCATTTATCTGTATTTTATATGAATAAAATATTAGAAATATTAGAAATATCTTCTAAAAAAGGGCAGAATTGTGAATTAAATCTTGTGCATCTTGCTCAGAAAGAGTCAAATAAATCACAACCTCTCAATGTTGTGTAAAATTTTGAACGCAGCTTGAAACTCAGGTGTGAATGCTGCTAAAAGTTTGAGGATGTACAGTTACATAACTCTGAGTTTCTCAGTGTTTTACTCTGGGGGGACATGGACGAACACCGGCAGCTGAAATCCAATTTTCCCTGCCAGGTCCCTGAAGGCATCTTCATTCAAACTAACCCTGCTGACTCCGGCCTCCATTGTTCCTGTTTAATGTGTCAGTGCGACATCCTCGGCGGAAAACGCTGTCACTGTCGAAGCTGGGCGCCCCGGTGGGTCAGGACCCCGCGAGCGAGCGACGCACCTCATTGTCTGTCCTCACCTCTGTGACTACAAAGTGTCACGTCGACGGCTCCACAAACGTGGTTCCCACAGGAAGTGGAGAGGGCGGGAAAAAAAAGAAAAAAGAAAAGATGGAGGGGAAGTTTTTCAAAGACGGAGAGGTGAACGGCTGCGACACCTCTGAGCTGCAGCTGCTGCTTTAACAGAGGAGAAAACATCATGAGGTCCAGAGCCTCACACACTCACACTTCCATGTTGCAGACATGAAAATGAAACAGTTTGGAAACTAACGCCTATTAAGGGCCAAACACATAACACAACATTTGTGTTTACTGTGAGTTAAAGGTTAAATGTTCACATTTAACTCACGTTCGGCTCATACAGACATTAAATCACTGTAAATATGCTGCTTTAACAATTCAAATAGAAGAAAATTGCGAGGTTAGAATAAACGACTGGGCCTTGGTGAGAGATGAAGGACTAAAAATGGACTGAGGCAAAACTGGGAACATTTAAGATGATAAATAGGATGTTTATCTATAATTTAAGACACAAGCTCAAGCTGAGATCTGCTATTTTACCACATGATTTAAAAGTTTGTGAATGGAGAAGAAGAAAATCTGTAATGACTTGAAATCAGTTTTCTTTTGAAAACACGAGGTAATCTGTCAGCTGTACATTTTAATTGACTGATTTTCTTTTATTTCTTGATTATTTCGTAGCTTTACTTATTGTTTGCATCTATTTTTGTCGATCCTGAGCTTCAAAATCGTTAGCATATGTTTCTGTTTCCTTACAAACATCGACACTGAGAAGTTTCCGGCTGATTTCGGATTCAGATTTTCAAATGTTTCTTAGTGTCTTCTGTCACAATTTAAGCTCCATGACTGATGACTGATTTTCAGGTGACAGGAAGAAGAAAAAGAGGAATTTCTTTGGCAAAATTTCTCTGAAAACTAAAGTTTGTCAGCTGCAGTGAAAACTAGGCCAAAGACCGGAGTCACTTCAGCTTCTCGTGTCCTGAGCGTTTTGTTTTCAGGATCCGTGCTGGGGCTGCTCTCGTCACACCCATCAGCTCTGATATGCTGACAATCCCCTCATTAATTTGAGCGGTGCAGCCGGGTTTGAAACGCGAGAACCCTTCAGCCATTTCCCTAATGGTCTGAGCGCCGGCTGACCCGGGAGCGGCCCAGCTCCGAGAGCCGGTGCTGTTGGAGCTGAGCAGCCATGATGGTTAAGCACCACACCAGAGGCCTCTCTTTGTTTTGCCTCTTTTCTCAGCCCAACACGTTACAAACAGCTAAAGCCTGTCACAGTCCGACATCAAGGTTCAGTGGTCTGTCAACATTTACCAGCAGATAAAGACAGAGAGGGGAGAATCCTCCGCCCTGGAGAGAGTGTGTGTGAGTGTGTGTGTGGTTGTGTGTGTGTGAAGAGATACAGAGCCAGTACTTATATGTCTTTTCTCAGTGACAGCAACAAAACAGAAAACACTCATGCGGGGAGGAAGACAGCGCCAGTGCATTACAGCCCCCCCGCTACCCCCCCCTTCGATGAAAAGTGACGAAGGAGAGCTCGGACCAATCAGAGCCTCTCCCGCCTCCCCTGGGCTCAGAACGGGACGCCGGCCCGTGGGCCCTTGTGCTGCATTCAGAGGCAAGCGGGGCGATCACAGGCTTCGTCAGCTTAGATGTGTTCGAGACGAGAAGCCGGGGCCGAAGAGTTGGGATTCGGTTCCACGGCGCATCGAGGACGGCGCCCCGGCTAATAAACGACAAGGGGATTGGACGGCAGAAAAACGAGCTGCTACTCTTTGAAACAGTGGGGGTGTGAGGACAACACAGCTGGGAGGGGGGGGGGGTTGTCCTGTTTTTTATCCAGATAATGATCCACCTCCAAGAAGATATAGATTTTTTTATCTTTTATAGTTTGTTGGGAAATTTGTTTGCTAATTGGGCCACAGACGACAAAGAGCTCCGCAAAGTTTCTCTGAAGTTTGTTGAGCAAAAATAGCAACATGTGTCGCAACTGGTCAGAACTGGGTCATTGAACGCAGCTCCATCTGAACATACATGACTTCCTGTTTCTACATGACTGAGCAGGATCTATACATTCACACACCGCATGGCCAAATGTCTGCAGACACCTCTCTAGGCATTTATAATCTACTGTCAGCCTAATGTAAATACTGTATAAGTCATGATAATAATAAATATTAATAAAGGCCTGATGTATTTTTCAATCGTCTATAATCAATTATTAGCTGCATGTAACTCTGTGCTGTTGTGTTTTTTAAATAAAAGATAATAAAACAAAAAAAATCTGTTTTATCATCAGAAAATGAAACAAAAATGTCATCGTAAAGAGACAGCGATGCATTTTACAACAGTAACTCAACTCTTTGTTGATGCATTCATGGTCTACTTTTGAAGTGGGAGACAGAGAACTGCACTGATTACTTTAAAAGACAAATCAAAAGTTAACTTTTAATTCTTAATAACTGAACTTTCAAAACCTAAAATCCATATCTTTCATTTTAGTTTTCATTTAAATGTTAATGCAGCTTTAAGTGAAGGAAAACGCTCATTTCCTGAGTTTTAACTGTCATTGACGTGAACATGGATCATTCCTGCAGCTTCTCATCAGCCTAAGGACACCGTGTTGTTTCCTACATGTCATGTGATGTCACAGTGTAGCTCTTCACACACTTACAGGCACGTGAGTCGCAGGTCACATGATCCTCAGAGTCTCTCCCATCATCTTCTGGTTTCCACATATGTGTCACCTGTCGGTGCAATTACGGTCGTCTGGGGTTTGGACGATCGGCCCTGACTGCAGAAGACAAAAAGGCATCCGTCACCGCCGCCCGGCCACCACGTCACCGTCGCTTCGATGTCACAGAGCCGACGTGAGCGCGGCCTGGTCCCTGTGCCTGGAGGACGGAGACAATCGGAGTCCGTTAATTATTTACTCAAACGTCCAGGTTGATGCTGCTGATGCTAAAACAACTGAACAGGTTTTTTTTTTTTGGGGGGGGGGGGGTGACACCGAAATCAGACACAGTGCAGATGTCAGGCTGCATTGACGTTTACATGCATTTTTAAAAAGGCAGCATCAAAGTGGAACAAATCTTTTAAATACATTTACCATTACAGCCTGTTTTGGGTTCTAAAACCTGCTCTTGGTCCATAGTCTGTTATTTCTGAATATTTATAATTAATGATACCATGTGAAGTTAATGCTGGTTGGTGCTCCAGTTTCTGGGCTCCTCCTTTTTAAAAATTATCTTTAAAAAAAGGATCGTTAACAAAGTGAGCTTTAAATCTAGTTCCTCGTGAGAAACTCTGAATAAAGAATCTCAAAAAGGAGCCACTTCTATTCTCACGTTGCCTCAGGGGAATAAAAATGCTTGAAACGATCTATGGGCAAATCAAAGATTCCTGAAATTCCTAGTTTCTGAAACCGAAACAAACTCCAAATTGTTGACCGGTGACGAGACCTGATCCTGAGATACTTCTTCCCAGGATGCAGATGTCCTCGTACCTTCAGGTCCACAGTTTGAAACACGTAGATGTGCCCTGTAAATGCAGTTTGCGTGGTGTGGTCACACTGTCAGTAGAGTGATTTAGTGCAGGAGATTGAGTGTATCCTCCCCAGCCGCTGTCAGCTCAACTCTGCTGGAATGTGATGGAGGAACCAGGTTGGGTTTCATGAGCAGGTGTCTGTTGTTTTTCTCCCTCGTGTTTCTCACACTGTTTCACCACCTGTTCTCATCTCCACTCCTTCCCAGGTTTTTTTTTCCCTCCCTGCAAACAGCTCAGAAAACACAGCGTGCAGCACATTTACCTCTGAACATGACTGGATGGAAGAAGGCAGCAGAGGAACAGATCGCTTTTACACTTTGTATCAGCTCTAATAAAGATTCATCAACTATTTTAAAGATAGTTTCACCTTATATTATTTTTGTGATGCACTTAATGACTGCAGGACATCCAGGTTTCATCCAGATCCTGATCTTTTGCCTCACCAGGGCCGGATAAGCAGACTAAAGGGACCTGGGGTGAATATATTTGGATGGGCCCCCATTCAATGTCAATGACAAAGAAAGGAAAAAAAAAAACCAAGCCCCCATAATTTCTATTTTAAGAAACAGATGGTTGTATAGAAAAACTGGACCATCCCCAAAATTGGAAACATTTGAATCAGAAGTCATTTTGAGAGTTCTGCAACAAAGACGCCACGCAAATTTGGACGCTTAAGTTCTTTTACTGCCAGGATAAAGTGACCTGTGACCTTTGGACGACTCGGTTGCAGCTGCAGGCTTTTGTGGTGAATCTGAATTTGTTTATTTTTAACTGTAAAGGTAATGTCTCATCTGTGGTTGAGGAGGCTGATTCAAGCTGACTCAATCACCTTTGCTGTTTCCCGTGCAGACGTTTCTTCTTCTTGTGTCTTGGAGAAACTGCGCCGAGGCAGATTGAGGGGTGGGTGTGGGAGAGATGCAAAGGAGGGGAAAAAAAAGAAGTGTGTTTGTGATTGTCGGCGTGTCCGCCAGTGTTCCCCCTCTTTGCACCAACACACTGGTCTATGTTGCGGACGCGGCGTTACACTTGTCAATGTATTTGTTGAAGCGACGCGGCCGCGGGTCCCTGTGAGGGCTGTGCACCGCTGCCTCCTTCCCCCCCACGTCTCTCTTTTAAAAAGCTGTGGCTCTTGCTTGAATGCTCTCTGTGTCCATGCCCAGTGCCCTAATCCAGGGCCTGCTCTTCCTCTAAGCAGGGAGTTAACTTAATCCCTCTCATTTAGGCAGCTGCACTGCCGGGGAACTATGGGAAAAAAAAAAAGTTATAGCTCTGTGACAGACACTTTCAGCTGTTGTGATGGCACCTCCCTGATTCAGCTGCCTTAACATGCAACTCTCACTCTCGGCCCGGTATTTTAATGTAGCTGTGAATAATGCATGGAGGTCGGCGAGCATGGCGAGAGAGAGAGAGAGAGAGAGAGAGAGAGAGAGAGAGAGAGAGGGAGGTATGCATGGCTGTGGCGATAGCTGTGTGTCGGCGAGAAAAGCAGAACAAGCTGTAAAACACTGACTGGCATCTCAGAGCCAAACGAGCCGACGACAACCGACAGGAAAAATGCTGCGAATGTAAACGCCGGTACACACACACACACAGTCAGACTCAGACATCTGCTGCGAGGTGACTGATTGCCAGAATAAAAAGGAAGTGATGCTTCTTAAGGCGAAAAGGCCAGAAGTCTCAAACTCACCAGGACACAGTGAATAACAGGAAACAGTGTGTTGTAGGGCTTTCGACCACTAGAGGCACCGCTGAGCCCACACACAAGGACGAACACATGAATACAGACTGACGCTAATGCATATTCAAGTCAAAAAGTGATTATCTGAGGATTTTAACACAAAAATCTATGTTTCATGACTCATCTGCTAATTGTTTCTTGAATTTCTCCAAACTCTAAACCATGACTCAGCTTCAGTCCCACCTGACTCATCAATAAGATCTGCACAGGGAGGTGGAGGTGGTGCACACCAGGGTGCAGCTACCCACAATCCCATGGGAGGTGACTGACGTGCATTCAACGCTACTGGTGACTGTAAACGGCCAAAATCAATATCATGGATTATTATGACTTTGGTTTTAGGTTTTTAGTCGATGCAGGAAAAGAAAATCCAACTCTGTCGCTCGTGTGCTGTGAAGGCGAGACAACATGCGACGTGTACGTTTGAGATGCAACTATTTTAAAACAAGCGTCTGAATACTTCCCTGTGTTTTAAATGTCTGCAGGACTAAGAGAAGGGTCGACTTTCTCTGCGTCTCGATGAAACGGCTTCACACCTCTGCACTTCACTATGCAAAAAAAAACCCAAAAACAAAAACAAAGAAAACAGTCTCATTATGTCGGCCAGCGGAGGTCAGGAAACACAATTTACAATTTCTGCAAACATCTGAGCTACTTATCCGTGAAATTTCGAACCTCGGCGAATGTTTCCGAGGGTGTCGGCAGCGGTCAGCGCCGGCAGCTGCCTCCTTTATCGCTCGCCCACATCTGGCACTTCCAGCCGGCTGAACTTTTTGTAATGGGCCTCGATTAGAGCGCAGAACAGATACGGTAATAAGCCCAGGAACCTTGTCAAGAGAGAGGTCAAATCACAAGACAAATAAATAGGAAATTGCTCCCTGCGAGCCTCCTCACTGTCACCCTGTGCTTGTTACCTTGAGCTCTAAAAAGGTATTTATCTGACTCCCTCTCCGCTGCTCTGCGGGGCTTTAATTGCGCTTTGGTCTCAGGAGTTCACTTGGTGAAGTGCAGGTGCGGCGGCGTCCAAGAAAAATAATTGAACAAACAATTATAATGTGCGTTCCCACACTGGCAGTTAGACACAGAGCAGCTACAGGCTCTGGTGCTGTTTAGCTTCGCTCCAGTCCAAGATACATCACTGTGGGAGTGTTGAAATGCTGCACACATCCACGCTGGACTTGTGTATATTCTGGCAGCCACTTTCTTGACAGTACCGTCCCTCCGCCCTGGGAAAGAATCCGCGCCCTCCCCGTAAACACGCGAGACGTTCACGGCCCTCTTTTCCATCCACAAAAACAAAGACAGAGCTCACCGGCGCTGACAGGAAACCAGCGCCACCTCAGGACGTCAACACGCCTCCGTGCCCTCGGAGGTGCTCGTCACTCGGCGGGGCTCTTTGTTTTCAGCTCGTCCCATTGTTCCTCGGATACAGAGAGCGCGAGTGATGTTTTTGTTAGATGACAAACGAGTGTCTTCACCACCCCTGGATTATTTTCACAGGGAAAGAGCTGCTGGAAAATGTTGAGCTGTCACAGCTGAAGTCGATCAGTCGGCTCAAAATTCAAAACGCCTGCATTGGACTCAAATTAAAACGTTAGCATTCGTTTCCTAATGTAAAACTGACTCTTTGTAGTTTTAATTAGGGAGTAAGGTTGGATGTTTCCTGTCTTTATGCTAAGCTAAACGTGCAGCTTTATATTGAATGCACTTTAAAATTCAAAAGAAACATTTTCCCAACTTCGACTTCAGAAACCACTTTGTCTCTGCAGCGGAAAACTTTGTTTGTGCAGGCGAGTGAAAGTTAAAACTCACTTTTAAACATTTGTGAACATAGCAGCTCTCTGGAGGCCTAAACTTAGGAAACAAGACATTTCAGACGGCACATTTTCAGTTTTTTTTTCTTTTTTTGCCACATTTCGAGGAAGGAACACCAGGTTATGTGATCAAACTGTTTTGGAAGCGAAACCCCCCTCGAACGAATCTTCAAGTTTTTTGCGTTTGCTCGATCAGTCTGAGTTCGTCCCTGAGGAATTCTTCTTCCACGTCAGTTATGGCTGCCTCAGCTTCTTCAGCTCTTCGTCTTCCTCTCCTCCTCTTTCCCCTTTCGCCGTTCTTCCAGAGATGCGTAGTTGTTGGCAGTGCTTATGTAATAACAGATGGAAGCTAGAAATTAACACGTCTTGCCTCTCTCGTTATTCTCCTCTCTCCATTTATTTTTAATGCTGTGAGCACGAGCGTCCCTCTCGTTCTCTCTCTCTCTGTCTTTCGCCGAGTGTGTGTGTGTGTGTGTGTGTGTGTAAGTGTGTTTATGTGTGTGTGTGTGTGTGTGTGTGACCCCGGCAGGCCAGCAGCACCTGTCAGGAGTGTATCCACCGTGGTTGCGTGCCTAATTAGCACACAAGGAATTTGGTGGCACGAAGCGCGCAGCATCGGTGGGAAGAAGAGTGTGGGGTGCAATTAGGATTTGTTGGCATGTTCAGAACACACAGCGAAGAATCAAACGAGGAGGAGGAGGAGGAGGTGGAGGAAGAGGAGGAGAGGTTGGGGTGTGTTGGTGTAGGAGGTTTTGCATGTGTGGCCTGATAGATACTACTGCGCTACTTTTTTTTTTTTCCCCACTCCACTTGAAAAGACGAGAGAGTAACGAATGGTTGAAGATGAAAAAAACCAAAACCAACATCAGAGAAGCCACAGTGCTAATGTGAAGCTAACAGGAGCATTAAAGTACAAAATACATCAGCAAAATGTACTTATAGTATCAAAAGTAAAAGTGCTGATTATCAATAGTGATGCAATAATGTGTAATAAGTGCAGCGGCAGGAGGCTGCCAATTTTTTTTACTCCTGGTTAGATTTTTATCTGACATTTATTCTGAAAGGTACAGGTGGGCGGGGTCAAATATTTATGTTGTCGCTGGTGCAGAAGGAGATAATAGGCTTTAGATCAATCTGATTATAATTATCAGTTTCTCCTCCTCTGGTTTGTCTGCTGACCTCTTGACCTTTTGACCTCCATCACTCAGGTTTCATCCGTAACTCCTCCTCCTCTTCTCCTCCGGCTCACAGAAGAAAAGTTTCTGCATGTTTCTGAAGAGACGAAATAAGAGATGAAGAATTTATAGGTGACAAGTCTGATTGGTCATCAAGAGGAAGAGGAAGAGGTTTAACTTTGTGTCCACGGCGTGATTTATTTATCACAGCGACAGATGTTTTTATGGCGACTTTGGGCGGTGGCGGCGGCGGCAACAGCAGCAGCAGCGAGGGGGCTGCTGGGAAGTTAAAAGGAGAAGAGGGAACTACAAGGAGCAGACGTGACCTCAGTCTGATGAGAGCGAATCAAAAAGATCACGATAGCTCTTGTGCCCACAACACTGAAAGGGAACAAATGGCCCTTTAATAAATCCATGCATAACAAAAAGACAAAAAATGATGAATAAAACAAAAAGCAGCAACAAGAAAGGGCGACAGCGGCGACAGCATCATCGGCGGCGGCGGCAGAGAGGAAATATGCGCCATGTCAGAAGCCATCGTCTTTTTATCTAATGGGTGCGGCGGCTGTAATGCTTCCATGTGGCCCTCGCTTTAATAATTGAACAGACATCGGGGCGGCACCTGCTGGGAGCCCAAATCATCGCCGCGGCTTTGAACGCACCGCTGTGACATTACGGCGTCAGGCGCTGAAGGATGCAGAGGGGAAGAAGAGGAGGAAAAGGGAGGATAAAAAAGAGAGAGAGAAGGGAGGTGTGTGTGTGTGTGTGTGTGTGTGTGTGTGTGTGTGTGTGTGTGGGGGGGGGGGGGGGGGGGGGGGGGGGCATTCGAGGCGGCGAACGTGGCCCCGGGCTACAGAGTAATGAGCACATCTCCACGGAGGCTTCCACAGATTCACTATTTGAAAATTGTTTCTTGTCTTAATAAATCCTAAATGTGTAATTTACTCCTGAAAGGGGAACAACAAAGCAGCCGACGTCCTCTCTCCTGCTCTGTGAAAACACTGAATCACACCGACGTCTCCTCAGGTGTAGACGACCCGCCCCACCTCCTCCTCCTCCTCGCCCCCTCCTCCCTCCCCCCAAATTGCAAAGTCATTGAAATTCTCGGTCGGCTTTTGCAGGAATTATAAAACCTTCTGAATCAATTACGACATCAATCGGGCTGAACTGTGCGGCCGATGAATATGTATAAAAGTACACACACATCCGGCTAATTAAACAAGGCCGTCAGAGATCACTTCAGACAGGTCGGGCCAACGCACAGCGAGCATACATTACCCAGCAGGAAGTGCAGCCTCAGAGACAGCTGATGCTCAGGCTGAATGCTGAGCCTTCAGTCTGATCAAAACAGGTTCAAGATTTAACACCAAAAACACTAATTAACTTCACGTTGACGCGAGCTTCACAAACTGTTTGTTTCTGCTGCTGCTCACTGGAACCAAAAACCATAAAAACTGAACACGGAAATAATTCAACAATGATGAAAATGTGAAACTACTGTGATTTCCTGATGACATTAAAGTCCTGAGGAGGAAAACTGTGATTTAAAAAACATTCACCAGACTTCACCTCTGACCTTTTAACCTCTTCAAGCTCAGCTTATTTATCTATCATCATTATTTATCAAGAGGCATTTCCTGATTTCATTGAACCACCTACTTAAAGACTATTTGTTCTTGATTTATTGTGTTGTTCTGTTGTTTTAGCTCTGAACTGAAAAGCTTTATGTATCTGTAATTAGAAAAGTACATTTGTTAACTCTTTTATTTATTAATAATAATTCACATAAATCAGCAGTAATAAAGTTCCTCTCAGACTGTTCTAAGACAGTTGTGAGGTGAGAATTGACCTCCTTTGTATCAACATGACACAACGGAGTCTTTAAATTGACAAATAAACTCAAATACAAACGTCACAGTTTGGCTCATCAGGTCTAAAAGTCAAATGGATTGAACTTTATGGTGAAAAATAAAACCCTGCCCTGGCAACACACATCGACCACCGCCGTGCACAGACCGAAAAAAGCTTCCACATCTGCAGCAACACAACATTTTAAATCTCAGCCTCTTCAGCTCTGTTCATCACCTCCACAAACTCCTGTCACACTCTTACATCAAACCCTGGACTCACAAACTTTTTACTGACGTGAACTGATAAAACATCTTGAATGTTTCTTCCACATGCTGCCCGAAAATGCACTAATTTCCTCCGAACTGGAATCACGTCAGATAAAAATCATTTCTCTTTAATTTCTCCCCCCGTCTGACACAAAGTTTCCCGGGCGTCTCCTCCACAGCCGAGGAGTTTTACCATCTGAATATTTTACTTGTGAGTTCTCCTCCTCGGCCAGTTGTCTCCGGGCCGTTGCTGTCTCTGCCCATGGATGGGGAGTGGGGGGGGGGGGTAAGAAGAAGAACAGCCCAGCCAAGTGGCCCCGGGGCCACAGCCCTCTCTGGACCCTCAACCCCGGGTCACCGAGCACCTCGGGTCAGCCGGTCCCGCACGGCCTCCTCATGGGGTAATCGCCCGGCTACCAGATCGAGGAGGAAGAGGGAGAGGGGAGAGGAAGGAGGGAGAAGGGAGGAGGCGGCTCCCCCCGGTGTCTTGTGTAATCAACATTTAGAAAACAGCTGGGAGGAGGAGTGTGTGTGTTCATATAAACGTCTACAACAAGTGAACGGCATCATGTGTGTGTGTGTGTGTGTGTGTGTTCCCGCTGGCCCTCGGTGCTCAGAGCGGGTTCAGTGTCGGGGTCTTTGCCTGCAAATCAAACTCCTCCTCTGGGTGCCAATGTGCTCGACTCCGGGTGGAGCTGTCAGGTCGAGGAGGAGGAGACGCACGAGACGGACGCTGGAATTTACAGTTTCAAACTCTCACAGAAGGAAAATACATCATCAGCTGAAGTTTATATGTTTCTGCATTGTTGTATTTTCAAAATAAGTGTCTTTCTGTGCACGTGTTCAAAATGTTTAAATGAGCAGTTTCTGTGAAAAAGTTTAAAAATTCCCTCAGATTCCTTCTCTTCATATTTGTTTTTCCATCTTTTATAACAGTCAAAGAAACAAAAATCAGGTCTAAATACCTGAGACAGAAGCAATGCGATCGTCCACTAATTCCACAACAACGACGAGTGTCAGTATCATTTTCCTGCACTTCAATCAAAACGCGATGAAGATGACGATGACAGTGACGCATCATCAGATAAGAGCCAATAGGAAGTTGACCTCCGCCCACTGAGTTATACGGGACCCTGCTGAGATTATGCTAAATATAAAAATGTCTATAAGTTTAACTGAAACATCCTCAGTGTTAAATGAGGAGCCTGACAGCTCAGAGCTGACGCTTCTTATTTTGTTCCTTTGCCTGAAATAAAAACCAAAGACGGAGCCAGTTAACATTTTTGCCATATGCATTGTTTGTTTTGGATCTATAAATACTGTAATCGCCTCGGGTACAGTGCTAATGCAACAGATAGCTCTGTGTCGCACAACATGTGAATGGACCATCTGACTAATTACAGCAGCGCACGATGGAGCCGGGCTCCAGAGAACCTGTGAAGACCCTGAACGTGGCCTTCCGGTCAGGAAGAGGAAGCTGCCTCATTGTCGCTGCCAGAAATAATAATTTCAATAATTTTCTATAATTTCCAGCGTCTAAACAGAGCAAAACCAAGTCAGGAAACAAAGCTGGGGCTCGCCAAGCTCCGCCCCCCCCCACCACCCTAGAAAAACACACACATACACAAACGCGAGCCTCCCCACGGAAAGCGGCTGCCATCTAAAAACAGCCTCTGCAGCTGGCGGCGTGCTCTCAGTGCTCGCACCCGCAGTCACAGTTTACTCCGGCTAAATGTATGGAATCAGGCTCTCGCTAAAAACTACAATTACAGGTGATATACAGATTGAAATCATAGGGGCCGCTTTTTTTGTTGAGGAAAATTGTCCTAATGAGTGGTTTGGCGATTCGTGGGGTGGAAAGGGAGGGAAGGGCTGGTGCTGGTGCTGGTGCTGCAGGAGACTGTGAACGTCTTTTCTCTTCAATTGTGTATGTGTGTGTGTTTATATGTGTGTGTGTTGGGAGGTGTTGGAGGGGCATAAACAGCTGCACCTGCTGCTGCGGCGCGCACTGCCACAGTTAATGATATCGGATGATATCATTAGGCAAAGTGCTCATAAACAGATGTTGGAGGCGCTGCCTAAACAGTGTCAGCTGAGCCGGTTTGCATTTCTGCGAACGTATTATTTATATAGGGCATTTAAGTTTGTTATGTTAATAACCCCTCTGTTAGCATGCAGGATGTGGCACAGGAAGAATACAGAGAGGTGGTGGAGGTGGAGGTGGTTGGGGGGGGGGGGCAGCAGAGAGACAAACTGAACCTCAGAGGCTGATCAGAGGTGTAAGGAGACGACTGATCCACCTGTGTCAGACTCTTCAGCTTCTGCCTTCTATTAAAACCATCTTGACTCGACATGGAAATGATCTAATTAGTCCACATGTGAATGATTCTCCTGCAGGGGCCTCTCACTTTGTGGACATTTGGCTTTACAAGCTGCAGAATTATTGATAAAATGAACTGTTCTTAACTGAAAAACGATGCAATGTGTCACACCATCTCATAGAAATATGGCTGCTGGCACTTTAAATATTACTTATAGTGTCAAAGCTTTTTGTGTTTTAGGATATTTGACACTGCCTTCATTTTATTTTACTTTCTTGAAAGGACAAAAACAGAGACGCAACATGACAAGACCAGGAGTAAAACTGTCGACTCACCAAGGTGACACGTGAGAGGTCAGAGGTCAGCGGTCAGGCAGGTTGGATGTGCAGCCTCTCAGTCGTCCAGCTGTGGAAGAACAGGACAAGATGATTAAAACTACTGTATATAAGGATCTAAAGTTTACTATTTATCTGCAGTTTTACATTCCTGCCCTATAAATCTCAGGTTTTACCACCATTTTAACATCACAGACAGAAAACTGATGTTTAAACTTCCACTAAATGAAACCTTTAATCTGGGAAAGATTCATCACTGTGTTTATCACCTGAACTTTCCCTGGATGAGCCTTTAACAAGTGTCAAACAAAACAGACATTTATATCAGTGTTTGTGTTAACTCAGCTCTGATCACAACAGACACTGTTCAGTCTCAGTGTAAACATCAGTAGGTGTCTGGTTTATTTATGTGTCTCTGGGTTAATTTACCCACTGAGCTTCCACACAGGTGAGTGAACAGGTGCTGCTGCTGAGATTGAGCCCTGCATGAAGCAGTGAGGGAAATGTTTGGACACAAACGACAGGTGCTGCTCACCTCCACTGTGTCTCAGGATCACAAACACACACACACACACACCTGCACAGGTCACTGAGCTCATTAACTGCAACATTAGTGAGAAATATCCACCTGAACATTTACACTTTTTCCTGCCTGCTCTGATGAAACCTCCAGCATTGATCAATACTCACTTCCTTCTTCCACATGGCAAACAACAACATCCTCTCTATCGCCACCTTTGGTTCTGGAGTGTGAACTTCAGCATTAAATCCACTTCATTTCTAATGTTTTCTGAACTGCCAAAGGAAATGATGACAGAATTTTTCATCTGCTGCTGTTACTGTAAGGCTTTTATTGTGAAGAATTTGAAGACTTAAAAAAATTGAACTGACTTGAAATCAGATGATAAACACAGGAGGGGTTAGGGTAGTATAGTAGATGCATTTACAGATATGCAATAATTTGTTGATTCATTTGGGTTCATTTATGTGACAAAACCCCAAAAACTTAAAATATACTTTATCACACAGCAGCAGGAGAGCAAGTCGAACACCTCGGAGGAGGAGCAGAGCATCACGCCTCACTTTTAAACAGCACTCATACACGTGTTAACAGATTTATGTAAAAGGTTAACACACTTGTGTTATTCTGCTCAGGCGCTGCCATTTTACCCCCCCTCCCATCACCCCCACCTCCTCCTCTTCCTCTTCCCTCCCCACCTCCCTGGCTGCAAAAAAAAAAACAAAACAGGGGGAACAGGCGCCCATTTCCCTGCCACCATTATGCTCATTTGTCCTGTCAAGAGAATGACAGGCCGGTTGACTCTTCCCCAGATACGACCATTAGGTAACGCTCTGTCATCTGACAGCGAGGCATTCTGCCGCTCCCTAAAAACCCCCTAATTATTTCCTTCGCCAGAGACAGGCGGCGGCGGGTAGGTAATTTTTAACCTTTCACGTGCACCTGGGGAACCCTCCTCCGGGGAGCCAAGGTGCCTGTGTGGCATTCAGTCATCAAAACATGACCTTTTATGGCCGTTCGGAGAGCAGTTGGCACCGGGTGCCACGCGCCAGCTAATGCTAATGTTGATGACTAATTTATGCATCAGCCGACTGCATCTGCAGCAAGTTTAGGGGCAGCAACAATGTGTGATAGAGCGGTGAGATAGCAGAGGGAGGGAGGGGAGGTGTCTGTGTGTGGGGGCTTCACTGCAGAGCAAGCAGAGGTGAAAGGCATTTTGGGGGAAGGGGTGGGGCTTTTGAGACACCCGGTAGCTTGGCACGACAGGGAATTGAGGGGGCTAATTATGTTGCAGGGAATACATTCGGCGTGACCAGCGAGCCTTTTTAGAATTTGTCGAGCGCAATCTGACTAACGTGGCTGACCTTTACTTTTTTTTTTTAGCCCAAATTGCGGGAGACCAGAGAGCATGCAAGATGTGTGTGCATATTCTATGACCTAATTGCCTTTTTTCTTGGGAGGCTAAATGCTGCCCTGCACCTTTTACACCAAAAAAAAAGAAAAAGGAAAGAGTGGGATGTCAAGAAAATCACCTCATCACATCACGTGTGTGTTTACATCCACAGATGTTGCTGCTCCCTGTGGACTCAGGTGTGTTCAGCCAGCTCCAGCATTAAAAGTGTTCGCCTTGCAGGAAAACAACATTTTAACACATCCTAAGCCCGTGACCTCTGGCCTCTGGTGTCATCGCTTCACAGCAACATTTTGGGGATGAATATAGTCACTTTTACACTCTGGTGTTTACAGTTTGACCAAATGAGATGTTGTATTGATTGGTTTGTTTGTCTATTGTGCAGTATGACACTTGCTTTGACCTTTTGACCATTTGACATCACAGCTACAGACTTGGTTTAATAGAGAAACCTCTATAAGGAGTTATTAATGCCGTGTCAACATTTAACTGCATTATGACTGAAACGGAGGGGTAAACATCAGCCGAGGGCATTTTTCACAACCTACCAATCCAAAACTTGTTATTCTATAACAACTCATTTATTTACCGCTAATGAAGCCATGAATAAACTTGTACATTGGGTGCTTTATTACTAAGTGGTGCAGCTTTTTTTCTGTGTGAAATAAAGAGAATTTATGTTGGGTGGTGATTCGATCGTTTTTCTTGTGCATTAAAACAAACATTACAGTTCGCAGCAGCAAACATGTCTTCCTGTTTCCCCCCTTTTCCTCGTGTCCACGGTGAAGGATATGGACGGAGGAGAGGGATGGGACTCCTGCTGCGCTGTCAGCCTGTCTAAGAGCGATGGGGACGGGGACGACGGAGACGTTTATGCGGGAGCATAAAATAAAAAAGCCGCGGCCTCGGGCTTTTACAGTTAACTGACAAAACGCTGTGCGTTTATAATCTCCCCCAAATTCCTGCAAGTCCATAAATTGTTATTATCACTAAGTGTTTCAGTGAGCAAACAAATGGAGGTGTTGGGGGTGAAGACGAGATGAATTTCATGCAGAGTGGGGACAAGGAGAAGGAGGAGGAGGAGGATGAGGATCCAGCTAATCGGATCACACAAGTAAGTGATGGTGCTATTCTGCTTGAAAAACATAATTTGTATGAATCAGGCCATTTGTGCATTTGCAAATATGTCAGGCCTCCTCTGCTCTGTGCGTTTGTATATTCGTTGTCAGCCAGAGAAAGAGAGAGAGGCGCTGATGAACTCTTTGTTTGGACAAATCAGGAAATTACACGCCTTATTCTGCCTGGAAAGTGTGATTTTTTATTTTGCCTCACCCTCCCTCCTTCCCTCCTTCATCCCTCTCTCCCTCCGCTCTCTCGTAGTTGTGTTTCTCAAGTTCTGTAGAAAGGTCATCACAAAGTGTTTCCCTTGGAGCAACATAGCGCAATAAAACACAAGTAAACACAAAGCAAGACGGATTCAAGCCGCCGTACGTTCACGCAGCCATTAGTGATTTATACCCGGCTTCTAATCCCTTGCTCAAGCCGCCCTGCTGCCATTAAGCTTCGAAATTACATGTTCTATCACGAGCAGCCGCTCTCACCTGAGTATTGGATTACTGAAATAAAATATGAATAATTAATACTGAGAAATAGGTTCCTGGCAACAGGAGTGGCTGCAATTTAATAATGAGCATTATGTTTCATGTGTTTTTCCCTCCTTTTCTCTCTCTCTCTCCTCCTCTTCCTCTGGTGTCGTTTGATCTTCTCGGCTATCTCTACCAGGGGACTTGGTGCATCTTCTTCTTCTTCTTCTTCTTCATTGGTTCCTCCTTGGCTGGATTGACTCCCTTGGCCACCGGGGCGAGAGACCTGCCTTTCCGCCTGTGCTCTATATTCTTCCTCCCTCCTCTTCTTCTTCATCATCTTGTTTTTCCTTTAATAAGCTGCCGTTAAATAAATTAGAAAATACCCACCCAGGGGTTATCAGACGGCCACAAACCCTTGTCATCTGTCTCCCGGCGCTGCCAGGCAAAAGAGAGCAAGGGAGGGAAGGAGGAGGAGAAGAAGAAGAAGAAGAAGAAGAGGGGAGGACAGCCAGGATTTCTTCTTCTTCATCTTCTCTCCCTGGCTGGGTATTCAGTCAGAGGTGAGAGGGGGAAAGAGAGAAGAAGAACAGGCTCGTTTTCACCCTGCCAGACGACCGAAGGCGATTTGCCATTTGCACAAAAAAAAAAGAAAAGAAATTCCATACCTCCATATTTATTTAATGTGACGAGAGAATATAGGAGGAGGAGGAGGAGGAAGGAAGGGAAGGAGACAGAGAGAGAGAGGAGGAAAAAAACTTTGCTACATATGGAGTGCTTCTTACAACTAATCAGCAGACTGTTGGTGATTGGGGCCGCGGGCGCCAGGTTGGCTCGAGCCAGAGTTAGCACAGTGCCCAGGTCTTTGCTGCAGGCTGCACAGGTTGGCCTCAACTCTGCTGGGGAGCAGATGGCGAGCCAAAGCTTGTAGTCACACTTACCTTCCCCACTAAATCCCTAATCCCTCCGTGGACGCTCCTCCAAGGCAGGTTTTTGGAGGCAGAAATAGGGGTTACAATCTGGACCGGCGCGGCGGCTGCCAAAACACTCACAACACAGAAATGCAAATTAACTTATTTGTGTTGTCCGCCGGCCAAGGCGCCGCTTCTTTTGCGAGTAATTAAGATACCTTGAAAAATATTTGTAAAAGATCAATAATTTCAAATGGACAAATAACAATGCAGAGAAAGAGAGAGCGGACGGATGAGCGAGGGGTGTGGACGCCGCGTTACATGTTCTTTTAGTTATTTAGTTTCTTTTTTTTTAACGTCTCCACTGTCCCTCAGGTGGCGGCGACCTCCTGACGACTTTGATTGCTTCTAATAAGTCGGCCGCTGCAAACTGGATGTCGAACACATACAGGATTTGTGTTGAATGTGCCTTTAAAGCCGTGCGCAAAAAGAAAAGGAGAAGAAGAAGAAGAAGGAGGTGGAAAAAAAACAACAACAACCAAAAAAAAAAAAAACAAGCGCCCCCTGAATCAGTATCTGTTAGAGGAGGCGTAGGAGCCTTGGTGACACCTTTCAGCTGTGCTTGTTGGCTGGTGCTTGAGCAACACACACACACACACACACATACACACACACACACACACACACACACACACACACACACACTCTCTCTCTCTCTCTCACACACACACACACACTGTTATTAGCCTGGTGTCAGCAGCACTAAATGGGCTGCAGATGTTAATGCACTGTTTTAGATACAGTGGCAGGAAAAAGAGGCAGAGACGAACCCATTCAGACACAGAATAACTAAATACAGAGAGAAACACATTCATTAGAGCAGAGCACACGGCGGATGATAATTCAGAGGTGATGCTTTATAAACAGTGCTGTTTAAACACAGCGGTCGTGTTTAAAGTCTGAGCAGCAGAGAATGTGTAGGTTTTACTTGTGTTGCCTCAGTTTATTATCTTTAAACCCTTGCCGGAGCTTTTCAGCAGCTGAGGACTGAAGGGTTTTAATGTGGCTTCTTATCTCAATTACAAAAACACCATTAAATTCTATTTATATTCTACGATTTTCCCAATGTGGCTTTCCATGCCATTACCTGTAATGTCTTACAGGTCGGCTGTGAATTGCACCGGAGGGATTTTATTTATCTTTCTGCAGCACTCCTGTATCACATGTGGAAAACATCCATCCTCTCTTTCATGTTAACTCTGCCCTGAGTCAGGATAAAACTTTTTCTACATATTTGAATGCAGGTTTGTGTGTTTTGTTTACAGTGGTTGATAATTGAAATGAATCAAAATAGACACAATATACACAAGTCTGAGCATCATCTTACTGCACATTTACAGCCTTTATTTCCTCAAGGTTGTGCTTTGCAGGCCAAGTACTTACAGAAATCCAAGTATATTTACAAATGTAATATAAATAATGAACATATTCTTAAAGTATGACGGGTCAGAGTGGCCTGGGGCCAGTTAAAGTGGGTCTATTTGGTGGAACATTATATCTACACAGTATAAAGTAATAATATTTATTAATTCAAAGCTTCACTGATGTGAACTGTGCTGCTGTCATGTGCCTCCTACTGTAAGTCTACCAGGGTCTGCGAGGCCTCTGGGACCAGCCAGGCGGATCAAACGACCTCCCCAGTATCCGACCAGATGTCCTTACTGGGACGGGTTCAGATGGTCCCAGCGAGCAGCGAGGGAAAGGTCAGAGTCACACAGTGGGTTAAACTGGACCCATCATGAAACTGGCTCGGGCCGCGGGTCTGTGCAGCACCGCCCCGCTCATCGGCAGGGATTATTTCAATTAAGGCTCACGCTGGTTGAACGCGGGATTACAACAGGGTTTAGAGTGGCAGGACACATCTGAACACAGCACATGGTCAGCCAGTCAGCGCCCGGGGATTATATGGCTCAAATGTGACAGACAGGGACTCATAATTAGTATTGATACAGGCACAGTGAGGAGTAACTCACTATAAACACACAGGCAGGTTGGCTGCAGACAGTTTTATCTCATTTTTAAAATGACTTTTTATACTTTACTTGATTTTGTTAAACATGCTGCTTTAATTTTACACCATAATTTTATTATAGTTCATATTTTTGTGGGTCAAGCAGTTTGTCTACAACTGCATTTTATGTAAAAATTATGAACATGTACATTAGTATTATTTGCACTGCTGCTGTATTTTTACCTCTGAAGTCTGAAACACCAATTTGATCTGTATACTGAGTTAGGAAATACTGTATATGTTTAGTTTTGCTGTTCTGGTTTTAGCCATATGTGTAAACCAGAGTCAAATTAAACAAACCTGGCTGATAAAGTTGGTTCTGAATGTGATCATTGATCCTCAAATGACTTTAATTCATTTCAAAGGTCTTCCCAAATTTCAGCCTGACATATATGATGTCTTTAGAAACACTAGCAACTTAGACAGAGTTTATAAAGTTTGTCTACAGAGGTAAATGATGCATCTGCTTCTGCAAAAAGTGACTTTTATGTGGCATGTGCATGCAGTGACCTCTGACCTCAGTGAGGAACTCCCCCACAGGTATAAATACAACCTCACGCGAACATCTCTGCAGCTTGCATCATCAGTGGAGATGAAGGAGGAAGGTAAACGGTGACATCACACACTGAGAGAGGAACCTGTGTCTGAGCGGCAGCTGCCGGAGCATGAAAGGTAAGAGCAGCAGATGACAGACTATTAGCCTCTGGCCCCCTGTGCTGTATGCATGGCATGATTTGGACGTGAATAGCATTAGCGTCCAACCTGCCTTTAGCATTCACGACGGTGCCCGGTGACTCTGTCTGGCATTTCACCTGCGGACGGTCCGGACTGATTGGGATGCGTCGCAGGAGCCGGGGGGAGACGCGGCGAACACTCACCTAATTGGCCCCAGAGTCGGCCCTAATTCCTGATTCTCAGGGAGGTCCACATTTCAAAGCAGCGCCCAGATCAATTAATGGACCGGTAATGTGTCTCATTTTCATACAAGGCGAGAGTCTTAGGTTGGGAAAATCGGATATCGGCCACCTTCAACTCAGCACGGCGAGCATCAGGCGGAGTTATGTGGAGGGGAATTCGATATGAATCTCAGCTGTTCAGAGCAGCAGCACATGGTGAACATTTCTTTTGTCTGCCTCCCATTTCTCCTTTTGACCCTTAACACTCAATTTTTAAGACTGAGCATCTACAGGAGGAGAAAAAACTACGGATCAGCTTTGCTTTGGTAGAAAGTTTGAAGTTTGAATTCAATACTGTCCAAAAACTATTCAAAAACCTCAGCCAGGCTGTCAGGCCTCATTATCATGACCATGGCAACATTCAACATCCTGCTGCTAGAGACACTCACTACAACACCAACAATGTATTAATCCACCATTGAAAATAGTTCCCAAACATACACTCCATTTCCTGCAGGAAGACAGAAGTGAAAAGAGATCAATTATCTTTATTACTATGAATATATTTTGAATACTTTTTAAATGATGTTCATATTTTAAGCACTACTTCTGCTCTGTGCTTAGCTTAAATAGCCATTACTAATCATTGATTAAGATACCATTCAGCATTGGTATGAGATACTGTTTGGCATCTTTCAGCATCTGTATAACATATACCATTCAGCATACAGGTAACATGAAGCCATATCGGTGTACTTTGATGAATTTAGCACAATAAACCTGACAAACACTAGTTGAAGTAGCTAATTAGCTTGCTAATCAGTGTTTAAGATACAATTATCATCTTGTATAAGATAACTTTTAGCATCTAATCCAAACATGAAGAAATTACACTGAGATCTGCTGGCTGCTAACACGTTAGACATGCTAGTTGGAAAGCAGAAACTTTTGCATCATCCCCTGTGTGAATTATGATATAAATGACTTTCTTGATCTTGTTATTATAATATGATAAAGGTGACGCGTTTTTCTTTAACATACAGAAGGTTATATTTCAGTGATTTGTTGTTTTTCACTCTTTAACTCAATAACGACATGGCTGACAGCAGATCTGTGTTAAAATCCCAGACTCTGCTCTCTGGTTCCGACTCTGACAGCCGTAACCACGCAGCACTTTAAAGGTGTAGAGCAAGGTACAACGCTGCTGTTTCCTCAGCGGCACACTCTTTGAAATATGAATGAGCAGCCAGTCTATACATCATGTTCGCTGACATGTTGTATTAAAATTTATGAATGACTTCATCGAAAAGCACTTTCTGCCAGACAGATTCGCCCTGACATCACAGTTACATGGCTGGTTGGAACCTCAGATAAATGCGCGTGTGCGCGCGTGTGTGTCGATGACCAAGTGTGAAATTATGTAGTATAGTGTGGGTACACCGTGTGTGTGTTTGTTTGCTGTGCTTGAATTCAGGGAATCAGGATCCTAATTAAACCAAAATAAACATTTTTGGTGCCTGTAATTAAATTTGAGAAACAGGATGTGAATAATTGAAACCTGTGTGTACAAGCTGCAATATTTGGGAGGTTTTTAATACTTTTCTAAGATATTGAAATCACATTATTTTTGAGTTTTGGTGCAGAAAAGATGTTTTTCTTTTCTATTTTACTTCTAAACGGTAGTAGGAGATATTAATAAATACATATATTTCTCCCTTGGTGACAGGTTTCCAAATATTAAAGCATGAACGCCATTGAAATTTATAGGATAAATTATATCCTAACATACAATTTTTAGATCTAAAAGACTAAACTGAAATCCAAACACAGTGGAAATTCAGTAATAAATGCAAACAAAAATCAACAGGAAACCACTCAGCAACTAGTTATTGATTCAAAGTGTGTGTGTGTGTGTGTGTGTCAGCACCAACCCCTCCTCAGTCTTTGGGTTATGAAATAATACCTGTCATCTGCCGACTGCTGAACCCTGAAAAGGGGGCAGGTTTTCCAGGTCAGCCCGCCATCTGTCAGCACAGCCCTCTCCTGTTCCTGCACATTAGCACCTGATTGGCTGGAACTGACAGCAGGTGGGCGGGGCCAAATGCAACCCCCCCCCCACCATCGCAACCGCCACCACCATCATCATCATCATCTCCCCTGCTGGGACCCAGCAGAGGCAGTCACATGCGGACACGATGACAGTCGCAGACGAGGACCGAGACAACACGCACACGTGCTCATGCTGCGCAACACCCACTAGAGTGTGCACGTACTGTACACACAACTACACACAAGTGCACTGAATGAAACTGAGATGATTCACACTCTATAAAGGAAGCAGCTAAATCATAAGGCACAGACTCAATATTGTAACAGCATTGATCAATGCAATGGTGTTGGAACCTGATCACCACATATGCACAAACAGCACACAACAATAGTGCACAAAATGCACGTCAGCATGCAAACAAACCATGAGCCAACTAAGTATCTGGATCCACAGGGCCAATTATAATGATATGATTCAACTCAGCTGCAATTAGTTGTTTGTCCATATTTAATAATAAAAGTGGGATTAAACTACTTGTCGTGATCCAGAAACAGCAGTGGAAACAGGTTTCTGCCTCCTGTGTTTACATGTGTTTACATTTACAACATTAAAACCACTCAAACTAAAATGATGTTGTTGTTTAAATACATAACACACAGGGGACGAGCTTTGCTGTCTCTAGCGTCCAGCTCCATCACTTGGGACCATGACAGAAGACCGGGTCAGAATTAGCATTAGCTGCTAATCCCAGTGTCACTGCAGCTTCTAGTGAGGTTTCAGGTTTTATTGTGCAACTGTTAACTGTGGTGTGTTTGTGTGTGTGTGTGTGTGTGTGTGTGTGTGTGTAGGGTTGGAAACAGGTGTGTGACTGTCGTTCAACAGCTGCTGTTAGAATTTTTCCTGAATTTTTCAAATGTAGAATTTGGTTCGACTGTATGTTTGTGTATCCATGGAGCCAAATCTCCACGGAGACGAGTTGCTGATATCAACAGGAAGTGGTTTGGGTTCGCCCTCCTTCGCCCGTCTCTTGATCGGCAGGTGTGAATGTGAACACACCTGAGCTCTGGTCAACAAAGATGGAGGTTAAATGATATTTGACTGTACAGATTATTCATTTGTAAAGTGTAAAACACAGAAGCTCCATCCATTTCCCCCCTCTCTCTCTCCTTCTCTCCCTCCCTCGCTCGCTAGTTCAGCTGTCTGGTCAATGGGACCGGGGCAAGTAGCCAAGCATGTACAGCCAAGCCCCCCTCCCTCCCTGCCTCCTCCACACCCCCTCCACCGCCCTCCCCCTCTTCCTCTCCCATCCAGACGGCCTCCTGTTCAGCTGTGCCGCTCGCCGCAGGTTCCAGCCAGGTCAGATGTTCAACACGAGCGACAACATGTTCTCTCCTCACCGCTGTTCACCACCACGCCTGGCTGTCACGCCGCCGGCCGGCCCCACCGACACGGGTCCCACAAAAAAAAAAAAAGGTCCAACACAGATTTTGTCCTCGCCGACAGCGAACTAGGAAATCTGTGAAGTGACATTTACGACATGAAGCCTCAAACTAATGAAGTCGAGGCACAGAAACGTTCTTTCAGCGCAGGTTTTACAGAGTGGGAGGGGCCTCGCCATCTTCAATCTGCACAATAAACAAAATGACTGTATTTCTCTGGCAGACACAGAAGTGATCACATTAATGTCAGATAAATATTATATATTATATTGTTTTACTGAGTCTGTACTTGACTCATTACTGCAAACACTAACTTCATAATAATCAGGTGTGAAGTCTAATATTGATCATTTCTCTCCTGTGCAACTTGACAGCTGCATATAGGACACTGGATATTTATAATTATAGTAATACAGGTCATGTTTTATCTGGTGGGTCTGTTTAAGAGCAGCTACAGACAGTTCCTTTGCTTTTTAAAATCCTGAAAATCCAGAAACTGGGTGAAAGGATCAAGAACCAGATGTCAAAAGGTCTTTTTCTGCACTTAGTGGAATGAGGAATAACATTTTTGGGGGGGTACAACAGGTGTGGAAATGTAGAGGAGAAGAGGAGCAATCCTCACATAGACTTTTAAAGAGGGACTGGAGTTTGTAATTTAGCATCGTGTTGTTTTTTAAATCTTTCAATCTGAAAAAAGAACATGATTATTTAGTCAAATCTTCGATGCCTCCTGGTTCCTCACACATGATGTTTATGAAACTGGTCCAGCTCATGGAGTGAAAATCTCAAACATTTGCACAAAGTCACTTTTTCCTCCCTCTCCCTCGCTCTCACACTGCGGCGGCGGTGCTGGTGCTGGTGGTCTGTGTGGCCGAGTCAAAGGTGCAGGCCTGCATGCTCGCCGCCCAGGTGCAGAGCAGATAGGGTTGCAGCGCGTAAACGGCTAATTCCGGCGCGGCTGTGGGAACGCCAGCTGCCCCCGTATTTCTCAAAATCTGAAATTGTTTTGGATTCGCGCGCCAACAGAAGGACTCGACATGCAAGAGTGAAAGCAGCTCGTTTCCTGTGTCTTCCCACGTCAATAAAATAACTGCTCGGTACCGTGGAGAAACCTAACTTCTGTTCTCCAGCCTCCCCCGCCGTCTCCCCCTTCCCTCCCCCTGCCTGCGCGTGATAGATGATACAGAATGTATTTGAGCTGTATCAAAGCAGCAGGACTGGAGCTGAGAATATGCATATGTTTGACCATTAAAGCCTCACACAATATTGACTGTACTCTTCCAAACAAGTCAAACACTTTCCCTGCACGTACGCAACCTTTAAACCCTCTGCACACTTGTTTCTCCAAATGAGGGACGGCTCACAGCCCGAGTTGTAACGAGATGTACTTTCCACTTGGTCCACGCGACCTTTGAACCTTCCCAAACTCGTCTTTGTTCTGCTGCTGCGAATGCAAACACACTTTTAGACTTTAAGAGCTCATTTATGAAATATTTTGGTGTTTTTGGGAAAATCAGATGAAGATGAGTTTCATCAGAAGCAGTGGATCAGGGTCAAAGTCTCATCTGTTGAAATGATAAGTTGGTTTTATATTTGTTTGACTTTGGAACATAAAGGTTTTTTTTTTTTTATTCAAAATAAATCATTTATATATTTTTCTATTTTTGTTTCAATTGGTAAGTATCCATCTTCTAATTTACATATTGTTTATCAATTCCTTTTTTTTTATTGTATTAATTTCCTCTCTATATTTTCTTGGGTCTTTCTCTCATACTGTATCTTGAATGTTGTTCTACTGATGTTTTAGTTTTCATATTGTATTTTGTCTAATTTTAAACCACAGTTTTGTTTTTATTTGCAGTTATTCTAATTTTTAATTTGACCTCATTTTTACACAGATTTTCACACATCTTATAAATATAGCATCTTTTTTAGCTGATTTTTTTCAGTGCAACAAAATAGTATTTTTAAGAAAGTCATACTATACATATCATACTATATCCTACATAAGCAACATCCACTAATAAGTAAGCATTGTTTCTATACAAAGACGTCTGCACCTGGGTCTATATCAGTTGTCTGAATCCCCGAAGATCAGATCACATGGAAACTTGTTGAAACTCAGCAGCACAACAGATGCGTCAACATTCAACACTGTCGATGACACCGCGTACAAGCAAAAACAAACCGACTGTTGATGTCGCTTCTGCGGCAGCTTGTGAATTTTTGGCGGGCAGATGTTCTTCGTCAGGCGTCGGCCGACCTGCGAAGAAGAGATGAAACAGTTTGGACGCCGTTTGACCTGCGGAGGGAAAGAAGGGGCTGCGAGGAGGACGGCTCGTCCCGGTGGCCCTCGGGAAGATTTGGTTTGTAGACGGATGGATGTGGACTGAGATCAGCAGAATGGCATCTGCTTTACACACCCACACACACACACACAGCCACACACACACACACACTGCTGAGATATTACCATTCAGAGCCGAGCTGCAACTGAGCACATTTCATGTGTATGGGATCAAATTCACTTAACTCCACACTATAAACTCCTCTTAACCTCTTTGACCACTGACCCCTCACTGCACCCTCCCACCGCTACGACCTCACACTGTGCAACAATGCACTGCTCAGACTTCTCCATCTGATGTCAAAGTTTACAAAAAACAAAAACACCAGGCTGAGCTCTGGAAAAAAAGTGCAGAAAATGTTTCTTTTCACCTTGACACAGCTTTAAAAACACTCTGGTTTCTGTGTAACATGTAAATACGAAGTCAGAGTCGTCTGAAGTATCAAAGGAAAGCTCTGATCAGACAAACCATCAGTATCTATGGATTACTTTTCCTGAGAAGCATCATTTATCTAACATTTAACATCTTAAAACATGAGGGAAATTGATTATTATTATATATATTGTCTGTTGATAAAGAGATGTCCAAAAACCTCCTGTTAACCTACAAAACACCTGACTGAACATAGACCATCTTAATATAAGTCATCTGTTTCATGTTTATATTGATTAATTTCAATTTTGAGCCTATAAAGGGAAGATTTCCAGGTGTTTTCTTAGTTTGCAAAAGGAAAGTGTGTAGTTTATGCCATAGAATTGCATTATGGGAAAGTTAGGACCCAGTGGGTTAAACAGTAATTAAACCGTAAGTGTGAAGGAGTGACTGAGAGATCCCACACAGAAGGTGAAACTGAGCTGACCTGTTGAATAAGACACTAATTCCCCCCTTAAATTCTCCTTAACCTCTGCTTTCCTCCTAAATAATCCATTACAACCGGAGCAGGAATGTGAGAAAACACTCTACTTGTTCTGCTTGATGCTTTCTTCATACTGTCTCAACCTGACATGTTTTGTTGCTGCGTCACTGATGTGTTTCTGTGTCCCTTTAAACTTCAGGATATAAGATTTTAACTTGATTTCTGCATACTGACTTAAAAGAGGGTCAAAAAAACAAAAACAAAAAGCAGCTCAGACTTTGCAGAGGATTTTGAAAAATGTGATTAAAGGCACATGCAGCAGTGACTGTGTCGTCGAGATGTTAAAGAAATTCAGGTGATAATTGTGCTTCCACCCTGAACGTATAAATGAACTCTTCATTTGCTCTCCATTTTCTTTCCCACCAATTAGAGACGTCTGCGGTGGCAGAGCACCACATTGCACTCTTGGACCTTCGTCAACGGGGGGATGAGGCGATTCTCAGCTCGTGTGAAATGGTGCTGGCAGTCTGTGCCACTTGCATTCATTCCCCACATAAACTCCTCTCTTTTTTTTGCGGTTTCCTCCCCCGGCGATGCAGACAGCACAATAGTCTCACTGAGCGGTGACGATTAACACATAAAAGCGACACGGGGAATCTCGCTGCTAGATACTAGTGCACATGAGAGGGCAAAGCATTCATACCATGCCAAGAACTTCAGTGGGAGCTCCTTCTATCTGATTGGTGATCTTTTGTTTTGGCGTTGCCCTCAATTCGGGGGAACGTGCCCAATCAGATTACGGAGAGGGAGGCAGAGCGAGACGACAATCGCTGTTTTCTATTTACTCCGTCTATCTCCAAACGGCTTCACTTAAGGCGGCCGCAGATAAGTCAAGTCTCCATCTTGGTTCTTCAACTTTTACACACTCACACGCACTTCTTGCCTCCACCAGATCTGGTTTGCACAAAGCTGGATTAGATTCAAACTTGAGGCACAATCAGATATTCTGACTCTAATCCAAAAACTTCGACACCACTGACAGGTAATCTCAGCAAACGATTTAAGACGCAAAGTGAAGACAAATGAACTATCACTGCTCCAATTAAGTTTCCTGTCAGAAAAATCAGGGCTCGTATGGCGGCATGTCTGAGATCTGCATGGATCTCAGCTCAAAGAGAAGAAGAATCCAGGCCCTGGTCCATTCAGTCTGTGGTTTAATCCATTACAATCTATTAAAAAGTCCTTTTTTTAATCATCATATCTTACTTTTTTTCATCTTTTTATGCAATTTCAGCAGAAAAAAAGAGAGTAAACCAAGTGAAACACTGACAGACACACCTCTAATAATCCTAAGAATGACACTTGATGTGGTTCTGAGCATCACTGAATACTACAGGAGCCTACAGGGACCAAAAAGCATGCCACCATCTATTCATAGAGTCTATAGACCCAATCAGACATAGATGCTCCAAAGCAGGTCACCGCCTTCGTATAGATCTTTCTACTGCGGGTTTAGACGACAGGTTAATAATATACCACTGAATTCCTATTCTCATCTATATTTCATTTCTATAAAACATTATTTTCTGCACTCTTAGGTTCTATATGAGACATTGAGTCTTTTTTTTTTTTTTACACAGTGAATGTTCGATCAGAGGTGAAACAAAAGGTCAGCGTCATGTGTTTCCTGTCTGACTCACTGATCCCAGTATCAGTATCAGCGTTGTGAACTGGACTCAGGTGAGATGATGTAAACCTAAATGTCACTTTGAATTATACGTCAGTATTACATGTGCAGTCACATGACTTTACATACATGATGCTGAGACATATGTCTATGTATGCTAATGAGTGCATATTTTACAGACTTGTGTTAATGATGACACAATGTGATTATGTGCGTATATATTAGTGTCAGCAGTTAATTAACATGGTATGATAATGATGGGATTAGTAATATTGTATTTATACATATGTTGATAATAGATTGATTGTCTGAGAGGACAGATTAGAAAATTATCTGTGTGTATAATTATATATACAGTATATGTGATGTATGATATATAAATATGATAAAACATGTGCATATATATGAATATATAACACATCACTTTACATTATAGAGAGTCAAATATATTGACATTGATTATTGTAAATGAAACCAAAATGAATCAACTGTACTCTCAAAACTTGATATTTATAACAAAAATCTATTTTTCATTTATCATGTGTTGTTCTTTTTCAGTCAGTGATTGATGGTTGGTCTTTAAAGTGACTGGCAGGTTGTTTTTAAACTGCAGTTATTGATCAGGTTATTAGTTAAACTCTGTTTTTGTATGATATTAGAGAGATAAACTCATATTTCATATTTGTCTCATGTTGTTTTTAATAATTAAACATCAGCTCACTGGTTGAGTTTGAATCCAATCAAAGTAAATGGAAATAATATTCTAATATTTTCAGAGTTTGACACTGAATATTGATTATTATGAATCCTAAATATTGGATTTGTACTTGTAACTTCCAAATAACAGAAAATCGGCAACTCACAAGGTTAGAACAAGAAAAAGAAATAAACAAGTTTGTGGTAATTACAGCTGCAGTATTTACACTGACTGTCTTACAGTATGATTAGAGAATGGAAATACTGTCCACAGTCTGTCAGGGAGAGTGTGTGTGTGCTTATGAGAGTGTGTGTGTGTGCGTGTGTGTGTGTGAGAGAGAGAGAACCTTCGTACACACAGTGTGAACATGTAAACAACATGTGTGTTCAGGTTCCTCACTCCCACCTTTGTACATCTCTCAAAATGTTGTGACCTTGGAGCAAACAGCACTGACTGAAAATGTATAACAACATGATATTTATGACTGAATATTTGAATATTAGTAATTTATCTGTTGATTATTACACAAACACTTTCACGAGGAGACGGCTTTTGATCATTTTAAAACACAAATTTGTCTCATTTTACTCCAGTATTTTCGCTACATCACAACACGATCACACAAAAAGCTCCAGGTGATAGAAAATCAAATAATATTGAACTGATCAATCGGTGACATCAACCTGTAAAAAACACAGATCATCCATCTTTCAGCTGAGGTCGACTCTGATCAGGAGTTAATGAGTTTTGACAAATTCAAATGAATATTTCAGATATAAATAATAAGCTGAGTGACAGGTGAAAAGGAAAAAAGGGCAGAGAACATTATGTTAAATATGATATAAAACTGAGTAAAATCACATATTAAATTCATATTAAATTCTATATTTTCACTACAAATATCCACATATACAAATATGATATTTAAAGCATCTTTTTACAGCTTCTGATATTTTTTATTAGATTTTTTAATTAGATTTTGAATGATTTAATGGTTCATGCATATGTCAACAGAGCTGTGCAGAATATGTTGATTTGATTCTTTAACTTGATTGAAGCACAGTTCATATCTGACACTACATCATATTCCTGTTTGTTTGATGGAGGAAAAACCAGAAAATATGGGTTAAATTTGACTAAAACGAGCTTCAGAGAAGAAGATGGTGATGTCAGAATTAATGTATGTTTGTGTGGAAATGTGAATTATTGTTACATTTGAATATTTCAAATATTTATTCTGTATTATTTCCTCTTTAAGGTGGGAAAGTCTTGAAATTCTATTTAATTTAGACCTTAAGAGGAGAATAAAACTCTTCATTCATGTAAGTTTCATTAAAAAACAAGGATTTAGAAATAGAAAGTCGTGATTTTTGTGTTTTATTCTCACTGTGACGACGGAGCCGCCTGCTCTCTGTCTGTATATTTAGTTTAAAATCATCAGTGGTCAGTTTTTTAGCACGAGGAGCAGAGGGTGAGCGATGTGTGTGGAGGCTCAGTGAGAGACGGGTTTTAAACTGTAGGGTGCAGCAGTCGTCTTTCAAACAGGACGAGCTGGAAGCAGCCGCAGAGCCGAGCACAGAGCTGGAGGTGGAGGAGGCAGAGCCGACCGAGGCCTCAACACAAGAACCACTGACGCTCCGAAACCAAGAGGAGGAGGAGGAGGAGTGAGGGTGGTGGTGGTGGGGGGGGGTGATGTGTAATTACAGACTACATACCAACACCCCGCCGTAATTTACATTACTTGATGTCATGGAAAAATATTAGATGAAGATTGTTTTTATCCGCAGTCGGTAACACGACAGAGGGAATCCAGGCGAATGATGCAAGATGGGAATTTGCTCACTCACACACAGAAACAGAAACACACACACACACACAGAAACACACACATATCTAACAGGCCACTTGACCACTTAAGTTGCAGTGATTATGCCATTAACTGACATGAACCTTCAGCCAATTCTCAGCGTCACCGACGAGCAGCCAATCACAAGACGAAACGGACGCCTGCCGTTTCACATACAGTCTGCTGAATGAGACGACTGATGCAGAAGCTGCTGCTGCTGCTTTTTTCTTTATATATATATATATATATATATATCTGTTCCACTGTCACGTCTCTCTCTCTTTTTTTAAACCCTACATCACATTTACAGAGCGGGTTTTAAAGTCCGAGCAGAGAGGACTTCACCCAGATCTACACACTGATACCAGGGTGGAGAAACATCAGGTGTCAGCTCTACTCTAACTATCACAACTATGGCATGAAGCTGACTTATTTATCTCATAAAATGACAGAAAATATAAAACTACCTTCACATAGTAAAGTGAAAGAACAGAGGAAAATCTCTGATTCACATCGACACGAATTAAGAGAAATCGGACTAAATTCAATCATTTCTAATCGGAACAGTTGGCATGTGATAATGTTTTAGCTGAGTGGTTTAATTAATGAGACAATTTATGATCTGAAACTTTACATAAGAATTACATCAACAGTACTGAGCAAATAGTTGGTTTAGAAAAATGAGGAAAATTAAATATCATGTTTTTTATGGAAATGGTTTATTAATTACTGAGGAATGTGTTTAAAGAAGTCCTGACTACATGTTGCATTGTTTTTTTTTAAATTTTTGCATGAATAACCCAAACTAGCTGAAAGTAATCACATTCCACGGCTGTTTGAGTATTTCAGAGGATTACATGGCTGCTTTACAATTACAAGCAGGTAGCCACTAATCTGTACTGATTCATTCTGAGAGCAGCTCGCTCACACAGACAGAGCTGCGGAGCTGTTTGCAATGGAGAAGGTGTCGTGGGCTGTTTACTGATACTGTGCACAACGAGACCTGAATCACACGCTTCAGCAAGGGGGGGGGGGGGGGGGGGCAAAGTTCAAGTGGGTCACAGGGAATCGATTGGAGAAGTTTGCGTCTAAAATATTGAGACTAGAGCGTTTGAGTCGACTCAGAAACATGAAATAAAAACATACATGGCATCTGTTTCTAACCTCCATGTTAACACAGTCTTCTTCACTCAACACTGGAGCTCAATCCAACAATTAGCTCTTCATGCCTTAGTCCGCAAAACAGCTTCCTGTTCCTTCCACTCCACAGCCTCGTATGGAAGCCCCGAAGTGCCAAATCAAATACATCAAGGAGAAATGTCTTTATTTATTTTTTATTTTTAAATTTACTTCACGTTATTCTGTGCAAACTGTGCTGCCATCAAAACAATACACTTTGTGCCTACATTTGTTTTTGTTTTTATATTTTTTTCGGCCAAAAATAACTTCTTGCTGATGAATAATATTTAAATGACTGTTTTTTAAATCTAATTTTCACCTTTCTGATGAAATACGCGCTGAATCTGTGGTTTAAAAAGAGCGATGACCCCTCATCATTTATCATACACACATATGGGAAATTAAATTTCAATTTGATTGAATGCTTTCAATTTAAAGTCTACCCTGGACTTCCATACCCGAAGGCCAGCGCTGCATATTAGTTCATTCTATCTCAGCCGGCCTCTCGCCTTCTTCATCTTCTCACTGCTGAAAGCTGCACCTGGAAGATGCCGAAGGTGGAGCGTCTTTAAGTACAACGTCTACAAATGACACGGACATGGACGTCCATGGCGGCTGTCACATGAAGAAGACGCATTAGTAAATAACAGCGGGTTGATAACGGTGAAAATGCACCATCAAATGTACTTCATAATGCTTTACTGCTGCCATTCGCTGACATTTATATATCACTTTTTAGTGGTGGGCCAATGAAACGCTGGCTTTGAAATAAAGTCGGCCATGATTCATGTCTCTGCTGTGTCAGTCTTACATTAATATTATGACCATATCCATCATGTCGGCCATCTATAATGAACAGATGCTGTAAAACACAATTTGGCATGACAAGAAGGAGAGGTGGTGGAGGGAGAGCGCTTTCATTGATGGTGCAGCGTTGCCGGGCGCCGCAGCTCCAACTGGTGTGAATCTGCAGAAGCCCGGGATTTTTTTTCTTTACTCATGAAAAACTGAATGTTGAGTTTAAGGGGAATAAACAGCTGGCTCACCTGACTCCGTGTCTTTGTTTTAAATACTGAAAAATGACGAACAAATTTAACCTCTGACTTCTGGAGCTTTACCGAGAGAGGATGATGCAGTTAAGGTCATGGGTTTTGTGTATGGAAATCTCATAGAGAGGTGTTTTGGAGAAATTTGGAGCAGCTGGTCTCAGTCACATGCCATCTCTGTTACATGAACAGCTTTTAAATGAGTGTATGTTGAATATGTGTATAAGAAAAGGGAACTTTTACGGTATTTGGGACTTTTTATTTTAAGTTTTTGTGCACTTGCATGAGGAAATGATGCAAAAATAAGGTAAACAAATGGTCCACGTTAGATAATATCACTACTAATGAAGATATGTGACCTTTTGACCTCCAAATAAGCAAAACTATATTTATTTGTTAGATAAACTGTGTGTATGAGTTAAACTGCAACATTTTTAGTCCAAGTACTTGTATTTTTCTGTCCATATTTAGCTTGGCTTCAGTCACGACGCCTGTTTGTCTCCTGACCTGCAAATGATTTTGCATTTGAATCAGCGGATTGGGCCTGCGTGTAGGTGTGAGGGAGTATGAGCCAACGTATTGATCAAATGCATCGCTGCGCTGACCTCTGGCCTGTGCAGAGAGCATGAATCAAAGTGTTGTCAGGATACCATTAAAGAAATGAAAAGAGGTTCAAGAGGAAAAGCAACGAAAAAAAAAAGCTGCACTTGATAATGTTTGATTTATCAATCTGCCCAGAAGGAAAACTGAGAGCGGAGGGTTCACATCACACCCTACACCAAAAATACTCCCCAGCTCCTACACTATATTTGACCAGCAGTGTACTATTTAGTGGCCAGACCACATGCAGCGGTTGTAGGTGTCTTCTCTCATCTTACGGCTGTGGGCACAGACTGTGCATTTTCTCATGTCTTCAGCTGGAAGAAGTTTGAATCCTCCGCTCAAACAGCTTCTTTCAGCGCTTTGCCAGATTTCACGCCACTTCTCAGCTGTGATTTCTACACCGAGATCGTTCCCCCCTCCGCATCTGTTTGGTAGCCTGTGTGATAACGCAGGTGGCGGCAATCAGTGGCAGCTCTAATATTTTGAAGAGGAATGGCTGTTTGTGTGTGTTTGTGCTGTGGAGGAAACGGCCAATAAAGCTCAACTGGGCTTCTAAAAATGAAGTGTGAGTTAAACTAAAGTCTGTTTTGGAGGCAGAGATGATTTGACGAGATGTTTTATGTTTTTATTCTTCTGCTTTAAAACCAAACGACACAAGCTGCCGTGCATGCGGTGATGTTTTCACCTAATGATGGTGACAGATCTGACAGATGTCAGTGCAGGTGAGTAAGATATGGTCCAACTGAAGGTAGAAAAGTGGCGGAGTAGGTTCTGGTTTCTCCTAAATCCAACCTCCAGCCTTCACACTGCTCATTCTCACAACAGTTTGCCTCTTAAAACGCACTATGTCAAAAATGCTAATTTCCTAAATGTGTTTTCCTGACTGCGTCCACGGCGCTGATGAAGGTGCATATTTCTCCCTCCGCTCGTACACTTTCATTCCAACCCCCCTCGCGCTCCCCCGTTGAAAATTACACACAGCCTTGTTTTGTATGCAAAGATACCTCCCTTGCTCAGGGAAATTTTTATTTGTACGCCGTCTTTCCTGCTAATGCAACAAATGAGAAATGGCGATCCGGGCCTCGGGAAACGCTCGGGCCCGGCAAACTGGCACTGTGATGTTTGAGCATAAGCCTCTCCTTTAAAAAAGCGTGTTGATTCTCCATACCCCAATATTGACCGACCGTCTCTGTTTGATGTATGCATGCCCCTCACCCCCTCCACACACATACACACACACACTCTTTAACTCCCCCCACTGCCATGCAAACCCAGTGTTTGGGCTTAACTTGTTAGTTCTGCTTCTGGAATAGCTGCTGATGCCCCGAGATATTAGTGTACGATCGACTGTTGTGATGGACTGACCCTCTGTCCGTCTGTCGCAGTTTGCACACGTTAACTGATGAATGACGGATGCACTGCAGCACCAACTTTATAACATTCACACATTTACGTTGGAAAGACACTATGCACACATCCACAACTGCACAACAACATCACATGTCACATCTGATCCAAGTCTAAACCTGCATTTAGCTTCTTTGCATCCATGAACATTGCAAACCAAGCTTGGTTCACTTGATAACTTTGCTATTTTCTCTCTAATGGGTGTGAAAATAACTTGAAAGTTCAACAGGAACATGCTTTTCTATGTTTTTCTATTATCTGCTAGAGAAACATGTCCTTTGAAACCTCCTGACAGTGAGTGTGTCCAAGTAAAACCTTACTATCTGCATGGCCAGGTGCCATTAGAAACAATGGAGAAAACATGTTTTCACTGTAATCTGAAAGCAGCAGGACAGGATATCAAATATTTTATGGTAAAAGATTTATGTTTTAATTACAAACGATGATAGTTACAGCTGATATGCCTGTCTGAAGTGACTATATCCCTCTCAAAGCAAGGAAACCAACAACACTGAGATGTTGGAGATGCTGAAATGTGCTGTTTATTTATAGTGGGTTTTTGTTCTGCAAACAAACACAGCACCTGCACTGTCACATAAAACCACAAGTACGTACAGCACAAACGACAATGCAGAGAGAGTCTCAGCACAGCCAGCTCTGTCTGTGCATCTCTGGTGGGACAGAGTGCTGTTATTAAAACAGAAATATCAACATAACAGATAGGTATCTCCTTCAGATTGAAGATAATCCCCGCTGAGGCTCTGCGCCAAGATACGGAGAGCTGCTGCTGCCGCAAAGTTATCTCACCAGGAAAATATCCTTGTTTACTAAAGTGGCTGAACAGTGTAAACCTAATTACTGTGAACTAGGTCAGAAATCTGCTACTGAGTAAAGAGTAATCAAACTGAATATTTAATGGTGTATATTACCACAATCCCCCCAAAAGCAGAATGTACAGTGTCTCTATTTATTTTTACCTTTGCCTAAATTGTTCGCAGACTTCCTGCCCGTCTGTAATTTGTTAATCGAATCACCTGATGAGAGTTCTGCAGTCTGGTTGTGATAAAGAAGGGAAGAGGAGGGGGTCTCTATTAATAGATCAGTAGACTTGTGGCCTGCAGATGACAGGAAGAGGGGCCTGTCATGAGGAATGCCTTTGTTATTTTCCATCCAGGGAGGAAATGAATTTCTTGTGATTTTTCAGAAACGCTGCCCGTGGGCGCAGGCGTCGCCGCTCCGAGGCTCGGGGAGGAAACCGACTGAAGGAGACAGGAGAGCGAGCTGATGATGTGATGATGAGCGCTTTTCAGTTTTGATGTGCCCGTCTCAAAGAAAAAGAAGTTGGGCTGAGGAACGAGGGGCTCGTGCTTGAAAGGTTTGGAGACAGGCGTGTGGGAGGCCCGTCCTTCGCTCCAAAACCGTCTTTGTGAAATCCAAGAACGTATTATTGTGTCGTCATTTGATGTCCCTGCTGGAGAGCGATGAACGCCCCGTCGCTTTGCTTTGAATGCACCCCTCAATGCAACAACTTTTCCACCATGGCGTCCATCTTTGATGCCCACGGCCAAGCCGTCCAGCTAATGTATGTTGGCGGCTACACTTATTTACAAGTTGTTTCAGTGTCGAGAAGCTGTAATGAGGACCGAGAAGGTAAAAACAGGAGCGATTTTTGATGAACCTGTGGCCTTTCAAACACTCACAGTCCGGTTCATTTGTCCTTTCTAGTAAACTATTGTTCCTTGATGCACTCGGCTTTAATTGGTGTTGAGATCCCTCTATTGTAACCGGAGCAGGGTGGGGCTGTTCACACCAAAAATTACAAAGTCGATTACCATGATAATAAAATGTGTCCACTCGGTAAAGAGACCATGTGGTCTATGAAAGGACGGCCAGTTCCGCCAGCTCTTATTGGTGTAGTCTGGTTTGGCTGCAGTTTCCCTTGTTCTTGGAACCGGTATCAAATGGCACATGAACACTATAATCGGAGCAATTTTCCAAACATCTTCAACTTCCACTGCACAGAAATGGATCCAGGAGTGCGGCAACAAAACCGGGCCTTATGTCAACTTCTGATTCCAAAACGTTAATGATCTAGATCAAAAGGAGCTTCAGAGACGACTTGCTTTTGTGTTTTCCGAGTCCTTTTCAAACGCCGCCTTTGAAGGTTGAATACATGCCCAGAAAACGGTTTGATTAAACAGGTATGTGGGATGGTTAAACATATTGAAGACACTAATTACTACTGAACACTCTGTGGTGTGGGGCGCTGGATGAGGATGTGGAGGAAAGGCCGCTGGGCTCAGGCAGAGAAAGCTGCTTTTGAAATTGAGCGGATCCAACAAACACAGTCGACATTATTTCATATGAAATTAATGTCATTTGTCTTATTTTCATCACGGACACGGAGGTTTTCTGCTGAGCAGCCTGTGGCAGCTGCTGCAGAGGAGAGTGAAATGCTCTTTGGAAACAGGACTTTAACTTGTGGTGCATTCACTGCTCCTCGGTCAGTGGTAAAGACATGAAAAGGGGTCAGGCCTCCTTTTAGGTGGCATCACATGGGCTCAGTATTGGGTCCTGTTTGCCCTGGATCTTGCCTGTCAGGAATCATACACACACTGAATTTCCTCCTTGTGTATGAATGTTAATTTGAATGTGGGCAAATGCAGAAATAATGGTGACCTTTGACCTTTGTTGTTGTGTTTGTCCATAAAACTGTGATTAGTGACTTGAGAATTAAAAGTATTTTTCTCCATGTGGTGTTTACAGTCTGGTGTTGACCTCCTGAACAAGCTCAACATGAATAATTACTTCAAGAGTCGACTCACGGATGCTCGCTCGTGTAATTATTCATCGTTTGGAGCCATTTTGATTTAAATAAATCATAGGTGAGTCGCTCCTCTGACCCCCCTCGGCGTTTGACTTTGGTTTAGGTCCCTCTTTGCACGATTTCTCTGCTGTGATGTGGACCGAGAACACTTTTGACACATCTCTCGAAACACACTTCTAATTTGTCCCCCAGGCGCTGGTTATGACGCGAGCTGACACTGAGGTCTGACAACATGACTTCTTTCCTCCTCTGGCCAAAGCTGCCGCAAAGCTGCAGCCTCACCCGCCTCCAGACCGGAGAATCGGGGTGTCTTACGATTGAGTTGTTCCCCTCCCCTTTTGGGACATCGGTTCGAATTAACGCCACCGCCGTCTGACTCTTCAGGCATCGCCGCTGACAGCTGGAGCGCTCACACACACCAGGTGCTTCTGTCTCCGCCGAGGTGCCTATGACACCTACCTGTTTTTTAGCCCCCGACCTGTCAAGGGAGCCAGATTTAATTAACGTAATGATCAAAGCAGGAAAAGCAAGTTTAGCCCTGAGGTAGCAATCCCAGTGAGCCGCGCTCGCTTGCTAATTATTTAGCATTAAGGTAGACGGCACTTAGGCATACATGACTACTTCAAAGATTTGATTGGGGTTTGGTTCGTTACAACAGCAAAGCGCCCGGAGGAGCCGGTGGTGACATCAAAACATCAGTGTGGATAAATCTGCTGGTGTAAAGCATCTCGCTCTCAGCCACCAGGTAACCTTTCTTTATCCTCTCTGACAACGCCTGCTCACAACAAAACATCAGCTGTGTGAATTTAAATGAAGGGACGCGGGGGCAAGTTCAGGAAGCGACGGCGAGGGGAGATGAAAGTTTTATTTTCGGGCACGGGCTGCAGTTTAAGGTGACCCAGAGGGACGGCGTGCTGCTGCCACCGCCACCGCCTGTCAACCGCTGCCTCACATGAACTCTGAGGGGAGGATGAAAAATAATAAAAGTACATTAAAAATACATAAATTAAGCTGCAGAACTCGTGTGGTTACAGGCAACAAGCATAATAAAAATTATTCCAGACTCAGTTTGGGTGTTGTGATTACTATTAGTCCATTTTTGCTTTCATGTGACTTGAAGTCATGTTTAATTTGACAGTTTTATAGGAGATTGCGTCCTAAGAATTGAACTACAGGAACTCTGACTTGAAGAATTGGAGAGTGAATTTGGTATAAAACTGCATTAAAAGACGTGTTTGATGCTAATTTCTTCCTCCAATGCTGCAGCTTTTGTTTTGTTGCTGTTTTTTTTTTTTTTTTGGCTCCGAGGCGCAGAAAACGTCCGTTTAGCCTTTTCTTTTGGGACGGTTAGAGACAAATCAAGTGACTCCATTTCAGATTAAGTCATTCCTCTTCTACTCCACTTTTGTGTTTCACTCACTTTTGGGAGATGTGTGGTTTGATATGTTGTAAAGCGAGCAGAATGGACATTAGTGGAGTCCAATGATTACACCGTTTGCCAGCAACCACCGTTTCTGCCACTGCCAGGAAAAACTGTTTCTTTCCAAGGCTGTTTCGATGACGAATTCAACAATTCTCCCTGTAATTTTGGACAATACAATCCTCAATTTGCATAAAACAAATTGTTGTTCATTTTAGTCTGTATAGCAGAGATCTAATGGAGTTGAAATCCCACTGGTTTCCTGTGGAGTTTAATGTCTTACACTTTATTAAGTCTTGGATTTTTTTAATGCTCTGCAGATTTTTACTGTGAATTCAGGATGTAGAGGCAGCTCCACCTGAGAAAATCCATGATGCATTTTTGTCCGTAAAGAGCTTAGATCATCCCAGATCACATGCACTGATTTACTTCCTCTTGTTGGGTGGTCAGGTGTCTGTTTGTGCCTCAGGAGTGCACTCTAGATTTCCATGCTCCACATCTGAGCAGGGATTATTGGAAAAGCCCTTCTGCCTGCAAGACATCCTCTGCTCAGAGTCATCATCCAGTGAAGACCAGTTCTCTGAATCTGACCATGTGTCTGTGTCTGACTCATCAACCTGAATCCAACAGAGAAGATGTTTTTATCTGTTTATCTTCATCCTTCTCTGCTGAGTTATGGCAGCGGGGTAAACGGATTTCAAGGCCGTTTGCGTGTCTTAAACTTTTGGTCCACCATGGAGCACCATCAGATAATTATGGGTTAAATGAACCCGGGGTTCTGCAGAGTTTGTTGTCCTGCTGGATGAGTAAAAGCAGGCCTCCAGCCGTCAGCGTAGCCGGGTCTTTCCCTCCGGTGTAACGACATGAATAGACAAGAAAAGAACAGCTCTCAGACTGACACACAGGGCTCTCATTGAATCATGTGAACTAAGACGGGGAATTTCTGATAGCCCCCATTTCTGTGCACAGCCGCAGAGACAAAAGCCCTCACTGTCTGCTGCCGTGGAGCCGCAACTTACCTCCAGGCACTGCCAAATAAAAAAAAAAAAAAAAGAAAGAAAGAAAGAAAGAAAGATAGAACGAGAGGAGAGAGGGAGTGAAACGACCTCCTGGTTTTGGGACCTGAGCAGTTGCCCATTGTTCCACTTAAAATGAAAATCCCTGCTCCTCCACTGGGGCCCCCAGTAACCTGTTCGTATGCAGCTGGTGACCACCTGTGGAGCAAGTCAAATTAGGGAAGGATTCCTACTGTTTCTGTTTATTGTCTGCAGGTTTTTGTGTGTGTGGCATTGTGCTTTGGTCCTTTTCTGCAGTGGCAGAGGAGGAGGTGGGTTGGCCGGCAGGAGAGCCAGTGACTCCCCAAAGGTTTTTGTTTTGTTGCTCAAATCATCATCAGGTTTTCTTCCTCTTCTCCGTGTTCGGCGGCTGGTGCTGGCAGCTGATGATTGTTCCCCACAGAGGGAAGAAGGTGAGAAAATTAGAATGACTTTCAAGAGGCAGCGGATGAGGAGGTGAATCTGATTTTTGTTGCGTGTTGTGGTGATCAACAAAACGATACACGTAAGAAATTCCTGGCGGCCTCGGGGAAAAGGTCTCGTAAAACGTCGGCGGACACCAGAGCTCTTGTGTGACTATCTTTAAATCTTTTTTAAAAGATGGAGATGAGACATGACCTACGTCCATTTTCCCTCAAATTATCCAATTTGGCCTTTATGAGATCCCATAGCCTGGGAGCCTCGAATTCCTTCTTCATCCAAAACAAGAGTTGCTCTTGTTTTCCGCCGCGACCACTCGGCACGGAGATAGAGAACAGATATTAATCATCGTTTGGACACACCGAGAGAAAAAAAAATCACTTATGGGTCACAGAGAAATGAGTCAGTATTGCAAAACTGCAAAACACGGTGGCTCTTTGTGTCCGTTTCCCGTTCCCAGGAATGTGGCTCGTCTTATGACTTGAGGTGGGGTTGGGGAGGTGAATGACATCACCGGTTGTGCTCACATTTAAATTCTGACACAGTGGCACCTTGTGTTCCTATTCACCCCCCACCACCTCCCCACCATCCTCCTCTCTGAAGCCGGGATTGTGCTCGGCGCTGCCTTTTCTTTCCCCCCTCAAAGAATACCTCCTTTTCTCTGGCTCCTCTTAAGCAGCTGCCTGCGTATGAAGTGGAGAAAATGACACTCCATCTCATGATGAATGGTACTTGACCCCTGGATCCCCGTGCATGTGGAGCTCACACGGAGATGCATTTACATAAGCCAGGAGATCTCACGCACGCACTTGTTTACATCCGGGGGAAAACAAGCGACGTGGGCGCTCGCCGCCGCCAAGGTGCTGCAAATGAAGATTAAATATTTGTTGATCAACCTCGGCTGTGAATTGGACAACCTTTACCGATGCTTCCCCCCTCTCAGCTTCTTGGTTTGACACACATCCGCAGTGGTGGGGTTGCCTCGCTGAGAGCCCTTTTGTTACATGATTAATTACTCTGAGCAACAGTTATGGCGGGATTAACAATTAGCTAGACCTGTCAAACAGTCAGTCTAAGATGGCAGACTAATTGAGCGGCTGGTTGGCCATTGTGTCCCAGTATAAGGCCAAGGAAGTGGGGATGGTTCACAAGCCTTTCATCTCTTTTACAGGCCTAATACCGCTGCAGAAAAGGCTCCGCTATCAGGCGCCGAGAGCTTGGGTAATTTTTCATGAATATTCATACGCCTTCTCTATCTGCAGTGAACTTTACAAAGTTACCTTCATGGTACATGTTCTGGAAGTCTCTCTGCTAGAGAGGATGTTCACACACTGTAAAAAATGTCCACGTTTGGTTTCCTTGAAGCTTCGTCTTGCTGTTTTCAAATATCTGAGCTGAGGAAAATTCAGCTTTGAATAAGTGACAGTGCAGCTTCATGTTTGCAGCAGCCAGAGCTCTGGACTCTCTGCTCATCATTGTGCTGCTTAAAGTATCATCAGAACACAAAGAGGAGGAAAAAAAGGCCGAGTCAAGGCCAACTCTGGCCCGACAAAGAAACAACAACCCAAAGTTTCTTTTGAGCCAAGTTTTGGATGAGAGGGAGGGGGGAAAAAAAGAGAGAAACCTGCAAGGCCACACAACTGAAGTGGCTTCCTCAAAGAGTTTTTATCCACGGTGTCCATGGGAAGAACCCCAGCGGAACAGCTGCAACGGCAAGCCATGGCTCCTCATGAAAGCTTTTGCCTGGAGGCGGGGAGGCGGACGACTTGAACGTGAAGAAAGTCAATTGTTCCCCCGCTGAAAGGCAAAAAGCCCAGGAGGAGCTGCTGCACCATGGTGTGTGGGACATATCAAAATATTTGACAGACTTCAGCATTATGAAAAACCTTCGTGCCTTTTTTTTTATTTTATGGGAGGAGGGGGTTTGTTTTTCAACCCAGCACCGACCCGTCACACTCCCATCAGGCCCCCTCACTGCCCCATGTCATTGTTTGGGCCCCGAGAGTTCAAAGCGGGCCCTTTAGGAGCCGCTCAGTGTGCGCTGACACCATGTAATGAAATTAGTAGTTCTGGCTAAACAGGTTTCAATCAAAGAGTCGCAGCCAAGACCTCGTGCCCACTGTTCATGAATCACCTCATTCACTGACTTATGGCAGACAGTCGGCCACATTGTTGCCGCATTCAATGACCCATCATTCACACAGGTAGTCCCACCGAGAGTTAAACAGTGCGTTCAAAAGGGAGACCTGGCTGAGAGCGCGGCCACAACAACAAACCACGGCAGACAATGGACACAAAGACTCAGAGGTCAGAGCCGATCAAAAGATCAATTCTCACAAATTTCAAAGTAAAACGTCTCCTCACCTAAGTGTAGTTTCAGATCTGATCTGTTTCTATAGAGTGAGTTTATAAAAGATTATCTTAACCTGTGCAGCTTGTGTCCAGTATTTTCTGCGATAAAGTTAAATTTTTTAAATATTGAACAAAATCAAACCGAATCCTTGAAAATACTGCGAACAAGTTGGTTTGTACTGGAAACAGGCGATTTCCCACTTGTTTTAAACTAAATTAAACAAATTCATGCTTTTTGGTGCTTAAAAATATGCCAGTGTGAGCAAAATCTTTTTAAAATAACAAAAGTCTCGTTTTTAAAAGGTAAATCTTTGTATTTGAGAAGCTAAAACGACAGAGTATTCATTTCTTTTGATGATAAAACATTAAATTGTTGTATAATTTGTGTCGGCAGCTTTTCAAACATTATTATTTTCTGACTCCTGACATGATCCTGTTTGTTCTTGGTCTCTGCATGAGAAGATTGTGACTTGTCTGCTGGTCTGAGATCAGTTGCGTTCACATTAACGTTAAGCTACAGACGACAGTTTGATGTTTATTTACTGAGCGCCGCCGCCGTTCACCTGCAGGAATTATCCTTTAATGCACAACACATGTACGAGTGCTGCTGCATTAACAATGGCCTCCACAGTGTGTGTGTATGTGTGTGTGTGTGGAGAGAGAGAGCCTGTGATGCATGTGTTTACATGTGTGTGTTCATGCCTCTGCATGATGCATGTGTTTATTTGTGTGCATGTGTGTGTGTGTTTTGTGCGTTGTGTGTGTTCTCGCCTCCAGCCCTGTCTCCTGAGCCTAAACCCCCCACCTCCCTCCTCCTACTCACACACACACACACACACCTAAAACTGATGGCTTTGAATCACTGGCAACCCTGCTGCTAATTTATTTGTGCTGAGCATTATGGGAATTAATGTACCTGACATTCAGTGACAACAGCCGGCGCTTTGTGGCCCTTTTTACATTTCAACACATTCCTGCCATACACATGGCTGCCTGCTGAAAAACGTCCATCTTCCCACCTAGCTGAAAAGAAACACACACACACACACTCACACACACACACACATGGCAGGCTCTGAACCTCTAGGTGCAGGAGGCTGTTAGCGGTGGCTGATGATAGTAGCAAAACATTAACATAATAATTAGTGTCTTGTAATTGTTTCATTAAAACCAGTTGTTCCATTTCTCCTCTTGTTCTCCCAGAAGATGCGAGACGGAGTTTGGACGTCAGCCAAAGGAAGGGAGGCTCGGTCCACGTTTGTACCCACTCAAGATGTTAGCCTGCTCGCTGGGAAGCCAGGGAGGGCTGTCAGCGGCGGCGGGCGGCGGGCATGGCCACTGCGGCCATATGTGGGGACAAAACAAACACGGGGGGGGCAACTGAGGCCTCACGAACCTCAGGATGTGGGAGACGCTGAAGAGGATTTATTGACTTAACTGAAACTAGACTGAAATGACACTAAATATTTTTTTCCCCCGCTGCTCTCGTGTGATCTCTTGTCAAAAATAAAAGCCTGCGGTGCATAAAGTTGCTCAATAATGAACTAAATCCTGTATATTATGTCAGTTCCTTTAAAAAGGTCACACGGCGTAATCGTATTGAAAGCTGGCAGTTCATTTAGAGGCTGCAAAATACATACACAAGCGATCATGCATATACAGTGGCTTCCTGGCTGTGAAGTGCTTTCATTCAAACACACACACACACACACACACAGATTTGAGCCAGGCCTAATTAACATTTTAAAGAGGAATTCCACTCGTTCACTACGTTGCCGATTTATATGTGTGAGCGTGATCGACTCTGACTACAGGAGAGAAACCTGTAATGTCATTAACATTTAAATTATAAAGCAGCTTCTCGTTGCATTTCACATGCATAAATATATATATATGTCTGCAGCCTGGGTCACCCTTCCTGTCGCAGGTCGGTTGCAGGAATAATGAAAGTGTTTAAAGTGTCGCAGGACGTCGGATTTCAAAACGCACATGCATCTTTTGACATTTGATGAGAAACAAAACAATCGAAATCCTAACTAAAACTTCACTTACTGGCTTCTGACTGGGAGTTTCCACCTCTTTTCAGCTGCTGCAGCTTCCTCAGTCGTCATGGAGATGGTTCAGTTGTCATCATGGGACCTACGTATGGAAGTAAATCATTCAGAAAGTTATTTTCAAGCTCACGTGTTCTACTTTTGAAACAACACAACTTGTCCTTTCATGATATCTTTACTTTAATGTGCTGTTAGACCGTGTTTCCAGGGATAATTACAAACATCTCAGGTCTCACTCTGAGTTCGACCCCCTGATAAAGAGCTTCAGTGATCTGGATGGAGTCGGTGTGTGTGACCCAGATCTCAGCTTTGCACAGCCTCCCTTTAAAGGACACTTCTGACGCTGGCATAAAGAGCAGGATATATGTTGCCAAGCATTGTTTCATACATTTATTGAAACCACACTGCCGCCAGGCCGAAGTTGGTGTTGAAATTTTTCCTCTTTCAAGTCACTTTTCTTCTTTGACTTTGAGAAAAGAGGCCGTTAACAAACGTAAACACAAACAGCTCCGCAACAAATGTGCGGGATTTTGTTTCCATGTTCCTGCAGTGTTTTTGTACATATGTGTTTCTGCCAAACACACACACACACACACTGCTGCTGCTGTTGTTGGTCTGCAGCTGCGTGCTCTCCACTCCATCTCTCTCAGTGCAATACAGTGAGGAGGCACAGGAGGCAATAAGAGGCATACGTCTCATTGGCCAAGTCTGAGAGGGGAGGAGGAGGAGGTGTGTGTGTGTGTGCGCGTGTGCATGTGTGTGTTTTAATGTGTGTGCATGACAGCCTGTGTCACACCACCAGATAGTTAGATACCACCGCCGGGGATTTGACATTTAGTGTTTTTTGACAAACTTCTGACGACCGTCTCCCGCAGATCATTATCAAAGCGTTGCTGTCTGTATAATCAAGATGAATGCTTCCTAACACAACGATGATCATTTTGTGGAGGAGCAACTCTCGAGGATCCGACGAGGGTGGGAGGGGCTGGCGCTGGGAGGAGGGTGGGGGGTCTGCATCACTTGGGCGCGCTTAACACATACATTTCCATTTTCCCAAAGACAGATCTGTTGGCAGCGCCGATATAAAGCGACACCCCGGTGCTGACAATGTTTCTGTCAACTTATTGAATCCTCCGCAGAAAAAGGGGGCAATCTCGGAGGCAGAGCGCAATCTAAAACATTGATAAATAAATATGGGAGATATGAATATGTTTGTTTGTTTGTTTGTTTGCGCTGGGTGTCGATTTAATCCCCGCTCGCCTTGGAAATCTCCCCAAAGACTGATTGGTGTCATGCACCGCAATTAACTCCACGAGCACCGTCTATAAATCAACTTCCTGAACTCGGTGTGGAGGAGATGATGTTTTTGAAATTAGCACCATCCGCCTCTGTGTGTGTGTATTGTAAAGGGGGCGGGGGGTGATGTGGTGGGAGATTTTCAAAATAACGGCCCCTCTGATATCTGATATTCAGAAAACACGCAGAAACAAGTTTCAGAAAATCACGTTCATTCTTCAGCGCGCCGCGGGGGTTAACGCAGCCGTCGACGCCAACGTCTTGAGTGGCGAGCCGCGCTTTTTTTTTATTTTATTTATTTATTTTTTTTCCTTAAATCTTTATTTTAACTGATCGTCTGTTTGGTTGCAATTGAAGCGTCGGCGCCTCCCTCATATTCACCTCCTGCGCTTTCATGGCATTATGAGGCATGAGTCGCTGTCAGCGCCGTCACAGAGGAGAAACATTTAGGTCAATTATCGTCTCATTCAGAATCACACTCGACTACTTAGATTAAGAAAAACACTTATTTGCCCACATGGTCCGGGCAGAGTAATATTTCTCTGACTGAGACCAGCGTATCAAGAGAATGCTTTATTGCTTTACTTATTCATGTTTCATTTGCAATTCCTTGTGTATGTGTTTGCATCAAATATATACAGTGTGTGTGTGTGTGTGTGTGTGTGTGTGTGTGTGTATTCCCTTGCAAGTGCAGCTGATAACACTAATCCTGTTTACTTCTCTTTTCCTCTCTCCTCAGTATTTCAAATATACCTTATGCCTTCTCTCCACTTCAAGGCGTATCCTTGGAGGAGAATGCGGCCCCTGCCCCGGCGATCCAGCACACACACACACATAAACAGACACACACACACGCCAGAACAAAGGGAGTCCCCCATATTCGATTCCCTCTCTGAATATGTAAAACACAGCAGCAGCAGAGTCAACGCTGAGAAATTACCAGAACTATCTGGGCCATTGACAGGCCTCCCCTGTGGTCAAATGGGCCACGGCTGTGTTTGGTGAGCGCCCCCTCCGCTCCGGTTTCTGCGGCTTGCCGTAGATAACCAGCAGGGAGGAGACGCACTCGGGCGAGTGTGAGTGCGACTGTGATGTTGCACTCTGCCCTCGGAGCCTTCGGTTTCATTTTTTATTTTAAATCTCCTCTGTTAAAGCTGCAATATGAACTCTTTCTTCATGGCACCAAAAAGGGACAGAATGGCTGTAATTTCATCTGCTGGCGGTTGATGGGGTCGTTGATCAGTGCTGATGGCTCAAACTTCTCCAGCTGAGATTAGTGGCTTTTAAAATTCACTTTCTGGCTACGACGAAAAATCTGCATTTTTACTTTAAAAAGAAAGTTGCTTTTTTCCCATTACCACATACTGTGATACAGTATGGTCTTTTAGGTTTGAGATGTCACCATTGCAAGTTGTGTCCAGTTCAACAGATACAGTCTTCTCATCTTGTTTGACTAGCATCAGTTTTTGAGGCATGTAAAAAACAAAGACTATGACAAGGTGTGAAACACGACTTCCCCAAACAAAACTACTTCCTGCAGGAGAATCGGCCACCATCACCTTCTCTGCACTGACTTTCACTTTCAATATTTCACACCTTGGACTTTGAAGGATGATATTTTCCGTGAGCGCACATGTACGTCAGAGGGTTTGGATAATTCTGCCCTTTTAGGTGATGATATTTTGAACCATTTGTGATTCCCCTGACCCGTTGGCACCGCCTCGGCCCCTTTTTGGCTCGTGGGTGGCGTCAGGGGAGATCCTGATTCACAGAAGCCATGGCTGCTCCTCAAACCCGCCGGCAGATGCTCCCTCTCTCCTGCCTCGCCAGCCGGCAACATGCCTCCTCTGACATGCCTGTGTGTCTGTCTATCTGTCTGTCTGACGCAGTCTGTCCATTCGTCCGTCCATCTGTCCATCAAGAGCTCAACGCCTGAAAAAACCTCGATTATAAACATGCACACTGGCATTTAAAGGGGAAGTAAGAGTCTCTCTATAGGACGCACACGGTCCTAGAAATAATGTCTAAAATTAGGAGGAAAGATCCATGGAAGGCAATATGTTCCCATGAATCATTTATTGGCTGACGTGTTTCAGTGCCCACGTTGGCTGATGAATGATTGATGGCAACATGTTGCAGCACTGAGCCCTTTTTCTCCTTCTGAATATTTTTAAACCAAAACTTTAATGTTCAGGTCACCTCCACCAGGTTTTAAAGCTGCACCACTACGTAGCATTTCAGTGTCTTTTAGCTGATTGTTTTGGTTTGTTTGGATGTTTAAAGGCTCAGAAAAAGCTCACTTCAAGTTCTGGACTGAACCCGAACTCAACAGCCCTGCACAGAGGATAAAACAACAAGATAGGAGTAAGAGGAGGAAGATCTAAGGGTCAAATGTGGAGACGAAATTGTCAAATATTAAAAACAATCACATCTATTGCTTAAGGCTTCGGCAAACATAAAAACTGTAATATTAAAGCCGAATCAGTTTGTTTCTTCAAGAAGCATAAACGATATAAATCTAAATCTGATTCAGTGTGTGTTTTCTCCCACCCATGTTTTACAAATAGGAAACTTTTCTTGACAACACACACTTGTTAATGAATAAATCATTCTCTTAATGACTGGAAGTTTGTTTTCTTGTGTGTGTGTGTTTTTTTTCCTCCTGTAGCTGATGAACCCTGGAATGGGGCACCGGCCATCTGCGGTCCTGTGTGTGTGCGTGTGTGTGAGAGTGTGTGTGTGTCCCTGTGTGTGTGTGTTTGAGCTGTGGTCCAGCGTCCACTGGGGAGACTCGGCTGCTGCCCCACTTTTCTCGCTCTCATGTCGGACCGGGACCATCTGACGGGGCTAAAGACCAGTGTCACATGTCTATATTTGGCGTCCGTCACCGCCGCTGCCAGAGCTCAGCGCTGCAGTTGTTTTCCAAAATGCGCGGGGCAATCGATGATAATGAGGAAGGACATTTTAATTAGGGCTGTCGCAACCTGGGGACGACATGCGGGCTCGCTCGGTGGGGGGGCGACAGAGAGGGAGAGAGGATTGGAGGAGGTCTGGTCACTGTCACACCTACTGGGAGTTTGACTGGTGAAAGTCTCGCTGCATTTCAATGAAACAAACCACGTGGATGAATTAAAATGATAAAATCTATAAGCTCACTGATTGGCTGTTTCGGTGTCACATGCTCCGGCCTAAATCGGGTGAACCTGCTGAGTGAAGATATGCCGGTTCAAAAAGCAACAAACTGACCTGACTGGACACATTTCAATAAATCTTTAGTGAGGGGAGCCAATCAGGATCAAGTCCAGCTGTGATGCATTTCATGCCGTTACCCTAGTTACCAGTTTCTGACTTGTAAAAATCATCCGTGTCGACATCCAGATTGTAATTCTGAATATTAACTGGACTGGAGGTTTTTTTGTGCCAAGAAGCCGAGGACACACGGAGGCAGCGTGTCGTCCAAAGGCCGTCATTCACGGTTATCAAGCCTGAATCTAAAGGGACAAGTCGAACAAGTGATGTGATTGTTAAACTCACACGACGTTAGATTGATGCAGCGGAAAATAAAGTTACTAAAATAAAAATAACTTCATACAAAACAAAACTAAACTAAACCAAAGTTAATGTTTGACTAAAAAATCCTTTGAATGAACTTTTAAAACTGCTGTTTCAAGACCGACCTAACACATGTGACAGTAAACTCCACAAAGACTCAGTTTTTCAGACTCACATCTACACGCACAATCCACACAATTAATACATCCATGTGTGAATGACAGCCGTGCACATCACTGACATGCAGTCTGCTCCCTGCCATGCCTGCAGGTTACTGTTAGCTAAATGATGGAAAAAAAAAAACAACAGGGCAAAACTCAAATATACCAAATCGTGGTCGTGCAACATCAAGTCTGCACGACAGCGCCTGCAGAGAAGGACAAAGTTTTGAAAAATAAAACTCATTAAAGATCGAGTCACGTCTGAGGCTCTAAGAGAAGAAACAGAAGAATTCCCATGAATTCCAAAAATAGGGCTCCTTAGAATTAAAAATTGATCACTTCATGGGGAATTTGCATGGTGTGACCCGTCTCGCTCCACATTCACAGGTCTCTCAGATCACAGTCACATGCAGAGAATGACTCCTAATGAGATCACCAGCAAAATAAACTTCCACTTTGAGATCAGCAGGATCACAAACAATCAGCAGCAGCGATGATGAGTATCCGCTTGTCTGGAAAATGTTTATGTTTATTAGAGAAACGCAGGAAGAATAAATCTTTCATGAAGGGGAAAAAATGCATTTTATACAGTATGTGCTGGCTATATGTGTGTTGCAGATGAAAACAAAGCAAGTGGCCCACTGCCACTGTATTTAATATTCATTCTACATCCCCAAGCAAAGACTACAAGGTGTGAGAAGAGAAGCCTGTGCAGAATCACACCAAAAATGCACAAGTTGGGAATAACTGCATAAATTATCATCTGTGCCAGTAATGAAAGTGGCTCGCCCCTGTGCATGTGCACAAACAAAAGCAAAACAAATCCACAGCGCGATGTGAACACTTCTTCACCTTATGAAAAATGAAAACAGGCTGAAAACCTGGAAAAAGCCAATGGCTAGTCGCGCTCAGCGCGCTAATCAACTTAAGGCAACATCAGAAAGAATAGGTAATTTGAGACACAAAAAGAATTAGTAATTTGGGAGGCACATACCCAAGTGGCCAAATTATTTATGCCTAATGGAACGGGGGTGTGTGCATTCATTTGCAAGTAACCAATCTGCTTTATTACCTGTCACTGGAAACACTCACTAATGCAGCTGAAAGCCGCGCTCTGCGACGCCTTTAATTAAAGTGGAGGTGTGGAGGCACTTCCTGCTTGAAGGAGACTTGTTCTCTGGCATCTGTCTTCCTGCATCACAAACCAACTCTGGGCTTAAAGGTGGAGAGGACGTAGTAGTAGTAGAGGATTTTGATCTGGCTCAGTCTGAGCACTTTTCTTAGAGCTGTAACCTCTTTATTAACCTAAAACAATCTTAAAAATGTGACAATTGATTGACTTTAATAACTGAATAAATTCCAATTACACTCATCTAATTATAGATGTTTTCTACAGAATGTCAGTTTACAAACGTTGATCTTTTCTCTCTGTTTGCATTTCAAATATGAATTTGTGGACCGTTAACAGAGGATCCTTCCTCTGCTGAGGAAGCAGCACATCGCTCTTCAAACATATGTAATGAGCTGCGGTGTCGGAGCGGCGTTGGCACAGCGTGGCGTCTCAATGGTTGTGATTGGCTGTTTCCAGCCTGCGTGCCCAGAGGAGGCTCCCTTAAGAGCAGATCTCCTGTTAAGTATGAGATCCCTGAGAGGAGAAGTGTTGGAAGGACTCTGGTTTCTTTAAATATACCGGGCCGTCTGGGGAATATAATGGTTTCCATATATAATTAAGAAGAATACGACGTTGGAGGGTTTATGTGTCTCTGTGCTGCACCTTAATGGCTGCGGCGGTTTTGGCGTACGTACAGCGTGCAGGGCTTTATTTAGACACACTCACATGGACGACATTTACATATCAGATTGTTGCTCCTTCAGAGGACACTCTCACACAGAGAGGAAGCCTCACAGAGAACCCACAGGTCAAAGGTCATGGAGAACACAGAGGAGGAAATCTTAAGAGTGCAGAACATAAGAAGTGATAAATTTGTATTTTTGTGATTTAAACATTAATGTGCACATCAGCAGTAACAGCCACAGTTGGACAAATGCCACTATATCCTCAAATTGAAGACTTCAGAAGTCTTTTCATCTGATTTTTGGAAGAAATAAGATGTTGATGCAGCAGCAGGAGGTCAGTCAGAGGATAAATCCATACTAAAACATCACAGGTTCATGTGAAAACTGTAAGAACATACACTGAAATACGGGTACAGTGTATCTGCTGTGACCTAATTTGAAAGGAGGTGTATATGTAACGACCTGGAAAATTAACTGACAAGGTGAAATTGTCCTTTTTCAGCTGACGTATAGTGACTGACAGATATGGGCTGAATCAGCTCTGATTGAGTCTGATGAGGAGAAGGCTGCACATCTGGAAACACGAGCGAGTCGAGGCCAAGAAAAACACCTGCATATGAAAAAACTGATGCTTCATAAGGATCGTGTCTTCGTCCACAGAAGCAGTGGCTCATCCCTCCCTCCCTGTAACTCATCATCACTGTGTAGTCAAACTTTAGGAGAGAGAGCTCCGGGGGTCCGTCGGCAGGAAACGAGTGCTAATTGTGCTAATGAGCTTGTTTGGATAAGGCCTTATTTCTCCCTCTGTTGCCCCTCAGCGTTGCGAGCGGCCGTCTGACTCCCAGAGACATGCTCGGGATGGACCGGTACTGACGGTGACGGGCCCCTGGTCGAGGGTTTTCCAAGCCCGGCGCCTGATGCCGACGCATCCATCAGCGGTAATAAAGCTGTGTGACACGCAGGCCCGCTCTCATCCATCATCGCTCATTTAAGATACAAGTTTGGCTTGGGTGTGACAGAAGTGAGGGATTATTGCCATTAGAGGCAGATCTTTTGTTTTGATGGCCCCTCTTAATGGGGTTGCATTAGGGGGAAGTCCTAGGGGCCAGTTTTTGGGTGATTAAGCAAGCAACACATTTACAAGTCTCTAATTGAGAGAACAATGCCAGGAACCTACAGAGTGCAGAGCTGTAATGAACTGAGCCTCCCTGAACTAGCGCCATGATTAGCTAACGTTGCGGCTCGTGAATACGCAACAAAATCCTCGTGCCGCGGAGGACGAGGGACTCCTTCACACGCTGATTTGAGGAGGATTATGGGAAACAGGCGGGCAGAGGGCTGATGGGAAACTCAGAGCAGAAGCCGGGGTCGAGAGAGGAAGTGTCAATTTGGCAACTAATGACTTTCTGTGTGTCACATATTAGTTTACATGTGAGGGGGGTTTCATATAGGAAGTTGTTTGTGATGCATTCAGTGCTTTGAAGTCAAATAACGTAAATGACGGCGCCTGCAGTAATTCCATTTACTCATCAGGACTCGTCATGGCTTGTTGTGTCACTGAGGAGACAACAAATCATCTTCTGAGAGACAGTGATGTCACCCAGGTGATTTTATTACATTTAAAGTCGCCTGTCTCTTCAATGTGCAACTTAAACAAACTTCACAGACTGAAGTCAAGTTAATCTTTCATATGTCTTTGTGCTTTTCAAATTAAAAGTTTTTCCACACGTCTCAGTGCAGGAAACCTGATAATCTTAGAATAAAATAAGAGGAGCCAAGTTTCCTAAGTGTTTTTATTTGTGTCATTTGCTGGTGATTAATGAAACATGCTCTGCTCCATCCATCCCGTCTTTGTTCACACTGAAGTGAAATCAGGTTAAGTGGATCGTGTTCCTGCGCCATGATGTCATATTTCACATCTCAGGTTGTTGTGTGTCGTCTCGTGCCCTAATTAGGGAGGGGGAAAAAAAAAGCGAGTGGCAGCCAAATGAAGCAGTAGTCACCTGAGATGAAGGACACATCCTCTGTGCCAGGAGACGCTTCACATTTGATTTTTTATTTATATTTCTGCGCAGTGCAATACTCAGGGAGGAGAAAGTGGGTCAATGAACAGATTTGCAGAAACCAACTTTGAAACATCCGTGTTGTCTTTCTGTCTCTGGTTAAACATAGTTTTGTATCCGATTCCCCAGTGCCAATTACTCATTAAAAATGTTTAACAACATTTTAATTGAAGAATTAATTACCTTCGGCTGGGCAAAACCCTCCTAAATTTCATCTGGGGAGTCATCAAATTGTACAGGGGAGCCACCATTGAAGTGTCAGGGAGAGTGGGTGGAGGTGGAGGTGGAGGTTGGCGCAGGAAGATTACGTAGCAGTGCGTGTGAGTCAATCGATGGTAATTCATGAGCAAACGCGCCGGTGAGTGAGAGCGCTACGACGTTTTCCTCGCAAACGTGTGACTGCGTCCCGCAGAAGTGCAGCTCGCAAAGTGTCTGCCAAGACAAACAGCGTTCATAGCCTCTGCATTATTCACAGCATTTGACTTGGAAACAACGAGACAGGGGCAGCAGGAGAAAAATGAAAGATTTACTTTTTCCCCTTCGATAAATGTAATAAATAAATCCCCGGATCTGTGCAAACAAACGCCGACGCACGAGCTACGAAAGGACAGGAAGTAAAAATATACATCCTCTCACTTCCAGGTGTTCAGACATGCAAATCATTTTCATTTCATGTTCTGAGGTTTCAAGACGTCTGCGGAGAGTTTCTGAAAATCTACTTCTCTCAGAGTTTTTTTTTTTTTTTACCTTGATGTTGTGGCTTTGAACAGTTTCATAGTAGGTGCATGAAATAACTTTGGTGCTACAGGATGCAGAGATGACTTTCACAGTAAAAGCCTTGTATCTCTTCTCAGAGTTAAACTATGAAATATGAATCAAAGACTCACGAGGCTCCGACTACCTCAAACTACACCAATCTGAATATTCAAATAAACTCAAGTCTGGATGATGAATGTTCACTCTCTCTCTCACACACACACACACACACACACACACACACACACCTTTTGTAGAGCCAGAGAAGTTCCTGGTTGTATCTTAATCTATTCAATTACTGATGTATAAGAGGCCGGACGCTGCAGCTCTTGTTGTTTTGACCTTCTTTATTAAAATCGTCGTAGTTTTTCTTCATATTTTAACTTGCTCCTGTTTTGTTTGAGTTGAAGAGTTTTTCTCTGTTAACATATAAACTGACTTTGCTAATCATGTAATCTATCAAAATGTGACACCTGACTACAAATGGCTTCCACAGCAAATCTTAAAAACTATAAGTTTACTGTTTTAATTGTCCTCGTTAAAGTCGTTCCTCTTCATGTTTAGACTGACATCAGTTTCCCAATAATCACCTTCCTTTGTGCTGCCCGGTGCTCCAGCAAAACGGCTGAGGGTGAAACCTCCTGACTTACACCCCCCCCCCCCCCCCCCCCTCGCTTTGTCTCGCTCCTCTTTCTCTCCTTGCCTCCTATTTAGCCCGTGCATTTGATTAGTTAATCACCCCTCCCTCCCCTCCAAACACCCCCCACTCCACCCCTCCCCCCTCCCCCCCTTCAGTCCTCAGGTGGAGGCAGAGCGCTCGGGCTTCTCATCCAGCCAAGCTGTTCTTTTGGAAGGGAAAGGAGGCAGCTGTGTTTACAGCCCGGGTCCTGGCGTACATTTAGCAGAATCTATTATTCATATCGCTCAGTATCAGAGCGAGATCTCCAGCCACCTGTCTCACTGACAAGCTCGCCCCCTTTTGTGGCGCTTTCCGTTCGGAGCAAATTACGCTCGTCTTGATGAATTGAGTTTTTATGAGCGTTGCTGTAGCGCCTGGGCATCCTCGGCCGAGCCAGGGACCATCAGGGGCCCGGGGAGATTTTTCTAGTCAATGGGCAAACGTTTGGAAGAATGTAGCTGCAGGAGGGAGACGAGGGGAAATCAGAGTGGTTTTTACCTAGAGCTCATGTCTCCTGTCAGGGTGGGTTTTGTCCACTGTCTGCAGCTGCACTCCTGCCAGTGTATAATGATGTTCTTACACCTGTCAGTGTTTGTTTCCCGTCCTCTCCCTCTCCCTCCCTCCTCATTGTTGTTTACCTCTCTCGCCCGAGTGCCGGCCCTGATCTGAGATTTGCAGGGAGAGAGAGAGCGAGAGAGAGAGGGAGCAGCAGCAGGAACAAAGGCTTCCTTCAGATTCAGTTTTCTCTGAGACGCAGCTACCTGACGAGTCTGCCGGCGAACTGTCTCCCTCCTTTGACTCTGTGTGAACATTTTTAATTAACAGGGAGGTGCGTTAACTCGATGATAAGCACCCCTGATAACTTATAACATGATTCATAATTTATAAAGATTTTTGCTTTCATCTCCACTAGTTTGCATAAAACTAATTACTCCGTAAATGGTATTCATTACAAAATATATTTTTTTCTCTCCTCACACAGGCACGTAAATTGTGGCGCCCAGCTACCAAGTGTTGCTGTGGGACTGGTTAGCATGCAGAGAAGAAAGGTAATGATGAGTTGTTAGAGGCGGTGTCAGGGGCAGACCTGCCTGTCTCTGTTTGTACTCGAACGCAGCTTTACATTCATTATTCCAACAAACTGCAGCTCAGAGTCTCATTTGATGTTTACCCTGCCTCATTCAGGTAAAGCAGAACCAGAGGTGTGGGGGCTGAGCCGCACTAACAGGAGAACATGCACCAAACAACCTGATCTCTAATGCACTCACTTACTGTGCCACAGCTCTTATCTTTGCCCACATGTAAAAACACATGCAACGTGTTTGTGAGGCAGCACTTGTCTCCATTTGAAAGAATATTGTGTTTTCATTTGTTGCAGCTCCAAAAGGAAGCCTGTAAACTTTGTTTATTTCATCATAACTTCAATAGTTCAAGATCTTCTCTTAAATGTGTGACAGCATTGAACAAATCTAAAATCTTGTGGGCCCGACTCTTATTTTGAAGGGATCTGTTGATGCACATGTATCTGTTATTTGGACTCACGGCAAGAAAATGATCTTTCTCCCTTTTTATTTTAAATGTGCACTTACCTTTAGAGAACAGAGGCATTTTAAGTTTAATAGTTCAATTTTGAGTGATTTTTAAAATGTATTTGAATGTGAGGGGCCTCAGCAGTGCTCAAAGCCTGCAAAAAGGCTAGGACTGGCCCTGCCAATCAACCACATAGATCCTAATGTAAGAGGTCTCACTCCTCTGCATTAAAAAGCTCCTTACCTTTAAATCTGCTCACAGGTGGCTGCAGTCTTGCGCCCTCCTCTTGATAGTTCAACTTCCTCCCTGAAAAAGAAACAACAGCAAGACAACTTTAGTTTAGAAAGGAAGAGAAAAAAAACAGAACAGAAAAGTGAGATGTATAAATAAACATGGTGAAACACATTGCCTGCCTCAACAGTCTGTTTTCAATTCCCATTCGATTAAAGTGTCCCTGCAGGAGCCGGTGAGGTTGGGTACGGGGTGAGGTGCAGAGACATAAATCAAAGCGATCCAAGGAATAGTAATCCTAGCTGAACATTTTGGACTGATTGATATAAATAACATTGTCCTCGCCATCTGTCCAAAGAGGGACCTTTCCAGTTAGTGTTGAGCGGCAACGGCAGAATAATTAATGAATGGTGTCCTTTGTGCCGGTAATAAAGAGGAGACAAATTATGTTATAATCCAACTGCTGCTCGTTTGTCACAGCCAAATAAAATGTCAAATAAAAGTGAGGGGCCACAGTGTTTGTTTAATGGAGTGCAAGCTACCTGCTCCAGAGTCTGACAGCAGGGTGGGATGGCTGTAAAAGAGGCAAAAGCCTGGATTCAAGTCTGCAGGAATCCACTCAGACTGAACATGGTGCTGTGTGCTGATTATGGGCTGCACATTTAACAAATGTCCACAAAGAGATTTCTTCCAAAATGACTCTGGGAAAGATCTTTCATTACTAATCAAATAAGGAATATCCAATCTGTGATGTGAGTCCTGCCGCAGATAAAGTTTGGTCCATTAGAGATGATTAAACATCTACATCACCTTTGTTAGCTTGTAAAAGACGCAGTAAATGCAGTTGCACCTTGACCGTGTTTGCTACTGATGCACCTCCAAGTCTTTCCATCGCATCGATCATGAAAAACATGTTGAAGAAACGATGTTAGAGGAGTAAACATGGAGCTCAGCGTCTTTAGGAGTTAGTATTCCTCAGGGGTAGATGTGTTTTCATCAGGAGAGGAGCTGTTTTTAATGACCTGACTAGAAAAGTGAAATATTTGACACATTTATCTTTGTATATGACGACGTATGGATGATAGAGTTTTGATCAACAGTGGTAGTGCAGCGTTATGGCCTTGTGTTGGGGTCAAAGGTCACGCTGCATCCTCAACCCTGCAGCTGCGAAATCCTCGTGATCACAAATATAAATATAAGGAAACAGATTAATCCTCGAACAACGAGCTGGATTTCTGTCTCTCCACTCGTGTGTCATCTGTATGCTTTACAAGGAACATCTGCTCAGGTATTCATAACCTGAGATCAAGGTTGGATTGCTGCCATTGATCGGCACAGGCACCTAAATTGAATTTGTATCCTTCATCTCACCTCTCTGCAAAAAACTCGAGAGTCCAAACCCGATCTTAAGCCCCCCAGCAAGAGGCGATGTCCAGGACGAAGGAGGAGTTTCGACGGCAAGTTTTTGATTCTCGACACAAGAGGAGACTAAACTGTTTAAAGTTTGTTTTAACGCATCCAGACTGACACAGGCCCTGAGTGACCTTTGACCTTTACTGATCCCATTAGAGTTAATTAAAAGAAGCAGCAGGAACTGACCCGGATCAAAAACACTTCTCACTTCTCTTACTTTGTTTGCTAAATATTAGAAATTCCACTTGGTGTACAGAGGCTTCTGTATGTGTTAAACCTCATCACATAGTGATCAACACTTTCTATTGACTTGCTGTAGATTTCTCCAGCTTCAGATAAATCAGAGATATTGTTCTTGATCTGTTCCTGGATCAAACACATGCATATGCTGGAAATAATACACCCTGTGTTTGACACTAGTGGATGGAAAAGCTTTTGCAAAACCACCATCCATTACAGCGCCAACACTTGCACTACAAGCCGAGGACAAAGTGCAAAGTGAACTTGAACTCTGAGAAAGTTTTTCGAGGCATCCTGGGAAGCAAGGACGGGGGAAGAGCTGCCAAACACTGGCTGGTTCGGTAAAGGGTGGAGGAGGCAACCTAGACAGGAGCTGAGCACTCTGCAATATCGCCTCCAGGTCCATCAATCACCCTCCAAATTAAAGGCGAGGTGGGGCTTAGGCTTCACCAGCCACATTTGACATCAGTCTCACATCAGACGGTGATGAGGACATCACCCAGATCGCGAGGACGCTCCGTAGGTGCACTCATTCCGCCCACGTCGGCGTCTCGACGGGACCCGTATTATCCGCGCCAACAAAAGGAGGAGCCGCTTTGTGCAATCAGCTCTGTTCTGTACATATTAAACAGCGCAACATTCTCAACTCAGGTTCATTTTAATTAGAGGGGAATTTGATCACTGCCGTCTCCCACGGGCGCTTTTGATGTTAATAAAACAAGCTGTACCTTAGCAAAGCAGCGCTCTCTTGCAAAGCAGGGGAGCCGTGGGGGTGAAGGCAGGGAGGGGTGGATGAGGAGGGGGAGGAGGGAGGGGGCAGAGAAGAAAAAAGTTCCCTTCTGAAAGTGGAAACTACAGGGAGGTGTCGGAGGAGAGGCCATGATCCTGGACCGTGTTGGGAAATGGAGGCCGGCGAGGAGCTCAGAGGGATTATCAACGCCAACCGAGTGCATCACTACCTTACACATGCACGCTGGCTCATAATGAACAGCTGAGGTGTTCCCCTTTATTGCTCTGACACTTTGGTGCATTCATTCAATAGAAGTTAATAACAAAAGAACTACAAGAGGAGATGAACCCCGGCTTCAAAGGATATTTGTCTGGGCGACGGGTTCAGACGCTGTACCTGAACAAAAGGTTATTCTACAACACATCCTCTGAGAATGAAAAGTCATTGTGTGACATTCACGATTTAATGTTTTTGGAGGCTGGAGGTTTGTTTGAATCTATTTAAGTGCAAATTAAGTGCTCAGACGTCACTTGTTTTGAATGTTAAACGTATGATTTGGACACAAAAACTTGAATTGAAACAGATTTTCTATGTTCAGAAACATAAACACAACAGATCTAGCATCGGAAACGAATCATGCACTGGTTTTCATTGTCTGAGTGAAGAGTCATATTTGGGGACAAATGGCACCTCTTTAACACACACTGTAAAGGTCCATAGTGTTGTCGCATTTGCTTTTATTTTCCCAATAAATGAAGTGAACGGTCATCTGTCCCTGAAGTAAACGCTCCATCTCTCCCGCGCCTCCAGGCTGGTCGTTAAACGGCCAAACGAGCGATGGAATGAGTAAATAATTCAACAAATAGATGAATAAATAAAAGGGGTCGGACGCTGCGGTGGTTAAGCAGAGGGGGGGGGGGGGGGTCATTCAGCTGGGGAGCCACCTATGGCAGAGGGGAGGGCAGCTTTCTGTCTCTGAACATGTACCGTCTGTACAATCCTGAACCTTGGCACCGGTACAGGCATCTGCTGCCGGCCTCCCTCTGCCAGTCCACCGTATATACACAAACATCTGCTTCCCTGCACGGAAAGGGAAAAAATAAATAAATAAATAAATAAAAAACGGGGACACGCAGCACTTGACAGGTCTGCGTTTCAGCCTGGCCCCGGTTCTTTACACAAAAACCTTAATGCATCCTGTCAAGCCATTAGCCGGTGATACGATCAGCTCACAGGCCCCCATTAAGCCATCAGTGTCCACCTGTGATAAAGACGACCATTTGTTTTCTTAAAGCCCTACTTAATGTCCGTTTAACTCAATTTGTCAGGAAATGTACAACAATTTCCTCCCCCCACGGTCCTGAAATCTGGTCGGGGTTCAAAAACGCCAAAGAGGAGAGGGAGGGAGGTTTTTTATTTTTTTTTCTCCAGGATGCATATTCAAATGAGAGGATTAAATTGCCTCTCATATTGACGTATCGTGTTGCGCGGGCGCTGAGAGGTGGCCTGTGTTTTCCCTCTAAAAGCTGATTTTTGGACAGCGGGGGCAGGAGCTGGAGGTTGTTTTGCCTCCATTAGCCTCGGTCCGCGGCCCCTGCTCCCTCTCCTGATGCGTCCATGACAGCACTCTGAATCCTGTGCACACGGCACGCCATTGCTGCCGCTGCCGCCACAAGAACATAATAACACCTTTTAAAACAACACTGTCCCTGATGCTCGCAGACACACATGTCAAATGATCACCCACCCCCCCTTCCATCCCCGGTGAGGACACCTAACAGCCACTGGAACATCTGTTTATGTTTTGTCTACAGATACATCATTTGGATTTTGGCGGGGTGGTGGCGAGGCGGGGAAACGAAACATAATGATCCTTTGCTGTGTTGTAATCCCAGGCGCTTGAGTAGTAAATCAGATATTAACTCCAAAAAGGAGATTAGACCAAAAAAAAAACAATTCCCACAACATAAGCGCCTCAGATTGGCAACCGTGCCCCTTTTTGGTGTATATGACTGCCCCGGCTGCCCCCTTCTTCTTCTACCCTGGCGGTGGGATGGCAGCGCGGCCAAGCAGGCAGGAAGTGGAGGGGCCCCTGGTAGTGGCGGCGGTGGCACTGTCGACATCTGTCGTGGTTGGAGAGCTCAGTGCACAGGAAATGGGGTGTCACGGCGCGTGCTTGTTGGCCATTATCCTGGCATCCTAATGAAGCATGGGCAGTCTCTGGATGGCATGTTGAATGCACGGATGGGCAGAGGCAGCACACACACACATACACACTCGCACACACACGCCATCCCTTCGCCCTCGCTCTCCCCTTCAAATCCTCCCCCTCTCGCCTGTATCCCATCTGCCCGAGCCCCTGAACTGCACCCAATGGGACAGAGGCTGGTCGGGAGCGCATGCGTGGTGCGCCGGGCATTTTCCTGCGACAGGCTGAGTGCGAGGCCATTAGGCATCTCAGCACGGCCGGCGTGTGATTGGAAACACACAGTGAACAAGTGTCCTCTCGGCATGGATGCTGCCTCACACTAGGAGAGCTGGGCTGCGGCGGCGCGGCGCCATCAATATACCTGGTCCTAATGGTCCTCGCACCACAGATCAAGTGGTGTTTGTCAGATTCCTGAAGGGCCAGAGGTGGCTGTTTATTGACACAACAAACAGAAAAGACTCCCCAGACTGAATCTACCTCCACGAGACGCCCCTGACTGCACATCATCGTACGTCAAGATGACAATTTATAGAAACCGATGGCAGGATGATACAGTTAAATATCTGCAGAGGTCAATACAGGGTTTATATGTTTGGAAAAAAGGGAATGTTTTACAACTGAGCAGAAAAACTATTGCGAAGAAATAATAAAAAGGGTCACATAGAGGTCAAACCAACCACACATACAGATATCAGCTGAAATTCACTCATTTAAACATGAAATCTATTGTCCTAAATTAAACTGCAAGTTCATGTAAAACTATGGAAAGATGATGGAAAATCAATGTGTGTCGTCTTGTGTTTGTCAAATATTACTTCTCTCATTGCTGAACATCTATTTATCTTTCTGTGAAGATAAGAACTTCTTAAGAATGACAGACATCTACATTTGAAAAGCTTCAAATTGTTTATTTCTAATTGGAAAAAGAAAAAATATCTTTTAGCTGATTTTATAAGAGGCCAGTATGAACTCTGTTTTCAATATATTAAAGCTACACATGTAAACGAGATGATATAAGATGAGACGATTCCCTATGTCATTTTGTTGTCATCGTCCAATAATTTTATCAATAACGTTCCTGTTATCATTGAGTGAGGGCTGAACATGAAGGACTATTTATAAAAAGTTGTGAGCTTGTTTTCCCTCAGTCCTCAACAGGAAGCAGTAACTCTCAGCCTGCTCCTGCTTCTCTCCACACAAACGATCCCTCTTCAGGTAAAGAGTCTCTACTTACTTGTCTGCCCATAACTGTAATGGGCTAATGTGCCGAGTAAATGTAGCACTACAGCCCTGAGTGCTTCATCAATACGTCCGACTGATGCAGGACAGAAGGGGGATTATCACGAGCGCCAGATGCTAAGCCACTGAAACTGCACACAATCAATTAAGTCCTCTGTGCATACAGTAGCACACCGCTGCAGATGAGCTTATCCTGCAAAAATATCACTCGGCCGCCTCACATGACCAGCAGCCTGAAGATGCTTTCAGGTGACAGGGCGAGTGAAGTCAGCAATGAAACAGCTTCTGCTTTTGTAGCTTGAGAAGTGGATTCACAGAGTTTTACAGAGAACCGCAGTCGACTTCCTGTTTCCTGCCGACAGTTAATGTTGATTTCTCTGAACCACGACCACAGTCTCCCTGTCTGACTTCAGCTGAGTGGATTAAATTGGCCAAAGCTTTGGGAGGCACTTAGTGACAAAGCCATCCTGCTGATGGAGCCACGCATAAGGTTTGTTTTTACAACAATATCACCTATTTCTGTCTTTTATTCTGGGAAACAGTGGTTTGAGATCTAGTCTCCAGCTGGTCCTGCAGGCAAGAAACTGACCAGGAGTCAGCAGAAAGATCCAAGAGGACATTTCATCACCAACATCCAGGATTATTCTTTAGAAATGCTCACGTTACGGGAAGCTCAAGTTGTGTGAAGATGAAGGAATATGTGGCAGAAAAAGCAGCTTCAAAAACTTCAGCTGTTTGTTTCATATATAAATAATGATAACTATAGGAATCTGAAGGGATGAGTCAGGACTGCCTGTATGAATGTGATGAAGCTGCAGGTTAAAACAAATCTGCACCAACATAGAGCAGCATCATCCTGCACACACACACACACACACACACACACTCGACAGGTCATTTACCACATCAGACGACAGCAGCAGCAGCACAACAGACTCAGAGGGAGGAGAAAACACCTCGAACACCAAAGCGGCCGATGATGGACTGCGCTCATTTCTCACCTGCGATCGCTTCATAACGATCCGATCTGTTTGTCAGAAAGAAGGATCGACTACCTGCTGACAAAACGCCCCACAATCCCCTGCGGCGGCCACGGCCCTGACAGAGGAAGTAGGTAGTTAACCACATTACCTAACGTGTCGTGATGAATGCTGCAGCTCTCTGCGGGGGTCAAGGGTCACGCAGCCCCCCCCCTGCTGTGAGGAAGACAGATGAGGTTGGGAACGGCGGCGAGACACCTCTCTCACTCAGCCTTGTTTTCTTTACCCCCACAGCAATCTGATACCTGATTGGCTCTCAGAGGAGCCCGGGTTTGATGGCGGATGATTAACGCCGGCCGCCGCAACACGACCCGACACCGTTACTGTAATTACTGATCCGGCTCAGGCGGAGTCGAGCTAATTCTGCTCAGAAATGGGTATTAACTCAATAACAGCGGGTGTGTTTCACACATTACGCTCCTATTTACCACAGATTACTGTAAAGAAGCAGAGAGCTTACATGTCTCCAGTTAATGGGAGGATAGGGTTGTTTCCTGCCGTAACAGGAAGTGATGTATTTCAGGTTGTCAGTAAAGAAAGAAGCTGACTGATAGATGAGTAAGAATAAAAACTGTCAGCAGAAACAAAGTAACAGAAGCTCCAGCAGCAACATGTGGAGGAAAAAAGGCCGTGTGAGGCTCACGGACGCTGAATCAGCATCTGAGGTGTTACAAACGAATTGGACACACTCCTCCTCCTCCTGCTCCATCACTGAGGATGAGGTCTGGAAACACTGCTGCTGCTGCTCTGCATCCACGTGGTTGCCATGGTGGACGCTGTGTGATCAGCTTTCTGTCATGTTTGTGATCAATCACGTCTTTTTTCTTCTCATTTCAGCGCCTCTCCTACTGGGATTAAAACAGATGTTGCCCCTGCCTCCCTGACACTTTTTACAGTGTGTCCCGGTGCCGTCAAACCTCACACACTCACCTCTCTGACAGTGAATAAGCGGCGGCACTTACGCTGCTGATCCGAGTCTGTCGGTGGGAAAGAGAGCCCTTAATCTGCCGATAATCAAAGCTGACAGTCACCTACAGCAAGGTGTGGCTCCACGCTGGGATCCAGTCAGCGCACAGCTCTGATCAGCAGAGAGAAACTGCCAGGTCATTAATATTAATCGTCCTAATCGGGGCTGGAGAGCGGCGCGGTGATCAGAATGCAGTAGAAGGTAAAAGCTCGGCACCGCGGGCGCTGAGTCGGCGCCGCGCACATCAAGGTAACGCCGCGCCGTAACCTGCGGCGCTGTATTTGAAGTAGGTGAAAGGAAACCAGGTTTTTGTTATTGTTAATTAAGCTCTTTGTAGTGAGTCTAGACGAGGAGGCCTCCCCTCCTCTCTCATTCACTTTTTTTTTCCCTCCATCCCTCTTCACCTTCTTCTTCCTCCTCTCTTTTTATTATTTCGTCCTTATCCTTTTTTCTCCATTTTCATTTTCCTCCTCTCTTCACATCGTTTCTTCCTCCCCATCAAAACTTTTTCAGCTCACTTCTTGTTTCCTCTCAACTTCCTCTTCTTCAAATTAATTTTCCTCCCCCCTCCACCCGTCCCTCCGTCGCCTCGTGCACCATCCATCTTTGCTCCCACTTTATTCTTTTCTCAGCTCTAATTTGTCCTCTTTTCCTCTCACTCTCTCCCTTCAGTTTTCTTGTCTCTCCACCTTCTCTTTGGTGTCTTTTTTTTTCTTGTCATCCTCATTTGATCCCCAGACGTCCCGCTCCTTCTTTCCGTGCTTCTTCAGTTTTCATTTCTTATCTTCCTCCTCTTTTCAGTCTATTTTCTTCTTTCCTGTCACCCTCTCATATCCCTTCCCTCCTCTCTCTTCCTCCATCCTTTCTCCCTCCTCTCATCCTCTTCTCTTCTTCTCCTCTGGTCCATATTTCTCCCTGACTCGTCGACCCTGGCTCTGACAGAAGATCAGTGTCCTATTCTGACACCAGCTCCTTCCTGTGAGTGATGATCACCTCTGTTTACCCAGCATAGCCACGGTGACGGCTGGCTTCTTCCCAAATCTTGCTCGGTGGAGGCTGTGAGCGAGTGTGCGGACCTTATCTCGCTGCCGCCACACAGAGGATTACTTTACCAGAGGAGATGTAGTCAGGGATAAAGTTGTGCTGCTTCACCTCTCATTCTAACACAGGAACCATGTTAACAGCCATCTGATAGCACCTGACAAATGCACTCCTCTTTGTCTACTTATTTCCCTGTCACTTATGTTTTTTTTTCTTCCTGGGAAGCAGAAACATGCAGTTGGGATAAACATTTGAGCAGCAGCAGCTCGGGCCAGCGCTAATAATCAGGAATGAGCAAAGATCTGCAGTTGAGAAATGGTTGAATCCGGCCGCTGCAGCAAACAACCTGCAGGAAGCTTTTTCACGGCAGCGGAGAGGCAGAAGGAAATGGGTAAACAGTGTGTAGGGGGGAGAGAAAAGTCCTACACTCAGCAGCTTTGAGAGTCCGAGATGTGAAAAGTGACTGGTTGATTTATCACGGGGGAAACGGAGCCACAAAGTACAATTTTCTACCTTGGTCGCAAACAATAATTCATAATGATGTCGCCTCCTGATAGCAGCAGACCTTTGTGCCGTGTCGGTCCTGGAAAATGATCGTAATAAATGTCAGGACTTCGCAGGTAACTACTTTAAAAGCCATTAGAAGTAGCCGTGATGGAAGATACTGGGCGACGCCTCATATGTTGTGATAACAACTCGGTTTTGCAGATAAAAGAGTAGAAAAATGAGCACTGTGTTTTATTGTGAGGTTACAGGAGCTCAAGGACTATTACAGATAAACAGGTTATGTCAATTAAAATGGCTCCACAGAGCTGATGGTAGGAGGAGGAGGCGGAGGAGGCTGACACTCCTGCACACCGACACTCTGAAGTCTCAGCTGCATCAAAACCCAAATCCCCACCTTGTTCAGTTTGACGTATTAACTGCAGGGAGAATAAGGAAATGTACGGTGCACCATTTGGGAGCGCTGTCATGTCTCCCTGTTGACCTTTCAACCGCACAAACTCAGACGGAACACTCCGGCAACAGTCATGCATCACAGTTTAATGGCGTGTCAGGAAAAGGCTCGGCGCTTTTTGTTGGTGCACATTTTTTATTGCCACATCAGCAGATTATGAGAGAGCTAATGAACTCTGTGGATCTGAGGAGATAAAATAAATAAAGAAAAAAAAAAACCAAAACACAAAACACTCCCGCTGCTTTTGTTCCAACTTTTCTGGCTCTTGTTGAGACTTCAAAACAAGCCCATATTGAGCAGGGGAATCTAATACAGAAACTAATACTTGTAAGAGCAAATAAGCAGGCGCCGATGAGCATTGGTCTTTATGTACACTCAGCTCCCACAATATTGGATCTTAACGTGCTCGGTGTCATCCGTTTTGCTCTGAGAAGGCTCATAAAAGCAGCGGTTGATGTGACTTTAAAGTTCCCCGGGGGACGAGAGCGAGACTCTTTAAAGACTCTTTAATGCCACCGTCGGAGAATCTCGCAAAGACTCAGGGATTGAACACTAAACGACTTTACCTACACTTTTCTCTCCTTAAAATGCAAAATAATCTAATTACTCGTGTGTTTTATTGCAGGAATGAAAACACTCCACCTGTAGGAAAAAGGTTCTGCTTGGCAAAATTATACTGAAACACACTCAGCTCTTTAAAGAGACACAGTCAAACTCCTGAAGTCACAGAAAATACAAACTCCTTAAATTCACAAGCGATAAAACGTGTGATTGCTCAGGTGCTTAGCTGCTGCGATCTTCCTTCAGCTAAAGTTAGCAGACATCCAGACTGATCTCTGATCTGTTTCTATCACTTGTGGCTAAATATGCAACTGTTACAGAGGTTTAAATTAGTAAGCTGTAAAGAAAAGTTCACATTTCTCATGTTTTCTGCTAAATTACTAACTCTGTATGAAACCTGCTTGTTGTTTCTTAGATAAAACAAACGTCATCCACATCTTTAAACCACCACAGACAGCTGCACCTCCATGCTGCTGTATTAGCTGGAGATAAAAACTCAAACAGGCCCTGTGTCTCTATCGTCCAATCAAACTGCCTCTCTCTACTTCCAATAGTTATTGATCTGACTCTTAGACAGCAGATGCACATGTGCTGAGCGATCATAACTTGATATCAAAACGACAACAACAGTGAACAAAGTGCCTTCAGTGCACGGTTTTGCCCCCCGTCCTCCAACCTCTCCTGTGTGGATGAGCGTCATGTCCGTGTCCCAGTTTTGATGCTACATCAGGGAACATGGCTCAGAGCGACACAGCCATGGACAGAGAGGTGTATGGGTAATGCAGCATGAGGCTGTCTGTCGTATCACATGTGCAGGACATAGCCTGCAGGAGGGAGGAGAAGGAGAAGAGGTGGAGAGAAAGGGGAGTGTAGCTCTGAGGAATCACAGTCCCTGTCGCCTCACTTCTCCTGGGGGGACGACTGTGTGCTTTCCCCATCCGCCTGAGGTGTGTGTTGAGTGTGTGTGTGTGTGTGTGTGTATGATGGCGGGGGGGGGGGAGTACTGCCTTGTAAGAACTGAAGGGCCCTGCAGGGACCTCGACTTCTGTTGTCCCTAGACCCAGAGCCATGTGCTGTGCTTGGCAGCCCGATCCCTTCTGTGCCCGGCCTCGGGTCGCTCTGGGAGGGAGAGAAGGTAGGGTGAGGTGGGGAGGCGGGGGAGGAGGGGACATGGTGGATTTTGGCAAGGAAAGAGGGTGACTTATGTTGACCACGGGTGCAGCACCACTCCTCTGTGAGGTCTTTTTGAAAATGCACTGGGGAAAATACGGTGAAATGTACAAATGATGCATTTTATTTGCAGTTAATTATAAAATATAAAATGAGTGTGTTTAAAGAGGATTCCCATTTATATTTGCAGCTCTGTGTTGCAGACATTCAAGGAAACAAGGACTCATATGAGAGCTACCATGATCTTCTGCAGCTACAGAAGGAAAACTACAAACGGAAATCCACTCAGAGCGAATTTGTCTGCACTCAGTAGATCCCGGTTTCATTTACGAGCCGCAGAAACAGCACAGAAGTGTTCTTTTTAATTGGGGAGAATCAGAGAGGATGGTTCACGCAGAGATGACAAGCGAGCAGGGTTGGACGGACTCAAGCAGCTTCATTTAGATCTAATTTGTTTGAATGACAGGTCATTTTCAGAGTCCAACTTCAAGGGTTTCATTACAAAATGTCATTTATCTGCTCTGGGTGAACGAGAGGAGCTTTAGTCTTCAAACGTCCTCAAAAGATGAGCTATTACTCAAACCGCTTGTACCTGATACTTCGGGAAGAGCCTGCGATTGTAGACGAGGAGGAATATCTAATTATAAAAACTCTATGTTTTTCATCCGGGGAGGAGATGCGTGTTGGAGGTATCCCACGGCTGTGGCCTCATTTTGCCCGACACCAGTGCCATGGTGGTGACACATCATTATACAGCACAGGGGAGATCCTTCAGCCTGTCTCATTATCATCAATAAGAAATCTGCTTCCGCTCGCTCACGACGACTCGATAACGTCCCACGTTCTGATGTGGGGAAACAAAGTTTTTGCTAATTAAGAGCAGAAGTAGAGGTGTCAGGTGGACATGGAGAAGTAAACAGCAGGTTTCAGACGGGAGGTGATGACGGGAAGAGCCCTGTCCTCATGATGGCTACAGTTATGTCCTCACATGCAATCATGATTTAAAAATATTCAACCATTAGGATCGAATGTAAGTGAAGCATCTCAACCAAACTACTTGGAAAATGTTGGAGCGATCATGTAAAGCTGCAGCTTCTGGTGCCAAAGTTGAACATTTTGCACACACAACGATTTCCATACCAGCGTCACGTTCCTCCTGTCTCCTCTTTTCCCTCTGAGGGACTCGACTTTCATCAGATCCCGTGGCAGGAAAAAAAAGTTAAAACTGGTTGTTTTCCGTTGGTTTCCTGCTGCGCACCAACCAAACTTGACAGATGCTGATTCGTTGGGTTGTCTCTGATCTGCCATTGGACCCAGGAGTCGATACGTGGCTTGTGCCACAAGTCCAAATGTCTCTTGAGTTCGCTCCAGAGGGAGATTTAACAAGCCGCAGCATGCCTCGCATTCTACATGGATCTGGATTTTTGACCAGAGCTGCTTCCATGAAATAAAAGGGTTACTCTGCTGATTCAGGATTACACTTCCACAAAGTTGGGACACTCACAAGACACATTAAAAAGAGGAACAGTCGTGATTGATGCATCCGAGGCTGGAGTATCTGGGCTATTATTTGCTTATACAAGTCGAGCTCCACAACACACAGGATCCAGCACTTCCCACAATGCAACCTTCTCATCAAATCCTCCCCGTCTGGTTAACGTCCATGTCTCTCAAAAGCCGCAGCTCCAGCTTGTAACAGGCTTTCCATTAAAGCGCTGGAGACAACCCCGCTGACATCACCAGAGCTGTTCTCTACAGAAAAACATTAAATACAACTGTTTTCACCGGCTGAGTCACTCTCACAACGGGCTGACCTCTGTGTGTAAACATGGACGATCGCCTTGTCAGCACGATCGGCAAAGAATCAGACGTAAACATGCACGACGACAAGCAGTGGAGAAAGGTGGACGCAAGACTGAGCGATACACACAACTGTCGTTTCATATGAGAATAAAAACAGAGTGAGGGCGCAGTTTGAAACTCTCCATCATCTCATCAGTGAAGGATTTAATGGACTGACTGTCCTTTAAAATGCAGCATAATCTGTTTTAAATGAGGACTATCAATTATTTTCTAAGAGGAGTTGTCACGTCGTCACTCGGGGGGCGAGGTAACGTCCTCCTCCCTCCCTCCACCCCGCACAGGTTTTCACTCCTCACTCCAAGATAAAAAGGAGGCCGGAGCCAACGATACATTTTCCTAGCAGCATGGTAGCATGTATGTGCTTTCCACCGGTGCCAGCAACACAGAGAGTCGCACACGAGATAGTGGAGCGACAGAGGGAGGTGGGGGCTGGTCATAAATGCAGAGAGGGAAGACAATCCCATTGGCTCTGCTTTCATCAGATAGGTGGCACCGTGAGCTAATCCCCGGGCTTAGCTGCGTGCCGCCCAGCATGGCACCCAGCCGGGTGTCACCGGGGCCACCCTGGCAGATCTGGCGGGCCATGTGGCTATCCCAGCATCCCTAGGGAGGTTCACAATCCCGCCATGTTGCATTTACCTTCTGTGCAGGTGGCCTCGCTGGCCCCCGGGCTGGCTACGGGCACAAGAGCTAAGGCATAAAACTTCTCCACACTTTTGGCAGCGAGAGTTTTAAAAACTGTTTGTACTTTTCAAAGCCACGGACAAAGCAGCTCGATGTTAGTAAACTGCACATCACATGCATTTTTCCGACGCACTTTTTCCGACTCTTGGCATCGTGCGCAGAGCAGAAAAACCCCGAGTGTGATTCTTATCTTCAAGTACAGACAGACAGGCGGCGAAACGATTTGGCTTTCGGAGGCTCAGAGTTCAGGCTTTTCCCGGGTTACAGCAGAGAACAATCCAGCGACGGATGCTCCGTGTCGTCTACTAATCCTACACATCCCTCATGTCACATCTCTGTATTTTGAGCCTGATCTTTGACTGACATGGTGTTTATGAGCTCCATTAAGCCAATACACATCATCCAGATATAAGTTTTAATGCACAGAAGCACATATCATTAAGAAAAAGTAGGTATTTTTCATGAGTTCTTTTGTTTTTTTTTTATATTTACTTTCTAACTTATGAATCTTTAATTGATCTCATACATAACCATTTGTGGATTTTAATTTATCTCGATTTATTATTCATTTGATTATTTAATTATTTACTTCATATATTTATTTGCTTGCATTACTTACTGACTTCTTAAAAAAGAGGTTCAATTATGCAAAGCAGGTTTTGTTTTATTTCCTGTGCCATTCATTTATTCATTATTTAAGTTTGGTCTGTTTTCAGTTATTGTGAAGATGCGTGATCGTGTCGGTTATTATTTGGGGCTGTTATTTTGTTTCACACCTATTGTCTGTGTGCAGAGACTGTGACCCCCCCCCACCTACACCCCTCCCCACCGCCCCCTTCCTCCTCCTGTTCGGTTGATTGCAAATCTGCTGATAGACCTGACGTCTCAGTCTACTGTTGCTCCTCATTGTGAGCCGTTTCAACCCAAAAAAATGTAAATGTAAACATTACACCTACACAATACCCGTAATATTTCAGTGTGGTAATCCTCAATCAACAGGCCCCACTGGGGGGAAAACAGGCCTCTTCTGTGTGTGTGTGTGTGCTGGCACCGGGCCAGTTCCTTCCTCTGTACCAAACACTGAGCCGAGTCGGTTGCTTAGTGGAAACAGACAAGCCAAATCGGCGCAGAGTGACCTATTTTGTTGCTGTGTGCCGCTGGGAGTGTGTTTTTCCCTAAACTAACCCCTGCCTGCTCGCTGCAGCTCGGCTCACGTCTCTCTCCGAATAGAGAGAGGGAGAGCGGGACGGTGGGGAGGAGGGGGGGCGGGGGGGGGTAAGAAACCGAAAATTGCCCGGCAGTGGATGGATGAACGGCCTCGACGCCACACCTACTGATGTGGTCCGAGCTCTTCCCCTCTCTCTTCCCTTTTCACTCTCCACCCCTCTTCAGAGGCACCTAATTATGAAAACCCTGACTCATTTACATGGCTATGTTTGATCTAAATTACACTCCAAACCACACCAAATTAGGATCATCTGTGAATGTAAAACACTTTTTTTCCCCTCTCTCCGGCCCCCACCTCCTCCTCCACCTCCTCCTCCTCCCGCTCTGTGTTCTTGCACTGAGCTCTGCAGGGCACATGTTCAAATGATGAAGGGGGGATTTACAGTTTTTTAACGTCCTCTGGAGACCTGAGCCGTGTCCCACCCCGCCGACTGAGAGGGACTGGAGTCGCCCACAATTATCCCAGGATCTGATCTGCACCCCCACCCATCCCCACGCCCAAATTAGACTGAGCCTCCTCTGACTGATTCGACGTACAGGCAGCACATTAATTACAATATGCCAATGGCTGGCCCGGGCTAATTGCAGGCGCTTATTATGCATTCATGTTCTCATAATGTACATCATCTTTCTGTGCTCTTCTGTCTCTCTCCAGCCTCGGCTGTTTGTTTTATTCTATTATCAACTCTCTGTTTTCTTTCTCAAATATCTTAAAGCTGCAGCAGTGATTTGCCGCCTGGTTTTTCCGGCTGTTTAAAGTTGGAGTATACGAAAACCTTTCGCCACATTAAAAAGAATAAATCTAGCAAACAGAATTTGATTTGTGTAACCGTAGTGTGTTGATGCCTGCAGCTCCCTGTTACCTTCAGCTTTTAGACATTAGAGTGAGCAGTGGTAGACAAGGCAGAGCAGCAACGCTAAGCTAACTGATGTTGGTGTGAAATCAGCCAGGACGGGCGCCCTAACATCCTCACACTGCTGTGCCCGGCAGCCAGCAGAGATGCTGTGAAGTTTCTAAGCAGTGTTAAATATTAAGGTACATACTTATTCCATGTATGATTCACTTATTAACTTTTTAGATCCAACAAGGGTTTTCCTTTTCCTGTTTCCTCCAAGTCAGTGCTAGTGGGGTTAGCTGCTGCTGCTGTCAGGATGGAAACACTGATGTCTCAACAGGTGAGAGGTAACGTCTGTGAACGCAGCGCTGGTGAATTTTGTTAAAGCAAGATCAAAGATATCACATTGATAAATTCATTGATATTGGATGAATAGTTTCGCTCCTGCAGCTACTGATTAGAAATAAGGGTTATTATGAGTGTGGATCTCCATCACACTGAAACAAATAGGAGCCAAAGGACACCAACAGAGACCGTCTGACTGCTGCTTCTGCTGATTTCCTGTGCCCCAAATTCAAAGCAGAGAGGATGAAAGCTCTGTCAGCTCCACCTTAAGTTTGCTGACAGTTTGTCGGAGGTGATTGACAGGTGTGAGGGCCGGAGTGAAACCACGAGAGGACAAGAGTGCACGGCTAAAAATACAGCCGCCTGTTGCCTCGAGGTGCAAACTTGCAGATTGCACCTATAAAGTGGAGGCAGTTGCCTCTCGCCGCCGTTTGGAGCCACCAGAGCGCCGAGTCGCCTGGTGCAGCTTTTGACAAAAACGGCTGATTATTGAACTAAGATCAAACATCTCCCCACAAATCTTTGAACAGGCAGCCAAACTACAGAGAGGACTGCTATTCTGAGAAGTTTGTTTTCATGCCTTCTGTTGTGGTTTGACTGGGCGGGCGAGCCGTGCCTCGTTCCCCCAAATCCGCAGAGCCTGGATCCAATAAACCACAGTATCTGACTGCGGCGGTGTGGTTGGCAGAGGCAGGACGCTTCAATCTACCTACTGTACCCCCTCCACTCTGCAGGCTGCAGCCTAGGTGCTTTTTCTCTTTCAACCCTCCTCCCTTCAAGACTTAATTCGCAACAAATGTTTTTATGCTCTGCTCCTCTCTCTCTTGATCCCAGAAAGCAACAGCATTCCTTAAAAACAGTGAACCTCAAAACTCAAAGCCCACAGGTAAACAGCAGATCTGCCCCCAGGACTCAGGCGTTCCTGTGAAGTGAAGGACGACGATGCTTCTTTGTTGACACAAGTCTTCTTGGTTTCAGCCATCACGCTGATTTCTTTAATTTGCAGACCTGGAAAGGCGCAGAGGGAATTGCTCCTGATAAAGTTCAAACAGGTTTTGACAGGGCTGTTGAGGTTAAAAATGAACGTAATACCGCTGGATTCGAGCTGAGCTGGAGCCATAATTTGATCAAACACATCAGTTCTGCTCTTCTGTCTTTTGTCATCTCTCCCCTTCTTCCACCTCCAAGCTTTGCTGCAGCTTTTAGTTTATTTGCAAATACACCACTCAAAAAAAAAAAAAAAGAGGAGAAGAATAAAAAAGACTGACACAAACAGAGTGCGGTTGAGGCAACAAAAACCCCGAGGGGTTTATAAAAACATCTTACCCCAAAAGAAGAAGAAGAAAAAAAAGAGGATTAGATTGCTGCTGTCATGGAAAATGCCTGTAACTGCAATTTGGGTGTTTTTCTTTGGCGTACCTGAATTCAAACTTTCCATGGTCATTTAGTGTGCAGAGAACTCCATGACCCTCGGGGAAGGTTTTAAAGCTCAGCAACGTTAAAAATGCATCTAATGAATGAAAATAGAAAAAAGTGGCACTTTTTAAATTTTTTTTTTATTTATGATCGCGGTCGCTTTCGTTCAGATTTTGGGATTTGCTATTGAGTCCTGCTCAGATTCTTTTTTTTTTTTGCACAAAGACTTGGAGGACACAATGGCGCACATTGTCGGCTGCGTGTGCCAGTGGCATTGTTGAGGTGGCGTGCTGAATGTAGGGCCAGGGGTGGGCTATATTGTTCCTGATGTGCGACGCCTCGACATCCCACACAGCTTCTGTCGATTGTGATCCAAGGAATTTGGATGTTTTAGCCGCATCTGGCTTTCACATCTCTCTTATTATCGTCTCCCACTGTGTCTTATCTCTGTTACGTCTTAGTTCAGGAGTGTGACGACTCTTTTAACAGTGATTATCGAACGCTATCGCTCCTCCGTGATAGAGTCTGTCACAGTCAAACAGGGTCAACGGAGCTCCGCCTACTTAAAATATGTTTCAACCAGTGTCAAGTTTGGATCGAGCCTGTTTGTTTCTCACTAATTAACAGGTCACACAGTTTGTGAACGTCCTCGCTTGGTGAATCTGAAAAGATATGAAGTTGAAATTCACCAGCGCACAACACAGCAAAGACACTGAATGGTGCATCATGAATTATTACTTTGCTGTGCTGATCAAAAGTTGTGGAAAAAAAACCTTTGATATCCTTAATTACTTCCCTGAGCACCAGCAGAAATATTTCCTCCTGTTTCTGTGTGCCGTGACCTCTGACCTCTGACCTACTTACATCTTTGTAGCTGGTGATGAAAAGAAATTCTATCATTTGTCTGTTTTTGCAAATAAACTCAACTGAGCTGAACCGAGCGGCGCCCTGGAGGTAAAGAGAGGGAGGAAGGCGCAGTAGAAAATGTAAATGCTGGACAATATTTTGCAAAAGAGGGGGTCATTATTTTAAAATTTAAAATATCCATCACCTCCTCTGCAGCGTCTGACCTCCTTCCATCTCAATCAGAGACATCGGCCAAATGTCAAAACGCCAGTGAAAAGGCTCTCAGCTAATAACTCCAACGAGACGCATTTTAAGTCCCCCTTAGTTGCCTTTTGATCTCCTGAGCTGCGTTCGACGGCACTGGAGCTGGGACCGTTTGTCATAGCCAGGGGCGCTGGGAACCGGCGAGACGGGGACGCGCCATGAAAATCTGACTGTCAACGTGCCCTCCTCAATTTATTAAGCGGCCCTCAGAGCGCGCAGCCAGGATTTTGACCCTGATAATACAAAGCCTAGGGGGGAAATGGCATCGAGAAGCAAGCTCCACATCCTGTTGTGCTGCGGTCAAAATGAGATGCTAATTAATTACCATTGGCATCTTTAGCGATGCGTGTCAGCTCCTATTTGGTGTATCAATCTGTTACGGGATCAAACCGAGGCATGTGAGGCCGCTGCTGGTTCCTGCAGCCGGCTGGATGCAGAAGCTGCAGCCCGAGGTCACGGCGAACGCTGACTGCAACCCCGTGATTAATATGGAGTTTAACTGGCCCCACGGCGCAAAATAACCATAATCAATCTGATCACATTACGGATCAATAATAATGAGTCAACCAGCTGCTGGAATGTGTCGCTTCAAACTCATTCTGTGGGGGAAGAAACCCCTCAGAACCAAGACCTTATCTAATAGCCAGAAGTTTCTACAGCTCTGCAGCACGAACTGCATTCTGGGTAATGTAGGAGATCACTAAATGGTGCATGAATTGGCCTTTAACCTTGATATCAACAACATTTCTGCAGAGGTATCGCTACTTGCTGCAGAATATGAAAGATAAAGACGTCATGTGAAAGATGTGAAGGATGGAAACAGGGATGATAACATGTGTAGTGGTTCCGTCTTTGTAACATCATAAGACACAAAGAAATGTCACATCACTGAGGAGACCAGCACTGGAAGCTCTATATAAACAAATTAGGTTAAGGCCCCTGAGGATGTGACTTCTATAATGGCTTCCGCTGTATACAAAACCAACACAAGAGACGGGAGAATGTGCAAAATAAAGAAAATTAATCAAACAGGTTGACCAGGTTCCTGCTCCATCAGGAGGCCAACGGCTGCAGCAGCAGTCATTAACCGCAGATAATAAGCACAAGGTCAGGAGATTTCTGAATTATCTCCCCTTCTCCCCACTGTTCTGTCAGACTCCTATGAAGTTGTGTTCAAGAGCGGGCTCACGTTAATCAGCGGTTTAATTGCCACTTGCCTCGGAGTGTGTGGGGAATAAGGCCAATTTCCCCGAGTCTCTCCTTCAGGAGGTTGCAGACAGGTTCTTGGAAAGAGAGAGGTCTGTCAGTGTGGATTACTGTCACAGGCACGGCTCAGTTTTTGCACTTTTACACAGAGCGACACTGAAGGTAACACAAAGGTACCGATGCACAAAGTTTATTTAGCTGCTGTGATCATTTTGAAGGTTAAATCTTATTTATACACCTGAAGACATGAAATCAGTTGTGCACTTGCAGCAGCAGCACGAAAAGCTTTAACATCTCTGATAGGAGCTGTAGTGATGTTACAAACAGCAGCAAATAGCTAAAAGTTGCATATCAAGTACCTGCAGCAGTTTTAGTTGCACTGAATTTCCAGAAACGACTCGAAACTTTCAGCTTCCTACGTCAAATACAATGTTTGTTTGTTTTTTAATCTATATGTGCACAGCTCATGTAGGTGTGTGTCTGCACAGTATGTACTGTATATGAATGCTGTGAATATATTACACTCTGTCCACTGCTCTATTTGTCAATGTGCAAACAAATAAAATAAAGAAATCATGTTACAGCAGCAATAGTAGTTTTTAGTTTATCAACAGCTGCTCACTCACCGGTCTGAGGATAGAAGGGATTTTCATGCAAATGTGTATGAAACAACACTGGCTCGACTTGACAGCCCTTTGTCAGCGTCTGAGCTGGATGTGTTTGACCACGGAGCTGCGGTGCGCTCACAACAATGTGCAAAATAGACTTGAAGTGTAGTAATACATGTGTGTAAAGTGCGAGCCCCTCAGGGCCGGTTTGGATAGCTGTATTGATTTCAACTCAAATGTATCTGTTCTGTCAGAGGGAGAGACGGCTGGAAAACAGGAGCTGAGACCTAACCAGAAACATTTAGCAGCAGCAGCAGCAGCAGCAGCAGCAGCAGCCTGCATCTACATATCTAAATGTGTGTATGTGTGTGCGTGTGTATGTGCATCTGCTGTGCACTATACACACAAATTACACCACTAATTTCTCTCCAGTGGTAAATATTAAAAAAGAAAATAAAGTAAATATTTAATTCCACCTCCTCGTGCAGTCGCTTCGTATTTATCTCATTTAAACAACATTTAGTTCTCTTGTCTGTGTCCAACAAGCCCACTGGTTTAGCATCTCCTCCTAATATTATTGCATTATCCAGCTAGTGCAAACTGTGCATCCCTTTAATAACTCCATGTCAATGTGATTAATGGACATTGCTTAATAAATTTCCTGTAATTAAGTGTCCACCTGCAGCTTGCCTGGAATCAATTACCTTTTTGTTTATGCAATTTCCTCGAGGTATTTAGTTATGTGCTTCCATTATGGAGTTGTAAGATAATATCTGCTTATTCTGCTAATTCCCGTGTTACCGTATGTGACATAGTGGGCTAAAGGCCCCGAGCAAAGAGGAGGGCAGAGCAGATGGATGGCAATGAAAGCAGCGCTCGTGCACTTGTACTTCACGGCCTTAATGACTGATGTTTGCTGTTTGGTGGAAGTTAATAAAAAGACAGAATCATAGCACGTGTTATTCGCACTGACGCCAGAGCATTAGAGACAAATCTGAGAGCTCATATTAAGAGAAGACAGATGAAACTGCATGTTGAGAGAGATATGAGAAGAGGTGGATTACAGGTGAGTTATGAGCAGAGCCTGAGTCTGAGCACCAGATGGAAAACGGAAGAATTTGTTTAAACTGTGGATTCAAAGCAAAAAGTTCAGGTATTTTTAAAGGGCCAGCGCCTCCAACTCTGAGTCAACCTGAGAAAACAGCTGAATAATATGATATCTGTGGCTCCTTAGTGATGTAATCAGGTTTACCAGAGCCAAGATTAAACACCTGAGATTTGAATGAGAAGAAGAAGCTGCTGCCTTCCTTTTTAAAAGTCTGGTACTGGATCCCTGTAAAAGCGTCTGGGTGTTTCAGCTTTAGTATAAAACCACACACATCTTTATAAAAGTGTAATTATAGAGAGCCGAGCTGCAAAACTGAAGCTGCTGCTACAAACCAGGAGGAAGCCCAATCGAGGCCTGATGCTGCAGGTCAAAACTTGTTGAAAACTCACTCATTCATTCATGAAATATCTGCTGTGCGTTCATAACTCAGCTACGTGGATCCTATGTCTTTATTTCTCTCATGATTAGACTGTAACTCACTACAGTGAAGTTATATGAAGCAGGAAATAAACAATATGATGTTGCATCATCCTTTTTCTTGTTCACTTGTTTACATGTTTACAGTAATATAACAAGGTTTTTAAATCTAACCTGACGAGGTGAGACGAGCACCGAGCGCCTTCCTCCTCCTCTCCCGCTCCACCTAAACTGTGAATTTCTGCACAACGCGGCTGTTTGGCTGCATCAGACAGTCGTGCAGTCATGAAATCAAATGACTCATTAGTGCAACAAGGGTGACCTTTTCATCCGGGCGGTGACATGTGCGGAAGGTCACCGTGGTTAAATGGCACACCCCTAAGTGACTGTCAATCAAGCGACTGCCACCGTGTCGCCTCCCCGTCATCGTGCAGCAAATATTATGCAAGCACGCTGCTTTAAATTAACCTTCCGCAGCTCGCGCACCGCGCTGCTTGAGCAGATTCCAGCTTTGTCAAACACCAACACTTCTTTTGAAACGTATGAATTTTAATGGTCGGTGGCGAATTTACACTTAAACTGGTTGTTTAGAACGAGATTCATTTTCCAACCACCTGTAAAGACAGCAGTCAGGGGCGAAATGACTCAGAGCAGCTCAACAGCTCAATTTTCTGCCACTTTTTGAGGTATCCAGGTCTGGCATTACTTCAGCTCCGCTTCAGGGCTCATCAAAAGTAAGTGAAGGTGTGAGATTAGAAATTGTGTTTTGTGTTTCTCTCTCTCATGCTGTAGTGTAGTTTGGCGTTACCGGCTTCATGCCCTGACAAGAAGTGACTGCAGGCACTCGAGGTGAGTCTGTGCGGGAAATCAGTTTAGAAATTACTGTTGGTGGGAATAAGTGTGGCGCACATGAATGAGAAATAGATGTCAGTGTGCATTTCAGCAGCCAATCACTTGAGTAGGGCTCTCCAGGAACACAAGTGAGAAGTGGGCAAATAATTGGACTCCCCGTGTCCTGTTAAAATATGTGTGTCGGTAAAAGCAGCCAGGGAAGGTGTACTTCAGCCGACAGAACATGGACGACTTGATAAATATGAGAAGGGAGGCACTCGAGGCTTTCACTGCCCCCCCCCACACCCCCTCCAAAATGAAGCAAAAAACAAAACGAGGCACAGTGATAATAAATGCATCCATCAGAGAGAGAGGAGCATTTACTGCGCATCAATCTGCATCAGGCCTGTGTTTGTCTGAGCCAGACACTCATTCTGATTCAAAGTCGACACAGACCAAACTTTAAACAGGATTTAATCAAACAATCTAATATGCTAAACACACGTACAGTCACTACAAACACATTTGCATCCACTAAATTATGAGGTTTTCAATCTGAGCCCCACAAACACATGAAGACGCCAATTAGTGTAAAAGATGCAAGGAATAAAAGGTGAAGATTTTGTATTGTATATTGTTTTGTATCATATTTACACACTACAATAATCCAACATAAAGCAACATGTTGCTGCAGTCAGAAGAAGCTGATCACTACTGTTCAACTGTCGACAGCTCACAAAAAATGAAAAAACCTGCAAATGAGCTCCTGATTATGAGTCTGTGAGGCCATCTAGTTCAAATTAGAAATTCAATTTGTGATGCTCTTCAAATTTTTATTTTTCTTTTCTTTTTTTCTGTGCAAACTGAACATGTTTGTCCATGACCTCTGGATCAGGATGTGTGATCCAGGCTGATCTGTTAAAGTTAATTTTAGAATTTCTTTGATGAATAAACAGACTTTGAGGACACAGGAGTAGAGAAGCGCTGGACTGAGGATTGTGTGAGTTGAGGAGAAGCTGAGTTCCATGTGATGTAAAATCTTATTGTTCCTGTCATGACACAGAAAGTTGAAGTTTGTCTTTTCTTTACGGCCGCAGCAGCCTCATGTGTCACTTTCTCTCTGCAGCACGTTCAGTAATTATGTTTTTCACATATCACAGTGAAGTTGAAGAAAACCAGACACCCTTCAAGTCTGATAGGCGGCGTTTAATTGGTTCAAATATCAGTGCCAGAAATAGAGTCAGTCGGCAGCGAGCATTACATAACTGTAATTTAGTTTGTTCTGGGTCAGCGGGTCTCGGCTCTCCGACGGTGCCACGTTAAAAAATGTGACAATTCTTGTTAAACACAGTGTGAACGATGCAGATCAGCAGGAAGGATTCGGCCCGGAGGTCGCTGACGGATTCCTGCCGGCGTTCAAGAAGACGACGACACTTTCTAATGTTTTCTACGGCTGAAAGA
>MU269989.1:27024743-27347243 GCA_021432705.1 Caranx ignobilis | reverse complement strand
CAGGGTGATCCAGACCAGCTGCCAATCACAGAGAGGGAGGTGGAGGTGAAAATCAACAAATGTAAACTGTCGGTTTTTCATTAGATGAAGGGATGAGAGAAAACGAAAAGACAGGAGAGTGCACCTGAAGAAACAGGGAAGGAAATAATGCAGTGAGGAAACAAGGAAGAAAGTCAAATAAAGAGAGAGAAAAAAGGAAAAGTGGGCCAAAAATAGAAGAAAGCAGAGGGGGAGGAAACAAAAACAAGTGGAAGAGACATAATGGAAGGATGATCATAGAAAGAACAGAAGTGTTACAGTAAAAATAACAAACTCAGACAAGGATTTCTTTTCAAACCTTCACTTCACTTGTGTGTTTCCTCCACAAGTTTGCAAAAGTTGAGAAAACAAACTAAAAGCAGAGCTCATGCTCACAGTTTCTTGTGATATATGTAAAGTTTCGGGCGTCATGGACGTTTCCACTTCTGCCAATTTACAGTTTTTCTATTTGCAGGAGGGAGGGAGGGAGGCCGGCCTGCACCGAGCCTGACTTCAGCAGACAAAAGTGCTAACAGCAGATGAATTAAAGGTTACCAACAGTATATGATGAATATCAGGCAAATACAAATTACCACAGGAAGAAGAATAATGAAGGTTTTTTGCTGGCGAGCCAGGGGCCAGTCAATAATTAGAGGTGGCGCGGTCGCTGTCGCCGGCTTTCTGCAGCCTCGGCGCTTTGTCTCAGCTTTAATTGCTCAGGTTAAGATGGCCGCCCACGTCCAAAATATAAATAAATAAATTTTTAAAAAGGGAAAAAAAAAAAGGGAAAAACAAAGTTAGTCTTAACTCGTTTAAAGATGAGCGGCGTGGAGATGCTTCTCATGAGAGGCTCACATTCAACAGGACGCCCTTCAACAATGTTTTAAACTTTCTTCATCTCTTCCATTTCGTGTTTACTTGAAGTCAAGCATGAGGGAGTTCGCTTTGATCCCCCCCGAAAAAATTAAAAACAGTCCCAACCGTGCACGGGGAAGAAAGAAAAAAGGAAGAAAGTGCCACGAGTGGTTGACAGTCGGTGCATATTGCTTGTTTTTTTCCAAGCAGGGAGACATAATCACACAAATAAGACATCAAAGATAGATTGAGAGTTAAAATATGCAGTTGAAAATTATTCAGATTGCTTTGGGATGGCAGGGGGAAAAATATTCCCTCAAAGTGTCCGACCGTATGAGATCAAAACTCTGTGATACCGTGAGACACATGCACGAGTGAGGGAGGAGGAAGCATTCAGACATGTCCGGGTTTTTTTTTTTTTTTTTGGTTTCGGGGCCTTGGCAGCTTCAGTGCTTCATGTCGTGGTTCCCTTGACTGGAGGGGAATCCCTTTTTTTTCCCCTCTTGTTTTTCTGGTCACTGGCATGCAGCTCGCCAGTATGTCGCCTCACAATGTGAACTCTTGTGCCCTGCAGGTTGGCAGAGAAAAGCAACACACACACACACACACACACAGAAGCTGGCTGCAGCCTGCTAGACGCGGCCAAACGCCGCACCTGCGTCATGTTTGCTGGCTCCTGCCGCTGCGACCTCCTCTTCACCTGTACCAGTGGATCGTACCTCTCAACACACACGCGGGTTCACACCAGGAGAGTGCGTCAACGCCTGCGTCATGGAAAGAGAAAAGACTTCGAATGTCATGTTCACTTCAGGTAATTCTGAACATGGACAAAGCTGCAGATTAAATATAATGATGTTCCAGGTAATACAAAGAAGACGACGATGAAAATGAATCAAATTAAACTGATCTTCTCTCCTTTGAGTCTTGGTCAGCACATGCACTGCTGCGGTTTTGTAATTAAAGCAAATTAAAAAGATGAGATGAGCGTTCAGAGTCTGCCCGAGGAGAGAAGAACGAAGATATTATTGTGTAAAAATTCCTGAGGTGATAAAAGAGGCATTAAATTGAAATAGTAAATGACCCTTCAGTGTGAAGTTTGACGCAGATTTCTGTCTCTTTTCACAGATCTGACCGGTTTTGTGTCGATTAGTCCGGAGATAAGAGGGTGGAAGGAGACGTCAGCGGACTTGAATATAGAGCTGTAACCTCACAGTGTTCGACTGTGAGAGGAAGACGAGGAGGAGAAGAGGAGGAGGAGGAGGAGGAGGAGGAGGAGGAGGAGGAGGAAGCTTTGTGCCTCAGAAACAACAACGCGCTGTAAAAATGTTGTGATGTTAAGGGACAGAAAGTTTCTCTTTGTCTGAAAGCTCTCAAATGTGCCACAGAAAGCTGAGATTCAAAGCCAGGCCCATCTCTCCTAATTAACACTTTGAAAGATAAAAGCAGTTTATTAAATCAATCAGGATGATGGTTGTTTGTGAATCCCAGCAGATAAGGACATTTGCATATTAACTTTGCAGTTCTAACCTACATTTGAGGATCTTCTGAGATTGTGGCCGGCTTCAATGTAAATATTTTCCCCTCACTGCTACTGTACACGTTTTAAAGTTTCATCGCCCCGCGCTCTCTGGTGGATTTTCAACTCATTAAAAAATAAAGAGACGGATAAATAAGCAAACATATAAACGTAAACAGACAAACAAATGAATAAACGAATACAGATATCATGGCGCCGGAGAGGGCTTTGCCAAAATTTGTGGCGAAGACGGCGCAAAACAATCTGGATCTTAACTTGTTGTTGGATATTCCCAGTTCAAAACTGCACTTTAAATGAACATGAAAGCAACAAATAGGCTTTAAAGGAGTATTATACGTGCCCTGCAGTTAATCTGGCACGTACCAAAGAGCTGCCTCAATATGTTCTGCCAAATCTGAATCATGCATTTTCTTGATAATGTTTTTAAGCACATTTAGACACAACTGCAACTTGTATCAGTTGCACTTTCCCTCAAGTTGCCGCCGTTTAAAAAGCTCCATAAATACAGAGTGTGAATTTCCCCTCAGCGTCTCTTCGATGACACAAACGGCGTCTTTCTCACATTTGTCCCTAAAATGTCACAAGCTCATGATGTGGGTCTTCACGCTGGTGCTACTCCAACAAATTCCCTGAAAAGACTCACAACAATGAATGAGTGAATTTATGCCACTAACAGTAACTGTCTGTGCACCACGGCCTGATGGATGCAGCGACTCTGAGCCATAGAGCGCCATTGTTTCCAAAAAAACTATTAAAAACACATCAGTGAGCCTCTCTGTTGAACTGGGTGACATGTTCCTTCATCACCACCAACACACACACGCTCTGTGGTTTGACTCACACAGACACACACGCACACAGTCCTGATGTCACAAACACCCACTACAGCTGCTAATGTGGATAATTCCGCCACTGAAAGTAGTCCCAATCAAATGCCCTTTTCCTTCTTGATTGTGTTTTTCTGTAAAGCCTGGATTTTAAACATCTTTCCGGAATTTATCCCAAAGATGTCTCAATGTGAGTTCGACCCCTGTGACTCTTTATTTGTCATCCAGGACTAAATATTTCCACTCTCAAGTTTACAGAGCTGTAAACAGAGCAGCTTCTGAGCATCATAAGGAGGTCTAGTCTGCTTCTTTGTTCCTCTATCATCAGAGGCTGATGACACTGACCTACTGTTGAAGAAACATCTTCCTAATCCTCATTTGTGCCTCTTCAAGTGTCCTCGAACCTTCCTGCATCCACAGCGATAACATTAGAGCATCGGTTGTGAGACAGACAGCGCCACAAAGAAATCAAAGCGTGAAGATATTGACCGGCCTCTCATACAGACATGGGAGGAGGAAGAAAGAATCACCCGATCAATAGCAGTCATCGCTAATCCTGCTACCTACACAACGGCGTCATTGTGCTTTTCGATGGGTGGCCACGAAGCTTTGGAGGAAATCACCGCACACAAAGGTTGGCTGTCGCCATCATTCGCCTCTCCAAAGGGTCACGCGCGCCGTCGACCGCCGCCTCACTCGATACGGGACTCGCTGATGTGATGAAAGGCCGATTTCTGACCTGACGCTGCTGTAATCAGTCCAATCTGCATTCACACAGACAAGAGGCGCAGATCTGAGAGCAGCTATCATCATCTCATCTCCAGCAGAGAATAGGTGAAGCGCTGTTCCAGGGGAGGATTAAATAAAAAAAAGAAGAGAAAAGGAAGTTAGTTTAACGACTCCCATGGCTTTTAATTGCAGAGGCTTGGACATTAGTTCAAAACTGCTCACTTCATGCTTGGGAACACAGTGCCACGGTGCCTGCGCCCTCACCCGACACTTGTTTTATCTGCTTGCAGATTGAACTCACTTCACAGTAAAGAGAGGCCAATTAGGGTGCAAAAGGATTAAAAACACAGGGAAAAAAAAGCTTTTCCATTTCTGCACTTTTGTAGTGGAGGACAGGCTATAGGATGAGCACACGGGAGAGGGGGGGGGCTCAGTGCTTCATGGTTGTGAAATTAAAGAGGAAAATGAAGGTGTGAGGTTATTTCCTGCCAGAGAAGAAGAAAGTACACCTTGTAGGGCTGCTGCTCTGTGATGCCTGCACACTCTGGGCTCTTATTGTGTTGCTTTAATGTGCGTCCAGTTGTTTCACAAGATATAAATGCAAATATCTTCATCATGCTCAATACAAGACGGTTGATATGCACCATAAAAAAACGGCACCTGACCATCAGTATCAACGACTGATCTGACTCTGTGTCTGTTTTCTTTAACTTGAAAATAAAGCTTGTACCGTGAAAGTTCCTGGACATGATGTGTGTGTCTGTTGCTAAATGAGGCCACAAATCAAACTGGATTTTTTTTCTTTTTTTTTAACGACACTGTTTTAGGGTGAATTTGTTCTTTTACAAGTGCAAACAATAATTCTGTAGCGCCGTAAAAAGACGGCGGGTGAAGCAGAACGAGGTCAGCGCTTTGCTGTGCAGTTTATTTCCTCCAAATAAACAGGCTGAGAGCTTCAGCTCCACCGGCCCACAGACCATTTATCCACCTCTGAGTGGAAGCTCGGCTCCGACTTCCTCTAATAAAATGATTACCAATCTCTGGTAGTGGTTCACCTCAGATGCACTGTCCCTGGGAGAGGTCCGAGGGATGCTATTAACCAGGGGGGGAGGAGGGGGTGATGGGAGGGAGGTAAAGGAGAGGAGGGGGGGTGGGCTTCCCCCAGCGAGGAGCGTCTTTAACATAAGTGGAGATGAGCGCAACCGGATGGCGGAGGAGAGGAGGTTTCCCCAGGAATGGCGGCAGGAAATCGATGCATTGTTTGTTTATTGGTCTGACCTCCGAACCTCTGCAGCTCTACATCTGTCAACCCCCCCACCCCCCACCCACCTCCACCCTCCCCTCTCTGTCTTTCCAGTTTCTGTCTCCCATCTTCCTATTTTCTCAGTGTGTTTCCAATAAAACCCAAGATTCTCATAAATAAATGTCAGTTTCATCACATCTGTCCTCTATAATCTAATTATTAGTTTGCTGTCTATTCTGATTACGACTGTGATTTTACACAGAGTTAGGAGACTCATTAAAGACTGGACTACACTTCCCATAATGCAAGAGAGTGGTAAATCTAAGGAGGAAGAATAAACTGATCTGATGAATCTGAATAAAAATAAATAAAAGAGGAGGTGTCACATTTGTCAGACGCTGGGCTCCTGGAGCTGGAGGTCAAATCTGTGCAGCCGAAAGAAAGAAGAAGAAGAAAGAAGACCTTCCTCTCACTTCTGTAAAACGGACGAGAGGAAAAACTTCCAAGATCCCGATATCGGCAACAAAAAGGTCACCCGAATCCTCCGACTCTTAGTGATGCTAATGGGCCCTAATTTGAAATGGAATATTATTCACATCTTTAAAATCCAACAATGAGATTTCATTCAGATGTAGCAGTCACTTTTTACTTGCTTTAATGATAAGTAGGAAAAAAAAAAAAAGATCCCCAAGGTGCTTTGACTCTGTTCTTTTATTAATGACTTGAGCCCTTTTGTGACCGCCACAGAATCATTTGATGAATCATTATCGTGGAGAAAATCATCACGACTGATCATATTAAGAGGGGAATGCAGTTGTTTTGCGAGGCCTCCTCTCTTGTCCATTGTGAATTATTGTCATTATCATTAGCATGAAATGAATTCTGGCCTTTCAAAAGGGGGAGCGTTGCTACCAGTTCATGTATATTCATCTGTCGTCGGGCCACAGGCTTGTTTTGTCTGTTATTGTAGCTGCCGCCGCGCTGCTTTGAACCCGCCTCCGTACGCGGAGCTGATAAGTGCGCCTCGGCAAACATCAACCTTGTTTACATTAATGTCTGCAGACTGTTGCAGGTCGACTCGCGATCCATATCATTTGTGCATTGGTGAATAAATCCCATCGACGTGACATCAATGAGGTGCAGATCTGTAAACAATACACTTCAGTGTCTACTTCCTGTCAGGCTGTAATGCAGCTACATGGAGTCGCGTGGTGAGTTCAGGGCCCTGCATTTCTCTCTGTTGGTTTTAATGTCACTCCAGCAGTAATCTGTCTGGCCTCCTGGCATCAGGGACGTTTGGGGGACACAGAGCCCGATGGAGAGCAGCATCTGCAGCCCGCCGACTGAACGGGGCCCCCCCTCCAGCGCTACCTGAGCCCAGTAGCCACGAGCTGGCGAGATGGGAGGGAGGGAGGTGGGGAGGAAGGGGTGCAGTTAGAGGGAGGGGAGGGGGCAACCGCCATCACCGTGATCTGATTTATCCTCAGGCCGGAGACTACAAATGAGTGCAGACAGCTTTTTCATAGCCAAAAGACACATTTGCATCCATGTGTGCGTTTGTGGATGTGTGCGATGATCGGGGGAGGGCGGGGGCGGAGGGTTTCGGGCGGAGGTGTCGCAAGATACAGTGCAGTTTCATAAACAGCTCAGTTTCCGTCTGACATGAAAGTACACAAGTACAAATGGCTGCGTGTGAGTGTACAGTGATATGTTCCTTTATTCTTCACTTATTTATGTTTCTGCTCCACAAACTGCAGCAGAGTCGTCGAAACGGGACGATAAAATCATTCTGGTGTTCATACGAAGGCCTGTACGTCTTTAGAAACACATAACTGGAATCACCCGATGCTTTAAAGTTGCTATTTTATGGTCATTAAGCGTGCGCGGGTGTTTAATATTTAGGATTTAATGTTACACCTCATAAGCGTGTACCTCCAAAGTGAGGAGCTCATTACTGCTCCTGGATAAAAGCTTTCATAACGGCAGCTCTGCTCTTTATCGCAGCAAAAATCTCAGTCCCATCAGGTCGTCTCTGTCTCAGCATCGGCCCTGAAACCTGATTTTTTTTTTTTTTTTAACAAGAGAAAAAGCTGCAGTGCGAATATTTCAACCTGTTAACAACAGAAAACAACTGCTTCTTTTTATCCAGACAAACTTTGCTTCTTTTAAGACAATTAAACTTTTATACACTGTATTTTTCATATTGCATAAGAATGTATTATATATTATAAAGAGACCTGGACATGAGGCACAGTGACAGTGATGCTGCTGGTTTGAGATTTTTTGGTTCATACTGACAAAAGAATTTCGCTGCAGAGCCGACATGAAGGTATTTTATCACATATTATCGCGTGTCTATTTTTATTCTATTCGTCCAGAATAACAATAAACTGGTGAACAGAGGAGTTTGACACTAAATCTGCTGAACTCTGTAAAGTTCTCCGCTGTGTTTCTGCAGGAAAGTCGAGCTGCAGACCTGAGAGTGCTGAACTTTACAGTAATTATTCTGCACTCGGGTCAGCTCTGGACAATATGTTAGCCATCTGCCGGCATCTGTGCTTTCTCCCACTAATAGACTGAACCACCCCCACCTCTATCCCCCACATCCCCACCTTCCCTTCCCTGCATAACCCCCCACACACACACACACACACACACACACCGGACCACCACCACCACCACAGCCCTGGAGCGAGTGGAGCCGGGGGTGAAGCGCTAAGCAGGTCACATGTTGTCTTTCAGCCATATTTGGGTCAGGCCTTTGGCACTGGATGAGGGGAGGCTTAATGCACGGAGGCAATGGGTTATAATCCTGCCTCCAACACACACACACATGCACTGTACGTTGGCCCTATACACACACACAGAAATGTAGATGAATAAACAGACGTACACATACTCTTCTCGTGACTTTCTTGGATGCTATTTTGCCTCACAGGAGCGTGAAATTCCTCATTTTCTGTGATATGATCCTAATTCAGGCTCCAGCTCGTTTCCCAGAAAGGTGATGAATACTTGAAATTCAAACTTCAATCTCCAGAATTGTATATTGGCACGAGACAGAAGCTAACGGCAGCTTTAGCGGAGCATATGTTGCATGGAACATATGTCTGGAGCATATGTTTAATGCCAGAGGAAAGAGGGCTCGCACATGTTGAGGATCACAGGTAGACGAGATCTTAAATAACGACCGACAGTGAAATAAAATCAGAGGAGGAAAAAATATGTCTGTGTTCATCTCGGGTTAAAAAGTCTGAACTTTCCTGAGCTTTGAGGCCAAACAGTCACATCTAATATTTTGTGAAATGTATGCAAAACCGGACTGCCAAATTTGCTCCCTCCATTAAGATTAGGACACGGCACATATATTTTGGTGGTGGAAATGTGTGAATTTAATAAGAAAAAGGCAAAAAAAAATATGGAAAAATAAACTTTCTTTTATCAGGAATTCATTAGGAGTAAACTCAGGGCGTTGCGTGTTTTTCTGATGGTGTGTGAAGTTCTGGGGGAAGAGACTGAGGGCGCGGGTATGAAATGTGATCAAATTTCAAATACATTCACAGTCGTGGCAATTTGTACATTTGCATCAAAGTTGTGGCGGACGTGTGACGATAAATGGGATGAGGTTCGACACATCGTGCTGCCGCGTTTTTTGGCCTCTTCATCAGCAAACGCTCGCCCCCACCCCCACACCGAACAGAGAGAAAACGCTCAGACTCCAACTCCGAGAGGGAAATTAGACGATGTGATGAAAAGGTGGACGGCCGCAAAACAAATCAGAGCAGCAGGAGTGTAAACTGAAACATGAAAGGTCACGTGAGGTCAGAGGCAGATTTAACCCTGTGAGGAGGAGCGGGTGGATGCCGGCCTGCTCGCCGCCACGGTGGTTTTCATCTCAATCTGCAACATTCATCACCGGCTCCTAGACGCTCATACCTCCCTGCTCGGCCTGCTCTCCTTAAAGACTTTCCACCGTGAAAAGTGAGACATTTATGATGTCTTGAGCAGTGACACATTTGCACTTTTCTCCTTCCTCTTTGCAATCACACTAATTGCTTTCACATATGACTTCTGGCGTCCTTTTCCTGCACAGAAAAAACCTTTAGTGCTTAGATGCTTATCTGCGAGAGCAGTCAGACAGGCGTCAGATTTGGCTGTTTGAAGCTCTGGCGTGATGACTTCATTGTGGTTTAGAGCCGCACCAAGTCTCAAAGGGCACCAGTTGGAAAGACTTTGAAACTTCGGGACGGATGCAGCCTTCAAAAGAAACTCGTGAGGGTGATGAATTAAAGGTTGAATCAGTGCAAACACATGAGGAGTCATGGTGAATGTGGCGTCAACAGAGTTATTCACCTGTGACTCTGCAGAATCAAAAGAAGAATGATTCTTCTTCTGCGAAACAAGAGCTGCTCATCGTTGTTACAATAAAATTAACAACACTTGAATACAACACGTGCAGGTGGTTGAAACGTCACCTGAAGGCACCGCACTTGCTGCTACTACCTCTATTTCGCTGCAGTGACCGCACAAGTGCAGCACGTGTGAAAGAGATAAAAACTGCTGCTTTCCTGCAGGCAGGGTGATTCCTGCCATGTTAAATACAAGGTACCAAGGTCAGTGTGTTGCTCACAGCCCTCTCTGCTGTGCTTACATACCTGAATGTACATAAAGCAGAGAAGAAGAAGAGGAAATGGTGCACACGGGTGAAGCTGCATATCATCAAAAAAAAAAAAAAAAAAAAAAAAAAGGCACTACGTGTCCAGGAAGTTCAAAAACTCCAACTTCTCCCCTCCTCCTCCCACCTCCACCCATTCCTTTTCATTCTCCTCTCCTTAGCACATTCAAATGTGCAGGTTTGTTTTGGGGATAAAGTCCTTGGCTTTGATCAGCGCTAATTAGACAGCCTCTGCTTTCGTTCCCTACCTATTAGGGCTGGGTAGGTTATCGCCGTCCTAATCTCTGGCCGGTAGCCAGGCGAGGGTGCTGCGATCCTGAAGGAGCACCCTCAAAGCCGTCTAAGGTGAGGAGGAAGCGTGATGAAAGGGCCGTCTCCTTTCAGCACAGATCAATACGCTCCCCTCCTTTGCCTATGGGGGATCAAGAGTTTGAAACACAAAGGGGGTTTTTGCATAAAGATCCAAACAATGGTTCACAAGACATTTTTTTCTCCCTCACTCTCTCTCGCTTTATGCTTTATACTTCCTCCTCTCTTGCACTTTTTTCTGCCTTCCCTTCAACTTTTCCTCTCCTGGAAAGAAAAGGCGGTGGAGGGGGCACTTAATGAAGCTGGAAATTTGGATTTTAGAGGTTCAAAACGCCTGCAGGAGGCAAACAACCAAAGTTGCAGTAATTTGTGTTTGAGCGTGTTGAGCCTTTACTGGCTGGCTGGTAGAATATGCTGCTCATATGTAAGGATTCACTTACACACTCAAGTACTGTTTAAAATAAACAAACGTCACTGCGGTGCCAGACGTGCAGCGTATGTTGAGACAAACACGATTATTACTCTCAGATATTGTGTAATGCTCCTTTAATGCTGCACAATATAGATGGCAGCAGTTTAATCCCCCACTGTTTGTTTCCTACGTCATGCATAAGGAAAGCCCAACTGGGCACTTCCAGTTTGTTTGGTCAGTTCAGCCTAAACAACCGATTAGGGATTAAAAGAAATGTGTAATCCTCAGTTTACAGTTACAGCATTTCTATTTGTCTATTTAGGAGGAAGTGAAAACCATGGAGACGCTTTGTTTAAATGTCACTGATTGTTCGAAATGGAGCTCAACCTGACTCTTTTTCCATCTGACTGAGGCTGTGATTCATGAACTCCTCCACGTCCGTGCACCTTTTCAACAGACTAAGACAGTGTATGTTTTCAAAGCCACACAGCTCTGCAGAGCATTTCAGCATCTCATTTGTCCCAAAAATTCAGCCTCACTCATCGTCACAGAGTTAAAACCACCCAAACCAACAGCAGACCAACAAAGTGACCAAAGCACAGCCAAAAGACAGGAAAGAACCCACAGACACCAAGCTAAATGAAGGCTAATGCTAATGCACTCTGTCTGCAGACATGTTCGACACAGCAGCTTAATAAAGTGATGTCAGTCTAATGTTTACAGCTTGCATGCAGCCAATCTATCAACACAGACAGTATATTATATATTAATGTCATTTTCCACAGCAATAGTGTGTTGAACTTCTACACAGAGACGAACTACAGGTCGAGATGTTTTGAAAACGACTGATCCACTTTGTTATTGACGATCTGATTAATGGAAATAGAAATAGCTTCAAAGATGTCTAATGTAAAGGAGTAGATGTGTAGAATTCACCTATGTGCAGCGTTGCTGTTTTTCCTGTCAGTGCACAGACTACTCACTACACTCCTTCCTCCACTATTTTCACCATGATTATCTGACCCCTTTTTGCAAGTAATTTCCCCTGGATTAGAAAAACAATCAATCCAATCAAGACTAAGAGAGGAGGGGAGGAAAAAAAAAGAGATTTGAGAGGAAATCTCTCCAGAAGTTGTTGGGCGTTGCGGGGGGAAGAGAAGAGGGAGCAATCTAGAGGGCCGGCGTATATTTTCCTCTCAAGTAATTCATTTATGTCTTCAAAACTCTCTCAGAGACCAGAGTTACTGTGCCTTTGTTGTACTTTAAAAAGCTTAGCCGGTCTCTATGAAGAGAAGCAATGAGAGCACTTTAGAAAAAGCTACAAAGGGAACGGACGGGTGGAGGAAGAAAGAAAAAGTGAATGGCACCACTGATAAAGTTGAGCAAATTAAGTCATTGACCTGCGGTGGAGATTAATAGCAAACAAGGTGCCCCAGCTTCACAAGTAATGAATATTCTTCAAACGGCGTGCAGGGGGGACTGGGGGGGAGGGGGGTGGTAGATAGGGCCGGCTTGATGCGGATGACATTGAAAGTTGCAGAGAACAGAAAAATTCTGTCATTTTTCATTTGTATGCAAATTCGCCTGTTACACAAATTAACCCCTGAACCCCGGTGTCAGTCCTCATCTTGGGTGGAAGCCGGCCCCCCGCCGGGGCCCCGCAGCCGCTCTACCCACCCGCCCGCCCACACTTCGCCTCTCAGGTCAGGGAAAAGTTGCGAGTCGCAGTCCCGCCCCCTTTTTGTTTACTGCTCTTATGTGGCGGCGAGATGACCTCGGAGTTTAATCCTGACGGCGGCGAATGACCACGAAGCTGCGACGCTCCATTAAAGAGCCGATATTTTCAGAGGACTAATTCCAGATGTGATCAATCATTAAAATGCTCAGATTACAGGTGGGTGACACGGACCCTCAAAACACAAAAGCCGTGTATTAGCCACATGTTGGCAGTCATGTCATCTTCCTCTGCACTTCCTGTCACCAGGGCTGGCAGGACTGAAATGCTAAACGCCGGCTGTGCAGCACCTACCTTGGCTGAAGCTGCTGCAGCTAATCGCTCCCCCGTTGCTTTAAGGTGGACCTCCGGGACTGTGAGTAAATCCTGCTCCACTCGGCAGCTGCTGAGCTCACAGCGTCTCCCTGCAAATGGAAACACAATAGTAGCTCAGTTTAAGTCAAGTGCATAAGATCACACAGAGCAGTGCTGCATTAACTGCACACCTTAATGTGCATTTTAAATGTGCACAGTCAAATTAAACAGGAAGTGACTTACAGTAACATAAATACAAGCTACAGTATGATCCTAGAGCCACATAATGTTGATCTATGCATCAATAATTATCTATGAGACTGACAGGAGATGCAGCCAACAGTTCATCCTGATGTTTATAGAGCAGATGAACTATAACCACAGTTAATCTGGACTCAATTTTTCCATCAGTTTTAATCACAGTGATTAATTCAAACTCAAACCAATATAAATTGCTTTTAATACAAAGCGTCTTATTTAACTGAAAACAGCTCAGGAAGTTGACAGGAGCTCCAAAATCCAACCCAGAGAGAGTGCGGGAGCTTTCAGGATTGATCGCCGTGGAGTTTATTGATCCATCAGGGGCCAAGGTGTTCTGGTTTTATTTTGATAGGATGCAAAGTGATGGAAAATGCCATAAAAGCAGCAAAGGGATGGTGTTTATTGGCTAATTCTGGGGCCGAGCCCTGCTCTCGCATCTGTGTGTTTATCACAGTGTCAGTGGAAGTGTGTCTCTGTCTCTGTCCCTCTGCGGTGTCAGAAAGGAGGAGGCAGCCCTAAACAAATTTCACCATCTGCGGAGGAAGGTGGCAGCCGCGCTGTGATTGACCCCTTTAATTGATGCGGCTTTAATTATGATAATCGCCTACCAGAGTTGCTGTTGTTTCACTTTCCCCAACACCCCCCCACCCACCCACCTCCCCATCTCCCCATCCCTTTGTTTTCAGCGGTGCTTCATATCCTGGCATGCACGGGTGCAGGTGTTGTACAGATGTTTGGTCGCCTCCCCTCGACGCTGTGCAATTTGTTAGCCGCTAATCAGCAGCCACCTTTGCATCACTGCAGTGACACGTGCAGAAATGCTGAACTGAATCGAAAGTCGGTGTCACAGCGGGTCGCTGGGAACTTGTAAATTATGTCTCTGCTTTCCAAAATGACAAACTGGATCTCTGCTTCATGAATAATCACCTTCTGAAATGAATTTCCAGCTTTTCTGACTAACAGTTGACACCGTGTCATTTTTACATTTTATTATTTTGACATTTCAACATCCAGAGATCATTTATATTGTGCACAACCGCACTCAATCTATTCTAGCTTTTTCCCCCTTGTTTAGCTCCATATTCCCATCGTGGATTTTCTACTTTTTTGGTATAAAACTCTTTAAATTTGTGAAACTTTTGCAGGAGGGAACCCCTCCCAGAGCCATAGCACAGTGGCAAGAGCAGTGAGTAAAATGGGTTTAGACAAACAAACACACACACTGTGAGTGGCCACCAGTGGCTCTGCAGTAAGTTTCCCTTCAAAGGATCCCCTCAGGATAGACTGTGCGCGAACATAATCCAAGGCCCCTTTGAAGTGCACACTTGAAATGTCTTTTGGCTCGGCTGCTGCGAGTGGCATCTCAGCCCTTTGGGTTATTGGAGAGGAGAAGCGCTCCTCGGTCGGCTCGAGGTGGAGAGGCAGCACCTGGTGGTCCCCGCTGCCTCTCCTCGCCGCATTTCACACATTTAAAGTACACTGGGTGCTCGTCTCCTCAGCCGCCTCGCGACCACGGCCAAGAGGTATAAACGGTGCTCTCGTTTTCTGCCGGATAAAGCACGAGTACATTTTGGAGTGGATTTTAATAAATCCAGTGTGGCTTTGTCGCACAGTGGAGTTTTCGCTTGTACACACATTTCTCTGCAGGCGGAGCTGCTCTGAGGGCAGCGGCAGGCCTAATCTCATTGGTGGGGTGAAGCAGATGGGCGGCGTCAGAGATAGAGACAGTTTTTAATGGGGCAGCAACATTAGACACACCAATGGAAAAGTCGAGAACTTAGCACAGAGGAGAGTAACATGACAAATCTGCACTGAACTCACTCCCCAAGAATTCTGTGCTAGAACCATTCCACATATTTATAATGAATCTGAGGTTTTGCAGAATCAGGTAAACCAGGTGACATGGTCGTGTGAGTCTGGAACTAATTCAGCAGTTACACAGCACCAAGAACTGCTGATAAACGTCACAGGGGACAGGTCTGTTTTTAAATGACTTGAACTTAAAGTGACTCTTTCTCTCCAATCTGTCTGAATCAGGTGTGTACAGGCTCCATCACTGCTGCAGAAAATAAATCTGATTTGTGGTGCAGATGCCTGAATTATTCACTGTTCTTATGTGTTACATGCACTGGTCCTGCAGTACGATGCTGATGCAGTTATTTATCTTTAATCCAGTGCATTAGACTCAGACTGATGTTGCGGTTTATGAATATTGATCAGATATCGAAGACTCAAGTTTTCTCTGAGGTGGTTCAGGCATGAAAATGATCCAAAGCACAATTACAAAAACACACTGGGTGTTGATTTAAGTTCATTTCCTTTGTGCTCCGATTTCACCTTTCACCTCTCTGCTCCTGTTTCTCTGAACTCGCCTATTGTTCGCTGTAATTTTGCAGAGTTTAGATTCAAAGCAGGGGCCAAGAGGCTGAAACGTGACGTCGCAGCGACACGATAACTTCCACACACTTCAAAGCTGTGAAAGCTGAGACATGAGGCGACTGCAGATGTCTGAGGGCCGAGCTCGTAACTTTTACTTTGAAGCATCGAAATCTGACTTTGTGGTTGTTTTGATGAGTCACTGTATCTCTGCTATCTTCTGCTTTAGCCACATGAGTGAGAGAACACATTCAAGTTTGTGCTGCTGTGTTGAGTTTATTGTTGATATTGTGGATATGAGTGCCCCCCTCCTCCATAAAAACAACATGCTAGTGTTTTAAAGGATTATATAGGAGCAGTGTACACAGGCCCTTCTGTTATACATCTATAACATCAATCTGACACAGTGGGCCTTCTTTAAGGAAAGAGTGCTGCTTGTAAACAGTCACACAGCAAAGACAGGCCTTCACTGTTTTTACTGCTGCTCTTATTAAATTTATATAAGACGAAGATGCAGCGACACCGAGTCTGAGCTTATGAAGTCGCACAGTGTTTGTATTCTGGTGACAAATCAGTTTAGACGTTTGGTTTTACTTCTGTCTCTCTTCTCAGTCTTTATTTTTATTTTACAGATTCATTTCATATATATATATTTTCTAAATGTTCTACTTTTCTACAGCTATAATCCTCTCTAAGTTATACTGTCCGTCAACTTTAATGTGTGTATTAGTGAGAAAAGTGTGTGTGTGTCTCACCATCTTAAGTCTCCTCTCGGTAACAGCCAGTTTCCAGGAAGAAGTGAGTCGTGACCCTCAGGTCCATCATGGCGATGGAGGGATTGAACAGAGCGCTGCGGGCTGTAGAGATGATCGAGGAAGTCACTTTCATGCTTGGCTCCGCTCGGCTCTCAGAGAAAAAAATAAAAAATAAAATAATAATAATAATAAAAAACACCACCGGGTTGGACACAGGAAGAGCTCTGAGGCAGGAAACAGGGAGATGGAAACAGGAGTCAATTTGTGGAGAGAAACTGAAAACAAAGGACCAAGAATTTGACATTTTTCACTTCAATATATAATACAGAAGTGATATTTTATATCTTTGTGATATTTACTTGTTCCTTGACCTGCACACAGGTTCAGAGTACACAGTATACTTGCATTTAAATAAGGCTTTTCTACAGTCTCTGTGCAGAACAGAGGCATTTAGAGGCCTTTATATACAAAAATTACAAGATAATTAAAAAGCAATTATGATTTTATTGTTAGAAAACATCATCCCTGCTTGTTAAGAGCTGCAGTGATTTAGTAGATCTGTCAAAAACAAGTTGTTTATGTGTTTAGCAGCTGGATAATAACGTCGACTTAAGCAGCAGAAGCAGCTCAGGTTCCACTAAGACTTGCACACTTGATTTTCAGGGTGTCATATCCCTTGAAGATGGTCAAAAACTTTGCAGCATTATAATGTAAGAGTAGGTATCTCCTCCTCAGATTGGTGGATATCTTGCTTTGGAACAGAGCTCATGATGACATGTTTTCTAAATCCTCTGCCCTCCCTCGACACAGTTTTGAGGAGAAGTCTGCGCGGAGGAGAAGAAAGAAAGAGAGACAGTGTATGTGAGTGTGGTCGAGGCAGCCGGTGGGAGATTAGCGAGAGTTTTCTGCGAATGATCCTCGCCGACTGGCCAATCTGTTCAGACGGGGTCTCGAATTCACGCAGACGGTGCGAGTAGTGACACCAACTGCTGCGACAGAGAGGGAGAGCGAGCAGGAAGTTCCATGGCACGCCGCCCGTCACGTGACCGGTCCACGCTTGGGTCTCATCCAGCCATCTGTTTTTTTTTTTTCTCCTTCTTCTCCTTCTTCTTGCTTCTTTCTTTCCTTCTCTGCCCCCCCCCCTTCCACCTGCATCTTTAACTGACTGTACTTATAGCTCCTCTGAAGGGCCACACGCGGCGTTTGGCAGAGCATCACTGCACTGGGGTCAAAGGTCAGGTCTCCACAGCAACACAACATCACGAGGTGCATGCAAACATGGAGGAAGTGGACACAAGCTTCAGAAAAAAAAGCACAGAGTTGTTTGAAGTGTTACTAAACCTTCTCAGTCCTCCAGATACATGTCCTGGTGCTGATTTAGAAGATGACAGATGTATATTTCAGGCTGTGACTTCACCTTACACTGTACTGAGAGTCATGCATGTATGAGCAGAGCTGCTCCAACATGGCACTCCCTTTGTTCCACTGATAGTTGCTTTATTAGGCCCGCAGAGCATCGGTGACCTTCACTACGACACAAAAATAACACGATCAAACAGCTCTCTGCGACTTTTTAATATTTATTTCACCTCATGGTGTAATAAATATGGAGGGAAATTATGTTTCTGTTTGATCCTTGCAGAGCTGAACCCGCTCCAACACTGAGACAAGACCTGAAGTTGCACGAGCTCCGATCCTGCCGGGGATTCACTTTCACCTCCCTCGTGTGAACCGAGTGGAGCCTCCACACTCGGTAATTTGCACCGTGTTTAATGAAGACACTGTCGGCTCCGCAGAATCCATATGGAATCTAAAAAACGTAAATGATTCAGCGCAGATAAAACTGTAAGACAACAAACATAATTGCGTTTCGATGTCAAGCCTCTTTGCCCGTCTTTCATATCCCGGATCATTTGCCTGCATCGCTTTGGAACTGAACTTGTTTCAAACGGCTGCCTTTCTCTCCAATATTGTGCTAATGCATTTAATTTAATGTTCGCAGACGCCGTAATTGGTATAATATTGCTCTATAATACATTGAAGGAAACCTTAGCATTAAGCACTAAATTGAAATTTTGAAGCGAACGGTGAAAACGACTGTGGGGGCAAAGAAACCCCATTAAATGTAATTTGTTCTGCATGGCTGTGGGGGTAATGGTTACCGAGACACTCCTTTATTAAGTCGAATAGGTAGTGAGGTAGCCTCGGATTTGCTCACACACACACACGGCCATAGACACACACACACACCATGTAGGCGTTATGCTGTCGACACAGTTAGTGAAGGTATTCAGCAAGGTGTAAGCTGTCGCCTGCTGTTATTCCAGTCACAAAGGGAGTGTTAAGAAGCCACTGGAGGACTGCTGAACACATACACACGCTAAACACACACATTAAACACAACACAACACACACACCTTATTCCTGTCCCGTAATACCACTTCTATATTGCAGGGGTCAGATTGCATTAGGAGGAGTAAGAGGAGGCAGGGAGGATGAGGATTGGGAGGAAAAAGGGCAGCAGGAGATGGGATGAGTGGAAGGAGGTGAAAGAAAAAGAAGAGGAAGAAGAAGGAAAAAGAGGAGGAAAAGAGAAAAACACAGAGGAGTAAAAACAAAAACACAGAGATGAGGTGGAGGAACGAGAGGTTAAAGAGGACAAAGGAATGCCATGAGAGGAGAAGAGGGGAAGGAGATGAACAAGGAGGGAGGGAGGGAGGCAGGAAGGGGGGGTAGCGACAGAAGAATAATACGAGGAGGGAGAAGGTGAAGAGGCAGGAGAGGAGAGGAGGAAGACGAGGAGGTCCCAGTGGAGGACGGTAGATCAAACACAGACTCTAAGTCAAACTCCGCTGAGAGATCTTAAACCTCCTTTGTAATTGGAATTTAAAAAGTTAATACAAAGACGCTCTTTCAGTAAGATGTCTTTAGCAGATAGAAAGAAGAAGAAAAAAAACACGAGGATGACTTTTTTGTCCCTCCAGTGATGTTTAAAGCAATCACTTCCCTTCAAACAGCAAAATTAAAGATTTTCTCCTCTTTGGTGTAACGATTGGTTCTTTTTCTTTTCTTCTTCTGTCACTCTCTCTCTTTTTTTTTTTTTTTTTTTTTACAGGAAAATAAAAACAAGCAGATTTCAGAGGTTTGACAGTGACTGCAGGACTGAAGAGGAGAAGAATAATACATGATGATCTAATTGAGTGAAAATGAAGGCAGAGAGCTGTTTGTTTATTTCTGCTGTTAGCTTAGCTTAGCATAAAGACTGAACCCAAGTAGGAACAGCTAGCCTGGCTCCATCTGATATTCAAACACAAACCTACTGACACCTTTAAGTTTATTTATCTGCATGTTTGCTGCATGACAGCAACTGTTGATGTGAAGAAGCACTGCACATGTGGAAATTGTCACTTCATGTGTGAAACATTCAGGAACACATGCAGTTATGGGACACTTCACATGTGATGCCTTCAGGGCCACATGAGATTTTTTGGACATTTCACATTTGAAACATTCAGTCTTGTTTGATGTTTGGAGGTTTAATGTGGAGCATTCAGAGACATGTGGTTTGTCAGATGTTTCACACATGATGCCTTCAGAGTCAAGTGTGATTTTCAGAGGGTTGACATTGGCTGATAATCTCCAGTTACCTGTGAGCAGCTTTGACAATCACAACATTAGTCCTGACTCTCTCTGTTCTTTTATAAACAGATATCACCTGTGTTTTGAATAAATATGGAAAACTTTGAATAAAAACAAAGGGGCTCCCAGCTCCCATGCTGCCTTGCATGTATGGACCACTGAATATGAAGATTTTCACACGGGGTCCCTCCGCAAGATGACAAAAATTACGTAGTAACGAAGGACCCGGTTGATATTGTGTTTTAGTTTTGCAGATTTGCAAGTAAGCAAACACAAAGAGCCAAAACAGACTGGTTCTGGCTTCCACACAAACACGTTATGGTACCAAACCTGGCAACCTCGTTCCCAAGCACAAACCCAGAGAGAGAGAGAGACAGAGAGAGAGAGAGAGAGGGGTAGTGAATGTGTTACTTTCAGCTCGTACACAAGTATATTTTTGTCACGACGAGCGCTTCACTGTGACTTCATTCAGCGTACGAACACAGAGCTGCAGTGAATGGGAACAGTCGTGTTTCACAGCAGAATGTCAGGAAGGCGGTGGGTGTTGGTGTGCAGCAGTGGGAGCTGCAGAGTTTCGCTCGGCGGAGGAACAGATGGGAGAAACTCGCCAGGGGAGGATGAATTCCGGTCAAAAAGAAGGTGACAGCAGAGCGTGACCGCCAACATGTCCGCCACATACTCTGTCACTGCAGCCTCTCTCTCTCTCTCTCTCTCAGCCCGTCCGCTTCTTTCCATCTTCCTCCTCATTTCAACGTCTCTGCTCCGTCCCGTTCATCCTCATCTCTCCGTCCCCTCCTCGCTCGTTTCCCCCCCATTTTTCCCTATCAGAGGCGTTTATGGCGTTTTCAGTCATCAAAACGGCGACATCCGGGCGATCAGAGGCGATGGGAGGGGTTTGGGAGGAAGAGAGAGGGTGAACACGATGCCAACCCCCCCCTCCTTGCATGTTAACCACAGAGATCCTGATAAGTAACAGGAGAGTGGCGAACACACTATGTATAAATGTGTCTGCGAGGGATATTTGGCTCAAGGATACTTTCAATATTTGCACAGGCCTTTTCTAGTGTGCAGTTCAGCTCAATGTGAATATTTCTCTGTACAAAACTATATTTTTTTGTTCATTTCTGATGAAGTTGGCACTTTTCCAAAATCCTGAAAGTCAGATTTGCAGGGCCGTTCTTCTGTTTTTTTGTTTTCTCATTTTGCTTGAGCCTTTTTAGCGGCTCCCGGCCAAAAAAACTGAAAATCCTCCAGGAAGGCGGTGGAAACTGTGTGCGATTAGGAGCCGCCGCCGCCGACCCTGAAACGTGACTCCTTCACCCGCTGAGTTGGTGCAAGACGGATCATTAAGAGTGAAAACTTTGAAGCAGCCCAACGCTTAAATGACGTTTAAAACTAAAGGCTGCACGAGGAAAGAAAGAAGTTGAGCTGCCCGTCATCTGATTTTCATAAGAATCATTGGAGTTTTAGCTGCAGCATTTAAAATGAGTGACAGCAACTCCCATTGAAGTCATTAGCAGCATGAAATTAAACGTTAATACATTATTTGGCTCTTTAAAGGAGGCCAGGTAACAGAGTGACAGACTCTGGATCTTCTGTCTCAAAGGGAACACTGAACAAATAGTACAAGTGTGGAGTGGGCGTGTGCGAACAACAATGCGCCGCTCAAGATGTGTTTGAAGCCTTTTCAAGTCCTGGCGACAGGTGTAACCATCACAACAAGCCTGTGTCAATCAACTTATGGCACTTGTTTCTTTTATAGTTGAGTTATTTCCCCATTTCCATAAACGTCTCAAAGTTGTCACGCTGCTTTCTCATTTGTGTAGTTTGTATTTTTTTCGTGTGATTCCACAAACTGCATTTCTATATAAATCACAATGCAGCATGTTCAATCTGTTAAAACTCGTGTGTGTTCCTGCATCTAATGTGGTACTGAGGAGTAATCCCTCATGTGTTTACCAATTACCCAATAGCAATGATGGTGTTAAGTTTATATCTATATTTACATACACACACACACAGACATACACAGGTGTACACAGGCTCCTATATGTACAGTACAAAGTGTGTGTTCACTCCACAGTCCAACGGTTACGAACAACGACCTCTTGTCACTCTCTGCTTGTCACACACTGTGACACATGAGCAGACAAGCTGAAAGCAGCCTCCCAGTACCATTTCCTACTCTGCTCTCTTTCACATGTGAATACCCAGCATGCATTAGGTGGCTGTGGGTAGGTGAGCCTCGGGCCAAATTACAGCTCTATGCTCAATTGTGTAGGAGGACAGTTTTTACCAGGCACCCAAGGGCCTGCATAACCTCAGCTGAGGCTATTAATACACAGAGTAAAGTCATAAACCTTGTCCTGCAGGGACACACACACTCACTCTAACACACACACACATTTACACACATAATGTCTGTGCACAAAGGCAAACAGAGGAACACTGCACATGTAAAAAAAAAACATACATATATATAGACGCACATGTTCACTTTTATATTTTCCTATATATGTAGTTGAGGTGCACTGATTTCATATTAACTGTGAATCTTATAAATATTTCACTTCTTTCGAGGAAGAGCTTTCCCAAAATGACTTGAAAAAGAATTTTTGATCAAATTACACATATAATGAATATTTATTATGATTTACAGTTACAGCATTGTGCATGTGAGGAGCTGAAGCCTCATCACACTCATGTCAAAGAGGTTATTTATCATAAAACCTCACTTCATGCAAATATATACATGTTTTTTCTACAAATATATTTTAACATTTACCATTTTTAAACATGACACCGTTGCCATGTTCCTACACTGTGATACACACCCATGTGAGCTAAGCCCCGCCCACCAGCCTGACTCTCCTCAGGGCTTTGAAAAAAACAAAACAAACTGAACACACAGACTCGGATCCAAGGAAACAGATGCTGCTACGCAACAACACATGCAGAAACTGATTTCAGTTTTTTAGCATTGCGCTCGTCATGTGGGCTTTTTCTCTATCGCATGCCACACACACACACACACACACACACTCTCACACAGAGCATGCACACAAACATAAGCCGATTACAGATTGGTGATTTGAGTGAGCAAATAATTATTAACAGAAGAGTAGTAGAAGAAAGTTTATGACTTTATGACTCCACTGGTGCTAGAAAATGTCAAAATCCCCTGACCCGCCAAAATAAAAGACAGATCTGACGCTATTTAAACATGGGAGCTCAAAAGAGAGAGGGAACCTGTTTTTGGTGTATGTGCTTATAAGAAAATTACTTGGATGTTTTGCTGTGTCATACCTTTTACTAAAGAGCCACACCCACACAGGATAAAGCACCGCCCACTGCGTTTGACTGACAGGTGAGGAGAGAAGATTACAGCTTGAAGTAACAGACACATCCACCCATCCTGTTTCTTTGTCTCTCTGGCCTTATGTCACCACCAGAAAACACAGCCACAAGCTAACAGGACAAATAACACACTTTTTTTTAAACTGAAGAGGTGTGTGTGTGTGTGTGTGTGTGTGTGCCACTAATGATACAGACTGACTCTGTTTCTTTCTTTACATATTTACATGGACACGCTTGCGATCAGAAAAACTAATGATACGACTGTCAATCTCGCTCCCTCTTTCCCTTTTTTAGTCACTTTTTCTCTGTCACTCACACACACACACACACTCAGACACACACACACACACACACACACACACACACGCTTGAGGCTTTTTGGCGCTGCACCATCACTCTGCCATACTGAGGAGGCAGGTGTTAATTACCGAGTGAAGCGGGAGCTAAAAAGGTGGATGGCTCAGAGAAGAAGAAATTGGACACCTTACCCCCCCCTACACACACACACACACACACACACACACACACACACAGTCTCTCTCTGTCTCAAATACACACACCATCATCACCACCTCACACACAGGCAGCAGCCACAACAACGCACCTTTGTTCCCCAATTAGAGGCCCCGCAGCTCGCGACTCCTCATTTGTTGCCACGGTGACGGTGGCTTAATCAACGCAACACGGGAGTCTCAGAGAGCAGCAGGAGAAACTTTCAGCAGCTCTGTTCACACTGCAACTTAAACTGCACCCAGATCTGCAAAGTGACACACTGCGCACTTCAGGTTTTTAAAACAACCTTTAGTTCAACTTTAACATGTTATAAATGATCAAGTGTGCACTGAGAGTTCCTGCTTGAATTTTGTCTGTTGCATTATTGTTTATTAAAATTGTCTGATTGTCATTTCTTGTCAATAACAGCTCAGTGCATTGGAGCAAAGAGGTGCAGCAGAACTTCAGGCCCAATGAGCGACTGGTGAGTTTAAAAGAGCAACTTTCTCTGTGTTTTTTAGAGCAACTTTGATATTGTTCAGTAAAAAAAAATTATAATTATCTTGAGTCTGAGCTCAGCTCTTTGTTGAGTAGAAACAGCGCTGCAACAGTTTCTTCATGTGCTCTCATTACTCTTTGTTTTCTGATCTCTTTGTTCGTGTCAGACTTTGTTTAACTTCCTGCACAAACTCATTGAACTTTTATTATTTCATGTCTTTTGCTGTGATGTTTTAATCTGAAAAAACAAGTGATTTCACTCCTGGTTGGTTTAGCGACACCTGTGGTGACACGTGCTGACCACCGGGGGCAGCAGTAGCAACATTACATAGAGCTGCAGCCTAAAGACCACACGACAGACTCCGTAACAACGAAAACTGCAATAAGGAAATAAAAGTAAGTGATGACTGAATAAAGATAGCTATTTTAAGTCAAATCACGAAAATGTAAGTATTTTTCCCTCTTTGAACTCTTTCATGAGGAGTGATCAGACTCCCCCAACTCCCTCTGCACAGTGGGTGGTCCTCAGGAATGTCTATGGCTTTCATTTTCTAATAAAAAACCCCAAAATATTACTGGCAGCTTAAAAAAAGAGCCTTTGTTTTCGAGGAAAATCCTCATGCTACAGCCTTGGTGGTCACTCTGCAGGACCAGTGGCCGGAAACTGGAGGTCGTCATCCTGCAGCCAGAGAGGAGGAGGAGAAGGAGGAGAAGGAGCTCAGCGTCATCCAATAAAATGGAGACGTACGAGGAACGAAGGAGAAAAAACTAAGACAATTTCGACCGGAAATTCAATGTGGCATCACATATGGGACACATAAGCTCCGTCCTTTATAGTCTCTGTTTGTGTGTGTGTGTGTGTGAGCGTCAATTTCAAAGTAAGAGTCCTGGTGCATTTGGAGGTATGCAAAGCTGGCGACATGCGCAGCCGTCATAAGGTTTGTGTCTATCTGTGTTTTATTTTCAGAAGGGGATGGAGGGGTGGTGGCAAGGAGAATGATGGCCGTTTGGAGAGGGTGGTGTGTGTGTATGGAGGAAGGGGGGGGGGATCTGAGGGCGCCACAGGTTTGAGGCAGATGGGCTCTGTGTCAGCCATGACAGGCGGCCAGGCTTCCTCTGCACATTTTTGGAGCCTAACACACACACATGCGCACACACACACGCGCGCACACACACACACACACCCTCTACATCTCTGTGATCAGGTAAATCTGGGCACCCTGTGGAAAGTTCTGGGGGATGAATTTCGCCGGAGGCTGTGAGTTTTGTGACTGGGCCCCATCTGTCACAGATCTTCACCGGCCTCAGCTGCCAGGAGGGACCACACCTCCTCCTCCACCTCCTCCTCCTCCTCTTCATCCCGTCCTCCTCTCTCAGAGAGAGAGAGATAGGGAGGCAGAAACAACAAAGTGGAGGCACAGGGGAACATGCGTTGCTTGTACAGTAATTAATTACGTAAAGATTAGAGTCTGTTATTTGTCATTTGTTGAGTGGTATTTTCCTGCGTTGCTCTGCTGCAGCACACACAAGGTACGACTCAGAAATATCATTAAAGACACACTCACACTAATTGAAACAAGAGTCAATCTGCCACAAACTGCAGCTCGGCTCGGCTTCCAGGAGCTTTTTTTCTGAGGTAAAATAATATTTGGTTATAATATTCAAAGAGCCTGAAGCGTCAAACAAAAACATCTCAATGAGGAGGAAAGAAACAAAATCAACTAAACATTTTCACCAGAGGCCGAATCATCCCAGGATTTTAAAGAAGAGGAACAGAGCTGACGCTTCCTGTCTGATGAGGGAAGATGAATTTATACTTCCTCGGGTCACGTGTGATACAGGACCAGTTTCAGTCTTTGTGACAGTAATACGACCACTTTGAATGAGTTTGATTTTAAAACAGAAGAAAGATTTCTGCAGGATTAAATGATGCGCTATGAAATGCTATTGAAACAGTATTAATTTTTTTTTCATGCAAGTTCCTCCTCCATCATAAATCCAAATTCTGATCATTAAAGTCAAAGAACAGCAGCAGCTCTACTGTTGGGACAGTGATGCAGAAACATCAATGTTGTTATAACCTCATCTGTGTATATTAGCCTTATGATAAAGTCCTCCAGCGGCTCAGCGAGGGTTAACAGCGGCCCAGAGGAAATACCTAATTCATCCTCTTTGGTTTGGTTCCTCTCGGAGCTATTTCCTGTTGGACGAGCCCGACAAAGCGCTGCCAGATCAACGAGCATGAATCATCTCAATATAGCTGCTTTTTTTTCTTCTTCTTCCTCCTCTTCTTCTTCTTCTTTGTCTTACAGTTACACTTAGCTGTTCAGCTGATGCTTTCATCCAGAAAAAGATCGAATGTGCGCAGCCGAGGAGGGAGCAGAAATTCCACACGTCAGGATTACGAGGAGCCAGTGGTGGAGAGGTCTGAGGTCAGAGCCATAGAGTTCAGATGATACATGTAAAGAGCAGCAATGTATGTAGTAAATGATGGACGGTGACAAGGAAGTGGTGACCTGGGAAAACCATCAGGTGCAAGAGGAAGAAGAAGTAAAAAATGATGAGGTAGGTTAAATCACTCTGTGAAAATTAAATATTTTTGACGTGTTATCTCACTGCAAAGAGTTCAGTTAGTGTCCTAAAAAGCAAACACACAGGTAGGAGTTGTAGGTTTTGTCCAGGTGCTTAAAAGAGAAGCAGGAACAATCAGAGTAACTAGACAGCGAGCCGGAGCTATGAGGTTTTCACAGGGTGGTGAAAACAACGGTGGCTCTCTGAATTTTTTGGAAGCAAAGTCTGCAAACGTTCCTTGGAGTGGGATGAGCACGAGGAGATAACGAAACAGACGGGAGGTTTTACACGCAACTGAAATCTGCAAACAGGAGCCAAGCAAAAGCAGAAACTACAGCAGAGGCCAGAAGAAGAAGAAAGAAAGAAAGTATGGGCCTCTTTCAAATCATAAAAAAATCTAACAATTAAAAAAATAAGTGGTGAAAGGCGGAGGAGTAAAAAAGCCTTTGCCTTCTTTTTTTCTATCAAACTAATGAATAAAGTCTGGGGTTGTTAAGGACAAATCTCACTACGAATAATAATAATAATAAAAAAAATGCACCTTATGAAACATATGGACACTTGGCACATTTTTTGGCACCAGCTTAATAGTTCCACTCCCAAAGTCAGATTCTGTGGTTTTGAAGCTCCGTGGCTGCATATGGAAGTGTTAAAGTTTTTGTCACCTTTAATTGACATCATATTGCGTCGACTGAACTTTGAAAAGTCGTGGTAAACACGTTCCCCCCACCGGTACGGGTCGACCCGCGTAGGGAGAAGAAGCCTGCCTGCGTGTCTGTCTGTCTGTCTGTCTGAAGCTGTTGTTTCAGCCATGAAGGTTTCTCTCCTTTGTCTGCCGCTGCTCTGTGAAGGAAGCCGCTCGCTTGCTCGCGGTGATTTTATGTGAGTTTATGTGAAAGAAAGGGGAAGCTAAGTGCACTGAAACGGCATACAACATCAAAATTAGGACTATGTGCAGTGTGAAATGGAATAAGTTATCAAAAATCGCTCAAATTAGGTAGGTTGACTCTCCCTTCTGGGCTCAATGCAGATCTTTGTAAAACAGCACTGGGAGACAGAGAGAGAGGAAGAGAGAGAGAGAGGATGTGGGATGTAAAACTCTGGTTAGCAGCCGGCTCTCCCTTGGACATTGGTTTTTAAAACAGGGGTGTGGGCGGAGTGACGAGACACATGATTGATTAATGACTTACTTTTCCACTTAAAGGCCACATCTACTTTTTTTCCTAAGTCGTGTTCATTTAAGTTTAATTTATGAGGGAACGCTAAGGTAAGGCTGGATCGGCGCTCGTCGGCTCACTCAGGAGACAAGGTTGGTGTCAGGAGAGCCTTGGTTGTCTTGGTAGGGAAGATATAGCGTGTGTGTGTGTGTGTGTGAGAGAGAGTGTGTATGTGTGTGTGGAAGGCTTCTGCGTGTTTGAGGCTGCGTCATAAATAATGCACTCCATCTAAAAAGGGAAGGCTCTCCAATTAATGCACAGACAAATGGGAAAAAGACTACTCTTTCTTTTTTGTCCCTTCTCGCCCCCCGTTGTGCAAAAATACTCAGCATCACCTCAAGAAAAGTCCGACACAGACACAAAACTCTGTTGAGTTTGGAGCCTTTTAAAGCAGAAGTGAGTGTTTTAAATGCAGTTTTAAAGTTTGGCATGATTTCTGGGACTACATATATATAAGAAGAGTTGTTAAAAAAATAAATTCATCATTCCTCTTGTCTTCATTTTGATCACGTTCTCCTTTGCTCATTGCCATATGTTGTTTTTAACATCTCATGATGCTGCTCTCTGCAGGCTGAGTTGCTTGAAAATGAGATTTTGCAAATGTCACAGGGACGATTTGGTTAATTAAAGGTTAAAGACATGAAACTCGAGTAGTTTTTGGTTTCTGTCCTCGTCTCCCCAAACAGGAAACATCATCATTACGCTCTCTTTCTCTTGTTTTCATGATATTATAAAATTCTTGGTATATAAACCACATGTGTTTTTGTTGTATGAGCCATTTCTAAATAAAATGCTGGGCGTCGAGATGATGAAAAGCATTTTTAAGAACTTGAAAAAGACTAATTGAACCACATTTGCTGCTTCAACATGTCACATTTGGTTAATTTGATCCAGAGACAGGATGACAGTGTAGAGCAGCAGTAAGGACTGTTATTAGGACAAGTTCCAACAACCTGACAGTCACTTAGGTATGCATGGCTTACTTTTCCCCTTCATGAAATTCACATTCACCTATTTGCATGTAGTACCTGAACATATCATGTTATTAAACCATGTCCTGGGCGCTAAAAGCCCTCAGCTCTACTCAGGTGTGTGTATCCGACTCAGCTGCAGGGAACAAAATACAAATGCATATTTCATGGAACAAAAACCTCAAAGCCAAACCTAGATATTAGTCACTTTAGTAATTAAAAATGTATATTGCTCTGTGCCGCCTCACATTGTGCATTATTAAAGACAGAATTTTTTTTTCTCGCTCCTCTTCTCAAACTTACATCGGCTCAAAAGGATTTTTAATGCAAAACACTCCCTCAGAGTGGCTGTGTGCACTTCACTCGACTCCTCCGGGTGAATTAGCAGATTTGTAGCAGATGAGGAAAAACACGGTGCATTTGTATTGGCATGAGTTCCTGCACAGGTGCCTCAGACAGGTTGTACTGTAATTACAGTAAATCACATTTGCTGTTGAGAAAGCTCCAGATCATTGATCGAAGAGATGACATGCTTTTTTCTGACGTTAAAGGACATTATCATTAGAATTTAACATGAAAGAGCAAAGGATCATGGGAGAAATCTGGGTTCTAGTGACAGTCGGGAAAAAAGTTTAGCATTTTTTATAAATAACATAAAGTAGGAATCATCTTCAAGATGACAAAGAAACTCTGTCTATTAGTCACATCGCAGGAAACAGCAAATTATTTATCATGGCGACGCAGAACCAGATGAAAATTTGAATCATTTATTAAAAACTCTTAAACGACTTTTCTGAACTAAAATCTGTCTCTGGGTCGGTTCACCCAAACAGAGCAGAGTGTGAGTAGGAAGACAAAGTGTGTCCAAATAACACTAATAATCAAGTGCTGATATAGAGATGAAATATGTAATGGCAGGTGTTAAAACAGGTGAGAGTTGTGTTTATGAGCTGATTTATTGCCATTATTTAATGTCATAAATCAACATTTTGGATTTGTATCTAATCCAATTGATGGCTCTTCCCATATCTTAAAAATGGTATAATATCATATATCATTCTGTTTATATTTCGTCCTTTAAAATACACAAAAAGATGTGTAAATGAGTTTTTTTTTCCTGGCACAGTTGAGCTTCCATAACAAATGAAAACATGTATATAAAACAAGTTACTTTCATCAGCTTTCCCTAAATAATAAGTTGAAGCAGCTTCATGCACAGTCACAGTCAGTGATCCATCAAGAGCAAAGTAAAATCAAAGACTAGCAGAGTGTGAGCTCAGTGCAGCTGCCCTCATGCTAACCTTTCAGCAAACGTCCAACCGAGGAAAAAGACACAGAATCCACTGAGGCTGAAATATTAGCACACATTTATCACTGCACTACAATTAAACAGCACTATATAAAATCTAATTATTTCATAAGAGCAGCCTACACATCTTTACTGTGCATATTCAAATTAAAGTATAGAATTACAAGCTGCTAATTCCTTCAAAAGACGACCAATTATGAATCAAAGTGAGCCGAGCTGTACAGATGCTGCCAGTGAATGCACTCACTTAACAAAGAGGACGTGATAACACACACACACACACCTACAGAAGTGAATGACATACATGTGCAGGAAGAGAGTGCACGTGCACGAGGACAGAGCAGTTAGTTTTAGCAGCAGACCTTTCACAGCGTCACATATTAGTCACCAGGCGTCTTCCACATAAAGTTTACCCTGCCTAATCTATTACCCTCTAAATGGGATTTTAATTGAATTGGCGTCAAAACGACAAACAATGACGCCTCTGTTGCAATTAATAAAATCACAGCGCAGAATCTATGAGGCTTGATATGAACCTCCATTCAAATCAGGTTCATTAATGTAAATGCAAGCCATTCAAAGAGGCTCCCAATTTTTCAATCACACCCCCCCGTCTCTCTCTGTCTCTCTCTCTGTCTTTCTCACCCCTCCCTGTTTGATAGTTTGATTTTGAAAAGGAGGCCCAGCAGCAGAGAGAAGAAGTCGAGGTTGTGAAAAAAAAGGGCCAAAGATGGAGATCACACGTGTTGGTTTTGTCCTGACGAAGATGAAGGGAGGAAGACGACGAATTATAGACACAGGAAAAAAAGAAACCGACGTGAATCATCAAATCGGAGAGGAAATATTTCAACCAAATTACCGATTGATCAACTTGTGATGGGAGGAATCAGTCACCTCCATCAATACTGAGGAGTATCCATGCTGTTCCTCATTTTACAAAGTGGTTACACTGTTGTTGTTGTTTTTTTTTTTAAATGAGAGCCCTTCTGCTACCAGTGACTGAGTAAATAAAATGAGGTGATTAAAAGGGGGGAATGCTTTAAGCGCGGCGCTAATTAAATGGGTATGCTAATGCTGTCATACTTAGCAGATGGAAGAAGAATCACTTAAGTGTAATGCACATGTTATGGTATTTTCGACATGACATGGAGGCCCCTCGTGGGATCGCTCTCCGTCGTCACGTCGTGTTTCACAACTACTACTACACACACGCTGACGCTATACACACACCTTCGGTGACACTATCCAGCCTGAGAACAGTGTGACTGCAACCAGCCATATGAATGGTGACACACACACATACACTGTGCAGATTTAAATCAAATGTGTCACTGCAGACTGCTGTCAATGATTTTGGTGAGAGGAGGAAGATTCACAAGAAGAACGAGAAGAAGAAGAAAGTTTATGTGAAAGATAAAATGCTTTTGTCCCTCTGTGCTTTCGGGCATGTTTCGCAACAGATTGAAGTTTTAGGTGGACAAACATTTCAATAAAGCAGAGCTGCTGAGGGGACAGGGGAAATCTGATTGGCTGAGTGAAACTCAAGAGGACGGAGCCAAAGAGTTTGTGATTTGTTTTTTTCTTCATTCCTGAAGAAAACACGAGACGACTTATTTAAAAAACACATGCTCTTATTTAATTAATATCATTGCCTCCCCCCACCCTCATCTGTGAGGATGTAGAGACAGGAGGAGGAAAAGTGTCTAAGAAGTTACTAAACATCAACCGGGAGGAGAAAAGCTCAAAAACACAAGACCACATAACAACTGCAACTCTTATATTACATTAAAAATGATGAGGGCTTGTGAATGAATTCAGTGTACTCATGATGCTGACGTTTCCCCTTTGGGAAAAAAAGCTCTGAGTATAGAATCAAGGATGGCTCCTACAAATTAAAAGCATGAAGCATATGCACTGTTCAAAGGTCGAGCTACTGTTCTGTTTTTTCCAGATGATTTGGAGGAAGGAGCTGAACCCGCTTCTTCTGGCCATGCCCTGAACTCTATGAGTTATTCCAATGGTGCCGTGTAACACTATAGAAGACAGTCACCCCTCACTGATTTTGCAATACTGTTCTTTTCTGAATAAAACTTCCAGTTGCCTTATGAGAGTCAGCTGGCTCTCGTGGCTGGCATGTTTGGCCGTGGGGAATATTTCTGAGGGAGTAAATAAAAGAAAAAGTGATATGAGCTCAGTGATATGATTTCCTGTTTATACTTGATATAAGATAAGATAAGGTGCTCTTTGTCTAACTGTGACCCTGAGATAGAGTCACTGAGTTAGGCTGCAACATCTGCAGGAAAACAATCAACATTTTGTTTGCAAAAGAAGAAACATCACTATTGGCCATTATTACAGCAAGATGAGCACTGCACACACATTTACTGGAAAAAAGGGATTAAGAAAGAAAATGTTTAAAAAAAAAAATTTATAACAAGATAAAACCTGCACCTGCACAATGTAAATATTAACTAGATGTTTCTCAAACAGGCTGAACTCAGTTTTTTTTTTTTTTTTTTGAATGTCCCACGTGACATGCAGTCCTGCCATCACACTACACACACAGACACACATGCGCTGACTGTATCTAAAGAGGCGAAACAGAACAAAGCTAACAGGCTGAAAGAAAAGTTTGAAACCTCCCAAACGGTCACGGAGAGCCGGGGGTCCATCAGTCCACTTTTAATCCAAATTCAAAACGCCTTCATTATCGCCGTTCCCCGCCCAGAGACCAGTCAAGTCGGCTCGCCACCATCAGCGCTCATCTACTCTATCTGCATGTTTCCCTAATTATGGTCCATGTTTATTCCCTGGAAGACCAACTTCCAACAGAGATGGCAGGTGTGTAATCAAAAGTCTGACTCTCGGGGCCCCAAAAATGTAACCGCCTGTAAATGAAAATTGAATATTTTGGAACTTCATCTGGGGAGACACCATTAGCCTCAAAGTCATCCGACATATTTTGTTTATTCCTGGAGCTTCTGAGCTCGTTGTCACTGTCAGACAAACACCGCTGAGATCTGCAAAAGGTATGGTGCTTTTAAGTAAAATAATATACTGCTTCAGTCATTCATGTCTGTGCAGTCGTTAGGAAATAAAGCCGCAAATGACCGCGTTAGCTTCAAAACTGAGCCAGAAAATGGACTTTTCATCTAGAGCAGAAAAGCACCCACGGCGTTAGAGCCTGAACAGCACTTCTAGCATCACACTGCACACAGGAAATACAACTTTTAATGTCAAATTATAAAGACATGTGCAGTTTCCTGTGAGATGGAGACACATCCAGACCGGACTGGGCCCTGGATTGCTTTGAAGCTGTAATGATTACGTGAAACTTTTTATTCAATTAGGTGCTGAACTTTAAAAACAAAGTGACATTTGCGTTTTCCTGAGCGAGACAGATCCACTGTGAGACACTGTGACACATGTCAACACAGCTATTTCTGCATTTCTGGCTCTATTTAATCGTCATTCTTCTTCCCACGGAGAACTGGTCAAATACAGACAATGTGAGGCTTTTTACTTCCAACAATCACCGCAGAGAAAAAACTGGCTCAACCAAAAACACTTTGCCATCAAATTGCGCATCACAGGCTGATGAGATCAAACAGTGGATGACAATCTGAGGGTGGATCTTTTCTTTAAACTGTCAAACTCTGGGTGTGCACTTTGTCACGGCGTTCTCTCCCACACGAAGACACATGAAAGAAAAACGACGTGCATCGGAGACAGGAAGCCTCGGGCGCTGTGTTTTTGTTGTTTTCTTCTCACGCCGCAAAGTACAACCTGGAACAGATCGGCAGATTGCTTCAGCGTCTGGGATCAAACGAGCGCGCACACACAAGGTGAGGGGACTCCAGTCGCTGTGGATTTCCCCCTAAAGACAAACACCCCCCCCCCAGGGCAAATAAAGAGGGGGAATAAAAGGAGGTAAGAAAGAACCCTCACAAATGGAGGGGGCGATAAAAGGCTGCGAGACGCATTAAAAAAATGTCACGTTTTTGAACCATTTGGTCGGGGAAGTTAACCAAATATGAGTGCGGCGTAATGTTCCTTTAAGCTGTCATTTAAACTTATACCTATCATCACTCGTGGTCTTAGCGTGCGCCCGGGTACTGATGATCCAACGAGAGGCGCACAGTTGATTAACTGCGCCCCATCCAAGCGTTGCTTTCTCTATTTCTGTCAGGCCTAATGGCATTAGATCAGTAATTATAAGATTATTCACAGTTCACGCGGGCCTCACTGTTAACTTTTGAGATATGAGACCATTATCTTCTTCTAATCTCTTTTTCTCTGAATTACAGTGCAGATTCATATCGGCGTTTTGACGGCTCGTATGTCGCGGCCCGTCCTCAAACTGGCACACACACTGCGCGTCTCTGCTCAGGTTTTGATCACAGACGACTTCTGGTTTGTGGAGCGGCTTTGAAACAGCTTCTAACAGTTTCTACCTACGGGCCGCGTTTGATCAGGGGTTCAGATTTTGGCGCTGACTCTCCACATTCACTCACTGTCCTGGAAACTTTCAACTTCCTCTGATGTGTGGTTACGGTTTGGATTTGTTCATTACACAAAACAGGTGTGATAACAGACAAAGAGGAAACTGTAACTGTGTGAGATGTAGCACCCAGTGGAGTCATGAAACCATCACACCCGTCCTCCTTTAACACTTCTTCTTTAAACACAGTGATGAACCTCAACTGTTCAAATGTCCAAACAAGGATTTTCTGGCTCAACCTGCAGCTCAGATCCAAGACTTTTTCTGCAATGTGGAGAAAACGAATCCAAATTCAAGTCACTCTCTTCTCTCTCTCTCTTTTCTTTTTACCTTAATTATGATTTGGAAAAACTCCCTTCAACAACATTTTCCCCCATAATTAAGTCCTTAAAACCTGTTTTTCTTCAATCAACCTGTTTCCAACAAACGTCCATCAAAAACTGCATTTACTCCAAAACAGACAGTTTGCAGTTCACACTGCACGAAGTATCACACAGTACATGTGAATCCTCACAGATGTTAAACAGAAATGGGATTTTTCTTCATTGTTGCAATGAACAAGGACAAATTTTTACATATTTCCACTGGAAACAAACTGAAATGCAAAACAACCCAGGATCGATATGTTGGACAAATTGAGGCCAAGACTTTCCTCATTTAACTCAAAACTCGCCAGAACAGAGAGAGAGTACAAAAACGCAACAATAAAGGTCTAGAAAACAGTCTTTCATCCACCTCCAGCCACACCAGTGGGGTTAAGGTCACTTTCCCTCCAGCCTCCACCACCTCCACCGCTCAGCCCTCTGCCTCTCCTCCGTCAACTCATCAGAGGAGGGGCAGACTCCTCAGCCTCCCCCTGTAATTAAACACCGAAAAGGAGCCGTCACAGCGGGGGAACGGCGGCTTGTCGCTCCCTGGGGTGAAGCAGAGCCACCACCAAAGACGAGGAGGAGGAGGAGGAGGAGGAGATGAAGGAGGAAGCAGCAGCTGAAGGTAGCCTGAAGGTTACAAGGAAAACTGCAGATGAGTAGCACGAGGCTGTGAGTTCAGGGGCAGCACAGGTGGTCTAGGTCCTCTCTTTCAAAATAAAATTTCTTTTATGTCTCAGTTTGCAATTGTTACAATTGACAGAAACTTCATCCGATCCCTGAACCCATTACAGAGCATCATCAGTGGACATCATGCAATAAAAAGCGTCAACACCCATAAGAGGAGGCGAGTATTAAAATAAATATGTCCAGAACGCTCTCTGCGGACCTCGGCAGGCAAACACGTCTCGTCTGTGTACTGATACAGAGCAATTAAGCAAATTACATTAACAAAGGGCCGGAGGGCCGTTTTACTAATGGTGTATCTCACAACCTCTGGGCTGATTCACATGTAATTTATGGCTCGGTGTCACAGCCTGTAGTGTAACAGGATCAGTGCGTTGTTTAACAGCGTTATGAGGAGATGGATGTTCAGGTGGATGGAGAGACAGACTGGACTCCTCAGGGAGGTTTGATGGAGCCTGCAGCGTATTAAGGCTCCACCACTGTGGCCTTGTACGGCTACTCCACCTTGAAGTGAAGTGTTTACAGCCCAAACCGTCTGTGAGGTTAAACGCCCTCGGAGACAAATCGGCGTCGGCCCTCGTGTGGGAGCGGAGGAGGTAAAAGACGAGTGAAGGTAAATCTTTAACAGCTCAATCAGCTCTGAACACATGCGGGATGACAGCACTGGTTTGTCTAAGGGGCTCGGCTTAATTAGCCTGTGCTTTATTGTTAATGAACTTCATGCAGTTGTTTGCTTGTATAATCAAGGCAAAGAAGCAGAACTGCTAGCTAAGGTGCCAAAAATAAGCTGACAAAAGCACCGGGGCCCTCCTCGATTACCCTCCCCCCTCCTCCCCCCTTCTCCTCCTCACCCACTCTCAAATGGAAAAGCCAACTGCCTGCTTCATAAAACTCGCTTAGCAAGACACTGAGACAAAATGGACTGTAAAGTTCGTTAGATGGAAATATTAAAAAAGAATTAAGCTAATGGAGATAAAATTAAAAGAAATGAGGCAACAAACACTCTGCACCAAAAATGGCATCGCCATGACAGCTAGGATTTCTAATGACGGACTGCATTTGAGAGAGGAAAAAAAATTAAATGGCATCCCGCGCTTAAATTTCTTTGAGGAGTAATGATCCGAGAACGATGCTCACTCCTGGCACTCGTGGGGAGGAGGAGGGGGGAGGATGAAGGAGGGAGGGAGAGAGGGAGGGGATGAGGAAATAACAAAGGAGCATGTCCTGCAGTCAGGTTTAGGTGCCATGTGTAATATCACATTGTGATAACAGACCTGAGATTGTGCGATTCAGACTGATAGGGAGGAGACGTCACGTCAGCTCACCTACAGACCTGTCTGTGTTTGTATGAATATCACTGATTGACAGAGGTGATAATAAACCTGAGGATAAAGACGTCAGAGGACCAATCGGATGAGCCACGAGCAGATCTCAAGGCCCAGAGAGGCTTTTTCCTGAGTGTGTTTAGTCGATCCGGAAATTATCACAGCTGGAGCCTGAACAAAAACAGCTATTATCATCTTAAATTCCACTATAATCTGCATTAGAAACGTCATTGTGATCTCTACTATTATCACCCACGAGCGCAGCACAGATCTGCTGCAGGTACAGACTCAAAAAGTTCAATGAGCACAAGCACAGGTGCATTACTGTTGTCAAGGTGAGGAGGGATACTGGAAATAACATGGCTGCATGAGAAGCTGCATGTTGCATGTTTACATCGACACCTCGGTGTGTGTCAGGAACAGGAAGACTGGTGTTTTGAGGTGCTGAGCTTGAATAATGCTGCTTCGTGCGAGCAGGCAAACTACTGTGCAAGTGCAGAAGTTACTTTGCAGCACACACACTCGCTCATGCGCAGCGCCTGCAGCGTTCAGGGGACAGTCAAAAAAAAAAAAAAAAAAAAAAAAACGGAGGGAAGAAATAAGAGAACGAGGGATTTCTGCTTTCTTCCTTCCAAAACTTCTTCCAACTTTGTGCGACTCGCCTCCACTGTCTCCCCGCACACGAATTTGCATACGAGGAAACAGAGGAGCTTCCCAGGGAGGCCGTCCTTCTGCTGTCACACTGCTACTTTCCCAGTCTCTATTAAAACAGGCCAAATTTATTACCAAAGTTTCTGAAACAGGATTTCTGCAGTACAACAGAGGATTAGGCCACTCCTGCTTTAGGATCAAATTGCAATAATTAGGTAGAACATGAAGCCAAAATACGTGAAACACGTTGGAACTTGACACGCGCACAGACGTACAGCACACACACACACACACACACTCACACACACAAATCAAGAAAAATATTCCATTTCAGGCAGATTCTCGGAATGAGCGAAATCCCGGATACTGCGAGGCCTTTTCAGCGTTGCCAGTTAATCTCCTCAAGGAGAAATGCAAGATGACAATGGCAAAGCACCTCCAATAATTGGTTCCAACAGGCTTACCGTATTAAAACCTGAAATGAGTTCTTCCCCTTTTAAGTATGATCCATTATTTCAATCCGGGGGAGAAAATTCTGTCTTTGAGAATATTAATAACTCCCAACCACGCACTAACATGAAAAAACACCGCTCGCCCACCCCGCCACCACCTCCTCCTCACCCCTCCCCTCCTAAAAGCTGTGTACCTGGCACCACGGCAAAGGTCCCACCAAGGACGGGCACTTGAAAGCCTCGGTCCTCCTTTCTCCTTCTTCCCCCTCCTCTCCTTTTTTTTTATTTCTTCCTCCTCTCAGGCTTCAGAGCCATCTTGAAGAAGACCTTGAGGCCCCCTTTGTCGTCTTCCCTTGAAACAAAACAAATAGAATTCAGGTCTTTTGATTGGCTTTAGTGAGCAGATCTCGCCACATCTCCCTCCCGTCATGTGAGCCAGAAGTTGTGACTTCAGAGGAGAGCCCCGGCGTTCCTATCTCTGCATTGAAATGAGACCGGCAGGTCTTGAGAGGATGTCTGCTAACTTTTCTCCCACATCCAACCTTGTAACAAAATACAGAGAGTGTTAAAAACTTAATGCCGTTGCTGCTTTTACTTTGCAGCGGCAGGAGTGGCAGGCGGCTTATTATACCGTCCTAGAAAATACACCTTTTCTGCAGGATTGTTGTCTCTCCCCCAGCTGACTGGAGGAATATTTGAATATTTCTGATTAAGCTTCGCACTGAACATCCTGCAATCCCCTTCACCGTCTCGGGGGGAATTTGAGTTTTGCGAGGCCAAGACGGAAACAGCGGCAGACGACACGTTTCTTTTTCCATTTTTGAGCACGGGTTTATGACCATCCTTTTCTTTTTGCACCTCGGCAGGAGCAAACACAAAGTTACCCCTGTGCTCGGAACCAAAAACTGTGAAGATATGAAAAAAGAGCTGATGAAAAGAAGAAGAGAAAACATTAATAAAAACATCAAGCGCAGGCATTTGTTGTTTGACTGCTGTGTACATCTTTACACAAGCTTGCATCATTATGGTTTGTTTAGTCTGCAGATCAAGCCAAAAATTGTTCAGATCACCAGGCGTCAGAAAAGCTTTTAAGCACTTTATTCGGATAAGCTCTCTTTGATAGAAGATCCATGCATGAGCGAAGGAAAACCGCTGAGATAAACACAACAACTGACATCTGCTAACCAACTTTTTTTCTCCTCTTCGAGCCAATGTTGCCAGCAGAAATTGTCTGTTTTGTTTGTGTTGGGGAACCAGGAGCACCGGTACCGACGACGGTGCACACTGCATATTTTACTTCTCCAACAGGAAGATTAGTGTGTTTTACCATTTGATCTGATCTCATGTAATGTAGAGTGTCTATAGGGGGTGGAATGACAGGAAAGCTAATTATTGGCTTCAGACGACGGCTGCATTTGGCAGAAGCCAGAAAAGAAAGTGGACTTTAAAGCCTTTAATGATGCCATGTGATATGAGCTGAAATGTTACTGGTACATGGTTCACTGACAGGGCTTTAATCCAGCCAGGGGAGAACTGTATGTGATATATGATACATCTTATATTGGTACAGTTATCTTACTGTACAATTTCTAATAGACAAAGTGGCAGAATGGAGTTTGATGTTGTTGTGCATCAGTGTCTAAACTGTGCATTTCCTGTCAAAATCAAAGGTAGACACATGATCAAAATGAAGATTCATGTTAAATCTGTGGATGTTCAGTGGGACTGAAGTAATAATTGTTGGATTTTGCATGTCAGGATGTTGTATATGCTGAATTCACTGCCACAGAATTCATTTCTAATCATATTTCTTGTACGTGCTTCTATCTGGTAAACAATATTTATTATTTAGTGCTTTTTATATATTGGTAGAACAGGAAACATCACACACTCAGGTGTTAAATACTCAAAAGAGGAAAAAAAGCCTCATTTTAAAACAAGGTTATTTCCCAGGAGCTCTCCACGGCCGGCTTACTTTATAGTACCAGCCTGCTGGTTAACACGCTGCTGGATGTAAACAGGTAATTTCAGCTCGCGTCTCATATAGAAAAACAGCAGGATCCCTCTCCCCGCTCCGACGGGCTGCAGGTTTCCAGAACGACTGAGATTTTATCCAACTGTTAAAAACTGGCAGCCAGCGATCTGCTTATCATTACACCAGGCGGGCGAAAATTAAACACTCCAAACACAAGTGCATATTAACACCCAGAGAGCAATTAAACACAATGTGGTTGCACACGCTATTCCTTGCCTTGCACCAGGTAGGGGATGTAACAGACAAGAGCTCGGTGGCTGCACACTCCAGAGGGTAATCGGCCATGTTATCGGCAAAAAAACACAGGGACTCCAATATGCACAGGTGCTGTCCTCAGCTGTGCTATATTGGTTAATTGAGCAAATCTCTTATTTCTTACCCTCCTATAGCTGCAATTATCCCCTGGCACAAAGCACAGTCGGCTGCTTATGGCCTACACGGGAGTTATGACATCTGAGGTGACTGAGTTTTTTATGTGCTGGCAGCAGCAGAGGCAGAGTCAGCTCAGTGGGTTATTGAAGCTGCAGGACAACAAAGTACCTGTTTGTGGACCTGTGCAGGTGAAACACGGCCTGAAGGACACACTTGAGACTCTGTGAGTGTAAATCAAGCTAATAATACAAAATAATACACCGTGGTTAACACCTACAGGAACCTGTGGACCAACACAGACGAGTATCTATCCTTAAGTGGAGTCAAACTGACTTGGATAATCTATGTCAGTGCTAACAAATACTGAAACATGCAGGATCACGACACTAGTGAGGACAGTGAACTACACACGGCACAGAAGAGGAGACTAGATGTGAAAGAGAAACTTAAATCTCAAAGATTTCTGATATAAGGAGAGGATAAAGAGAGGATTTAGAGAATGATGTGTGCAGGAAGCAGACAAGAAGACACAAAACCATGAAGCTAGGCATCTTGGGAAATGTAGGATAATCAATAACTGAGGGAACCAGGTGGAAAATGACAATTAAAAAACTCAAATTCTCATCTTTGCTTTGTCGCCACCAGGACTATGAACCCACTTCCTGTCTAAAGTGGCACTGATTGCATGGAGCAAATTCTCCACCACCTTTCTTCTTCTTCTTCTTAACAACGCACTCTCCAAACTGCAGCACCCCCTCCACCCTCCTCCTCCTCCTCCTTCCTGTCGGCACAGCGGCCAAGCTGTCATATCATATCAGGGCATCGCAGGAGCGAGATAATGTGTCAGATTAAATATGTATGGGTGAATTAGGGCTATCTCAAGTATTATATCATTTAAATTCAAATCGCTCCATCGCTCGGTACCGTCTCATTATGACGCTTGAGAAATTACCAGATAAAAACACTGTCACACGGGGCTGATATTAAGGCTAATTTACCCCTTGAATTTCTCTTTTTTCACACCCTTAACACTTTATTGTAAGAAATGAAAGAGGAGTTACCTATCAAAGCTGCTTCATATTACAGTTTTGTTCCAAAGTGAGACGTCCACCTTTTGAAAAATGACGACACCTACGTCTCCCCAAATGAAACTTCAAAGCGGAAACCCTGCACAGAAGATGAGTCTATCTGAAGACCTTTGTGTGTCATGTTGAAAGGCGCACACACAGCACGTCTCCTGGCTTTTGTTGATCAACGGCTACACACTTGTCTTTTTTATCCTAAATCCAGATAATGTTTGACATTTCCCCCCCTGCAGGAACAAAGATTCACAGTTAACCTCTTCCTGTCTGGATCTGACTCGCGCTGTCGTTAAAGCGGCACACAGGTGAAGTGAAAAGGTCTGAGTGCCTGAATGTTGCTTGACTCTACAAAACAGAAATTAACACCCATTAATAAATAATTAGTCCTGCTCATTCCCCGTGTGTTTTTCTGCAGACAAGGCAAAGGCAGAGATGAAAAAAGCTTAATGTGGGTGAAATGGTGGATGCTGTCACGGGCTGTAAACCCAGTCTTGAGAGCTGAACCCGACCCAGAACCTGAACACATCATCAGGACCTGTTGGGTTCAGGCTCACAGCTCTGGGCTCATTTTGCAGTTTGTGGTTTTTTTTTTTGCTTTATTAATACATTTCTGTATGAGACTGAGGCAGTCGTCTGCATCCGTGTGTCATGTGTTTAGAGTAGATATGCGATGCCCGGTGGGAAGAGAAGAAGCTGCAACAACCTCAACTGTGCATTTTCTTACAGTGCACATGAACACGTCATTTTTGATCATTGTCATAAACAGGCTGCAAGTCCAACAGTGTAATAAGCTTTATAATCCTGGTCTCACAATCATAAAGAGTCCATTTATTTCATTGCTCTTCATTTTCATTTAGGACGACTGTGGATCCTTAAACACCCTAAAACAAACTGGGTGATTTTATGTCTCACATTTTATCAGTCCAGACTGGAACAGACGCCCAAATCATATTTAGACTCAATGTAACAATAGTGAATTACTGCCACAGTCTTCATTTTTCTCCTCTACAGGAATCTGGCATTTGAATTATCTCAGCAGCTCAAACAAAGGAAAAAGACAGAAACCAGTGGATCTTCTTGGTTTGGTCACTTCTATTTTTTTTTTTTAAACGTGGAGAACGTTTGTTTGAAAAAGCACCAGTTCTCCTTTACTGAAGGTCAAACAGTCTGTGTAACAGCTTAATAATAAAGTCCGCAAACAAATTACCGGCAAACAGCCGTGGTTCAGCTGGGTACGGCTCCGGCTCCTTAAGGTGAGGTATTAGCAAAGCTTATTTATTTTCATTTCCGTGGCTTTTATTTGCTCCTTTCCCCTGTGGTAAAGCAAAGGCTGATTTCTGCCATGATTCCCTCCTTAATTTTAATACCCTTTTTACTCATCATACAGACATTACACCCCCCTCGCCCCCCCCTTGCCCACCGCCAACCCCTCCCATCCCTCATCTCTCTGAAATAATGTAACTTGGGCTTACACAGGAACACAGGGCGACCACAGGGAGGACTGTAAACTAGCTTTCTTTCTCTTTTTTTTCCTCCCTGCAATTAATTGGTGTACAGCCATGTGCATATATGATAACAGAGGATTTTTTTCCTGAAACACCCCCACCCACCCACCCCCCTCCACTCTCTCTCTCTCTCTCTCTCTCCCGCACACACACACACACCTCCCCAACAAGGAAAAAGGGAGGTTAATTAATGTAAGGGGCTGCGTGTTCACTGAGATGCAGAGTTTACTTCACCGCTGCCACCGCCGCCGCCAACCCCCCCTCCTCCTCCTCTTCCTCCTGCTCCTCTCCATCAACCCCCCCACCCCTCCACCTCCTCCACCCTACATCCCCTGCCGCCTTAAGAGCCTTGATTCTTTGCTAATGACCTAGTTCTTTTAATGAGCGGTATTAACCCCTGGCTACAGTCGCCCAGGTCTTAATTGTCAAGCCAGGCTGAAACGCAGGGAGACGAGTCCCTCGCCCATCAGCAGGTAGAGGCGGCGCAGGCGGTGCGCTACATTAGCACGCCTCATCACCGGGGCCCCAGGAATAAATAATGAAAAAAAAAATAAATAAAATTTATAAAGAAAAAAAAAAAAGGTTGCCGAGGCAACTGGCGGCCACCATCATCAACTATGTTACCCCCCACCTCCTCCTATTCCCCCTACCACTATCGCTCTTTCTACCCCTTGTGATGATGATTTTGAACTGTCTCCTGCTGCGACCGGAGTGGGGAGGAGATACAGAGTGTGTGCACAAAAAATATATAAAAGTATAATCAGAGTGTGTATCTGCTTAAGAAACCTGCAAACTCATTAAGACACATTCGGAGAAATTGAGAAGAAAAAAAAAAACTCAGACCGGGTCCTTTCATTTACAGAAAATGTGATTAAAAATTCCCCTTTATGTTGCACCCAAGAGGTGTGTTTTAAAATTCAAACACTATTTACTATTAAGCACAATATAAAATAAATCCAATAACGAGATATAGAAATATAGACACCTAATTAGCACAAGGACGCTGCCGAGCTTCATGAAACACTAATGGCTTTAATGAAGAAAAGTCCAAAATAGCAAACGAGATTCGTTCGAATGCAGAAACACGTCAGCAGCCACAACTGCACGACTGCACCCAGATAGCTTCACTTTCTGCTCCAAATGGAACATGAAACAGTTTTAATGAAGAGGAAGGAAAAAGAAAAAAAAAAGAATAGCAAAAAATTGAAATTGTGTGATTTGGTGGAACTTTTTAAAGCAGCGCTGTAAAGTGACGGTGAAAGAAACAAGCTGAAAAAAATGTTTCCTTCATTTTTCAGTCGTTGCAGGTTTCTGCACAGATCATCTGTCAGTCGTCCACTCTGTCACGTCACATGTTTTCCTCTGCACTGTCTCAGTTCACGCTGCCTCTTTGTCTGTTTCTATTAATCTACATTAACCTGAAATATAAACCACTTCACTTCCTGTGTGGCCGAGAACAAGAAACTATCAGAGAGGAGGAGGAAATGGGAAAACTTCGACAAACTAGAAGATGGATGCTTCACTCTCGGACCAATAGGGAGGAGGTCGGCCAGATTAACCGCCCCCGTTGACCAAATATGGGCGTGTGCCGCACCCTTGTACTCATCGTGTTAGGAAATGAGTCCATTTCCCATTAGGATGCTGCTGCTCTGCCTTTACAGCTGGGAGTATTAGCAGCAATAAACCTCACTGTCAATCTGCAGGAGGGTGGGGGCCTCCGTGTGTGTGTGTGTGTGTGTGTGTGGATACAGGGTAGTGTCATTTAATTTGTGTGTACATTTCAGAAAGTGTGCACATGCAAGTGAGTGTGTATCCGAGTGTGTGTCAGCTTGTCATTGGACAAAGAGAGACTGTGTGTGCCCGTGTGTGTGTGCCTGTGTGTGTGCGCGTGTTTGCATGAGGACGAGCCTGCAGTCTCGGCCAGCGGTCGGGCTGTTGACGTGACAGCCCGTCGGTCAGATCAGGGGAGGGGAGACCTTGACCTGAGCTGTCCAACCAGCAACGAGCCCTGCAGCACTGGGACCAGTATGACAAGGGCAGTGGGAAGGGCAGCTGAACACACACACACACATTGACACACACACACACGCTCATATACAGACACACATTCATTCTTGTGCACTTGCTAGGGTTAGAGACAGAAACGCCTCAAAAACCCAAGTGTCAGTCCTCCTCTAAGAGACAGAAACCCCGGACAACTGGAGAACGCAACCTCCAAACACAAGGAATTATGGGTAAAAGCAGAGGACGACGACAGCAGTCACCAAAAGCTCAATCAGTCACAGCGGCCTGCTTTAATTTCCCATGGAGACAGTACCCAGAGCACATGAAGTAAATCTAGAGATGGCTCAAATAAACACACAGCTCTGTTGATGTGAGGATGTTCTTGTTTGTTCCTCATGACTGCGTTCTGTTTCCGCGGCCTGGGAGGGGTGGGGATGGGTGAGGGGGGGAGAGGACAGGTCTGACTCAGCCATTGCCACAGGACGGGACACATCATCCTTCAGTGGTGGTCGCAGCCGTCTGGCTGGTCGGCCTCTTATGGCTTCGTCCGGTCTGACCCTCTCTCTGTCAAACGTTTGATTTCAGGGGTGAAACTATGAAGCTCACAAAGTGTTGCATTAAAATGAGGTATAATCATGGAAGTGGACTGTTGTTTGTTACTTTTTATCATGCAGAATACTGTAGAAAAACATTGACTGCAGCCACAATCAGCTGCTCTAATCAGCTTCAACATTTCACAAGTTTCAACTTTTCTTTTCCAAAGTGAACGTCCATATGCAAAAAGAAATCCTGAAGATCGTTACGTGCCCTTTTCTGCCCATATTAATTAACACATGAACTCCACTCTGAAGATTTCAGATTTATCTACCCAAACATCTCACAAGCAGAGGTCAGTTTTAAATATTTAGACACACGGGCTCTGACTTCATCCTTGAAGTTTACTTCAGAAGATCAACTTGTGCAGAGTCAAAGCAACACGCACTTGATCGACAAAAGCTTCCTTCACTACTCTAATGCTTTAAAGTGAATGCACACACAAAAATGATGAGCTGTTTCCTTTACTTACAATTAGCTGCTGCTTTAAGGTGCAAATTAATTAGTATGAGCTGCTTTGCACAGAACATTATATATCATGGTCTGTACCTAAAGTCTTAGGATGTAAAGCACCTTAAAAAGACTCTGCTGCAGCTTTTTGTGTCATATTGTACATAATAATGATAAAAAAGGCCTTTTCTGTGGCACAGTATTCTTGCAGGGCTCTGCTCTCCAGAAGCAATGACACTGTACTTTTGTGAGGTTTGTCTTCTAAAAGCAATAAACGAGAATATCCTGCCTGAATAGGGAGTCTAAGAACCTTCACGGTAAATTTAAGGAGGGGAGATCCGCGGATGCCTCAGGAGCCACCAAATGCCTTTCCTTAAGCCCTCGGCATTCAGGGGAGGGAGGGAGGGGTGAGGCAGGGGGAGAAGAAGAAGAAGAAGAAGACACTATTTCCTTTCAACCCCCCACACTCCCTCCTTCTCCCTCCCTCTCTCCCTCCTTCCTTCCTTCCTCCAAACCACTGCCTTTTCATTTCTGTTTGAAGTAACGCAAGATGAAACCGTGCGAGCGCCGTCATTACCGGCATCATCACTGCTACTATCATCATCATCATCATCATCATCATCACTGCCGCCACCGCCATCACCGCCGTCAACATCATCATCATCGAGACCCCTCCAAGTCTGGCTGCGATATTGCCCGTCATTTTTCCCCCCGTTGTCAGTGCAGGTTACAATCTGTAATCCATGACTGCCTTAGAATTAGAACGTCCCCCGTGAGTTTTATTTTTCGGCTCGTTTCTCTTCTTACGCCCCCTCCACCTCCTTCTTCTTCTTCTTGTTTTTTTTTTTCTGTTTTTGTTGTTGTTGCCCTGAAGGCTTTACCGATGCTCTACGGCCCGGACGTTTATTCCTCCTAATCTCAGTCTCATCTCCAGGCTAGCTGTGACAGATGGTTATAGGCACACAATAGTATTAAGAGTTTGATTTTTTTTTGTGGCTTTTTTCCTTTTCCTCTCCGCCAAACCCCCCCCACAGATTTTTTTCTTCCTCTTCTGTACAACAAATAGCGATCAGACACAGAGGCCTGACTCCTGTGTAGGTAAACTCAGCTTTAAACGTCTCTCTGCGCGCCGTCTGTCAAATAACTCCCCCCTCTTCCCCTTCCTCACCTCCTCCTCCCCCTCCTCCTCCTCCTGCTGCTGTCGGCACTCCAAGGTAAGCTGCATTAACCTCACTGACTGTTATTAAAAAGATGTATTTCCCCAGGTTTTCCCTGCGCCTCCTCTCTTTCTCTCTCTTCTTCTTCTCTGATGTATTCACTGCACACACACAAACACACACACACATTCTGAATACACACTCGCACGTGTGCACACACACAGTGAACAAACAAATACCAGGACGGCGTCATAAATTCTCAACGCCAGCCGCAGTCGGTCTAATTTCAATCCCACCGTCACTCGTGTCAGATGAGAGCCGCCGGATGATGCATAGGGGTAAATAAGGCGGGTAAAATTAGCCCCTCCTGTCATTCCCTACCTTTTACCCCCCCAGGGCATCCTGGGAAATTGACTGCACACTAGATTTTGAAAATTAGCCTCTTAATGTTAGCCAGACAAACGGGGTTGGGCAGGCCTGGGTAATGCCTCGCCGGTGTCACCCAGAGCGGATTAATTACCAATTTTTCACCTCATTTTGCATTTATATCATTCGCCGTCCATAAAGGAGGTGAAATGATTGAATGGTAAAATATGCAGGTAATGACTGAACCTTTGACCCTTTTAATCTACATGTGTGCTCCAATTCAGCCTCACCTGAATGAAAACCTGCAAAAAATTCCAGAGGAACAAATTTTCATTTTCTACGTCAATAATTAAGAGTTGCTTATGTCTTTCGTTATCCTACTATGAATGGGAGATTGTTGTTTATTGTTGTTTACTGCAGGAATGAGCTGATCATATAAACTACCAACAAAAAAATTGCAGGTTTACAAATGGAAAACGGTTAAATCAAGTCACTAACTTGGTTTATTTTGTGTGATCACAGTCAGATTGCAGCATCGAGCCTCATCACGGCTGCAAACAAAGTTAGTGAGTGTGGGTTCATGGAGGTAAGGAGCTGATTCAGCTCGTAAGCAAGGCAAGTTCATTCTTTAACCACATCATTACAGCTGAACGGCGTCCAGGTTTCAGCTCGGGTGCTGTTCAGGGTTCAGCGAAAGCCGAGGCAGAGCTTTGTTTAGGCTCTGAGCAGAGACGAATGACTGGAACAGTCAAAGTTTTAAAAACAGGCCAAACGCAGACACACTGGAGTCATCAATCTGTTCAATATAACCAGCACTCACCACTGACGTTTATTCTAAATGAGGGCACTGCCTCGTTTAAGTTTGCACACAATAGGAGGGTTAGATGTCTGAAGCTCCTTCAGGTGATTTTGGACACTGGAGGCGGCGTCCAGAAATCCTGTGAGGTGATGACAGTGAAATGCACACGAAGGAAAAAAGATATTACAACAGCAAAGTCTGCATTTCTCTGATGGGTCTTAATGTTGCAGCTCATTGGAGCTCATTGTTTGCTTGAGACATGAAACTTCACTGAGTGAGATTCTCCATCTCATTAACACTGGACTGTTTCAGCATGAAAACACGGCCCATATGGAAAAATGCATGAGTGAGAGTCAAACACACTGCGTCTCGTATGGTCCTTTAAGCTCTGTGGGACATGATCAGGTGTCGGCTGCTGCTCTTCTCACCTTCTACAGGAAAACAGCATTTTGTACAAAGGCCCGAGTTCCTCTGTGACTGATCCACCCGCACAGGGAGCGGTTGGGGGGTTTGTGGGGGGGTGCAGAGGTCGCAGAGTCGGATGTGGGCCTGCCGGGACCCGCCAAGGATTAACACAAGCGCTGTGCTCAGGACATATGGCATTTGTCATCTCCCACTGGGAAAGAGACTCTCCCTTGGCTCCACCGCCCCCCCTCCCTCATCACATCTCTCTCTATCCGACTTTCCCTCCCTCTCTCTCTCCTCCTGTTGGGATTTAAGGGCTTGAAGTGCTTTAGTTGTTTACTGTGCATTAAATGCCCCCTCCTCTCCTCTCGTCCGTCCGTTACACCCCCCCCCCGCCCCCTAAACTTCGCAGTGTTAAGAGAAAAATGGCTCAGAGGAGGAGAGGCTGCTGACGCTGTGAAGTCATCACAGGAAGATGTTCGCTCTTAATTCCATGTGAGGAAGTCGACACCTGCTCTCACAGAGCAGCTCAGAGTGGACACTCAGAGCAGGGTGTGTTGCCAGGGCTGCACTTTTTGGTCCTAAAGAGTGATGCATGGTGTAGTTTTAACAGTTTTGCATCAATTATTGCCTCCATTCATGGCAGCCACACTGCTTCTTCACCCAAACAATGAGGGTTTTTTTCCTTAAAAGGAAATAGATGTATAAATCGACACATTTGACGGTGCTCCCTGCAACCCAGCATGCTCTGCTTTGCCAGGGAAGTGGACTCGATCAGACAAACAGACCTAATGAATAAAAAAGCTGAAGACAAACCACAAACACAAAATGCACCACGTCCTCTTGCTGCAGGAAAGAGCCACGCCACAGTTTTAATCTGCATTAATCAAATGAAAATAATCATTTTATCTCATGTCTTTTTAGCTCATTTCTTTCCTCCTCTTTCCTTGCAATCACACTTTGTGTCATGTCACATACACAGTAAAGGCTCTGTGACCTCTGACCTTCTACTTATTGCTTCCTTACTAGCTGGGAATCTAAGCTTACTGTATTCTACTGCTGTTATGGAAAAGTGAACGGTTTTCCACATGAGGAAGCTAATTAGCCGTGTGATGTTCATGCTGCACAACCTCGTGTCCCCTCCCCAAGCGTGAACACTATCATTCAGCCTCACGCTCGCAGGCAGGTATGCTCTTGTCATCCTCCATCTTCATAAACAGGCATGTTATTATAACATGATGGAGTGCTGTATTTTCCTCCCAGTATTTTCTTTATGGGACACCATAATATGCCGGAAATCAAAGCTTGTAATTCGGCAGTTGATGTTTATTGTGCGCCTCTCGTGTCTAGAGACATTTGATAAACAGCATGTTGCAAAAGCAGGAAAAAAAGGTGTTGGAGGATCTTGTGGGAGCTTGCCAAAATAATACCCCATTCAGCACAGCTACCGTGTGAAAATGCCTCCCTGCACTGACTCATATTTCACCGCCAGAACGAGCAGTTTGCCGTACGGGCCCGGTGATGAATTATACCAAAGCACATTCCTTATGGGAAATCTGGATGGTGCAGGAGAGAAGGGGAAGCAAGCTCCAGCGACAAATTGCCTTCACTGCCAGTTAGTCCATGTTCCTTTCTTCTTTGTGTTGTTGTTCTTGTTGGAGGGAGAGGGCTGTGGGGGTGGGTTACTTTGTTAGGTGGAGGTTATTTTGTCTTCTGCGAGCCATTTGGAAATCCCTCCAGGTCGTGGAGTCGCTGGATCAGAGGCCGCCAGAACAGAACGGGCCCTGGGAGTGAAACCAAGCAACACAACAACAAAAAAAAACCCTCTCAGATGATGATTTGCCCCATCAGCTCCATCGATACCTGTTAGCCGGAGCGAACATGCAGCAGTGGGCTGGAGGCCAGACAAGCCCAGTTGGTTGGTTGGATGTTTGCCAGTCTGAATCCCGGGATGCTTCTAACAGGAATCAGTTCTCACCCGCTCTGATCCCACCGGCACCGACGAGGATCCGAGGGCCACGAGGATAACCTGCAATCTGGAGGATGAACTCCGCCTCTGAGCTGGAGCTCAAGAGGAGATAATGCACGAGGGATAGAAGGGCTCAGTCTTCTGCACAACCTGATGAAGTGTCCTTGTGCAAAGCAGCAATCATCTGTCTGCTTGAGGACCTTTGACCTCGAAGGAAATTCACCTGTTTGCTGTAAAAACAAGACTTCAAGTGCATTTTTCAATTATCCCGCTGATTATTTGAGCTTCTTTTCTCTTACTCTGGTTCTTGAGACGAGCACCTCCAGCCTCCATTTCCATGTTTACCACACACACACAGTGACAACAGGAAGCTTACAGGCCCCGTCAATGCAGAGGGATTACCAGGCAAAAAGCGCTTCCTCCTTCAATCTCAATTTACCTCTGAATAAATCCCAAATTTATGAGCGTGTTGGCAGGCCTAATCCAGGCTTGATTTGCTCATTTCCAGCACAAGGGAGGAACAGTGAGAGACAGATTACCAACTGGGGTAGTTGTTGTTGTCATCAGCACCAGAGTAGGAGGCCGACAAAAGCCAGAGAAACACAAAAACACGCGACAACGCCTGTGACGGTGTCTTGAGTGAGACTGATGCAGGAGGCGAAATAGGTGGTCCACGCTCCTGTTGGTGTGTCTGATTTATTGATATTTCTCACCGGGGAGCTTTGTCTCTCGTCAGATGACAAAAGGAGGGGGGGGCACGGGACAAAGAGAGAGGGAAGAGTGGTTATTTCTGCTGATAGGGCATATTTTCTGTCAACAGTCTCTGGCAGATGAGTGTATGTGATAATACCGCTGCCAAGGAAAGTCTCTCAGCTCTTCAGCCTCCGGAAGAATTTTTCTCTCAGCTCAGAGCTCAGGGCCATGGCTCCTCTCTCCCCTCCTTCCAGCTTTTATAATTCAGTAAACTGAAGTAATTACCACAGAGGCATGCTCAATAATTACAAAATGCTCTGTCACGGTCATGTAGGTAATGGCATCTCTTACTCTGCTGGCAGCGATAACACAGGTGAGACGAATTGCAGAAAACAGATCTGATAGCATTGTTATGGTAAAGAAATGGTATTATGATGAAGGGCAGGGTGGCTGCTGGTGGGTTTGTGGACTCAGTCTGTTCATGCACATGTTTTCTCTTCTCCATACAGGTACAAAGAGACACTCAGCGTCCACTGAAGAAGAACATGACAGGACGTCCATCTTTGTATTTATTTATGCACATCGTCTCTCCTTCAGCAGATCAGCATGAAATTTGCTTAATTATCAACTGCAAATCGACAAAATATTAGGTGTTGTTTACTGTAATCCCATTTTGCTTAGTTTAATTTCCCCAATTCTTCTCCTGGTGGTGTGTTTACTCAGGATTGGACATGGTGGCGTCCTGCAGATCCTGGCTATCCAGTGCAGCTTCCGCGTAACGGCGGCGAGAACACGCCACGTAATTAGCAAAATGCGGCCCTAATGCTCGTCTCCTTGAGAGTTTGACCCTATTTGTTTGTGCCGAGGTAATTTCATTACGCCTGTGCGATTCCCAGGAGCTGCCACGAGTTAACGCTAAATGCTCACCAGAGAGGGGATAAGTATTTGGCAAGGCATCAGCAAAGAGAAGAGAGGGAGCAGCGGAGCTCAATAACACTTCTTTCATGTTGACAAATTCCATTAGTGTGCAAAGGCTGGTGTTTGTGCTCTATTTTATTTATGATAATGCTCAGGCATTGGAGGGAGACGGTATTCATCACCCATGCCACCTATGTGGCTCGACAGTGTGCGGCAGACGTCTGTGATTTGCACAGAACACTCAGCATCACTCTCACACCCACGGGTCTGTGGGAAAGTGAAGGTGGCATCCTGTATCAGCGTTTCAACCTCCACTCTGCGTCCTCCCTCTCCAGGCGTAAATGTGCAAAGTGATGAACTTTTAGCACCAAATCATGAGCTTCTTCTTTCTTTTTTTAGGTCCTCCACGGTTTGATAATTACCCAGAAAAGCTGATGTGTCCTGTTGAGGGTCACTTTGTCCCGCCTGTGGTTCATCCAGGCCGTCATGGCACCATAAACCTCAAGTTTTGTGACAGTAAAGTCAAGTCGCTGCAGATAAGATTGCTAACACAGTATCACCTGGCAATCACAAGCTGCCGATCCTTTACGCCAAATATGTCTGCACCCGCAGAGGGTGTTGGCGTGCTGATTGGGCTCTATAAACCAGATCCAGGACCTGTGGGATGTGGTGGTGGCCTCCACAGTCTCTGCTGGCAACATGCAAAGTTTCTGTTTCAATAAAATATCATGATCACCCTGCCTGCAAGTGTTTCTGCATGCATGTGGCTTTATTTGTCTGTGACTGTAAGCGTGTTTGCAGATGCCTGTGTGTGTGTGTGTGTGTGTGTGTGTTTTGCATGCACATATTTGAATATAAGTGTCCCATGCATGTGTGTGTCTTGAGTGTTTCTTGTGGGGGCACACACACACTCACACACACAGTCAAACACACACAGAACACTGAGGTTGGAAACATTCTGATGTCAACAGCGAAACAAGAAATAGGAAACACATTTAAATCTCTGGCGCTGAAGACGGTACTCGGGAGCCAGGCAAAATCACCGCACAAGCCCGGCATCGCGTGTGACAGGGTGCATCGTGGGATAGCTCTTTATCCTCTGCGCGCAAAACAGCAATCGGGAGAGGTACGTCCCATCTGAGGACAGAGAGTCGGCGCAGGTTGTACCTATTAGGGCAGCTTAGTAACTCAAGAAGCGGCAATTTAAAAGAGCGAAAGAAGGAGGAGGGAGGACAGAGGTTTGGGGAAGAAAGCAAAACTAATGCCATAACTCTGAGGGCTCCCAGAAGACAGCTTTGAGGATTGGACTGGATGACAGAAAGGCTCGTCATCACAGAGGTGGGTATGAGCGCTGGTAATGAGAGGACTCGCTCCATGCCAGGCATTATCATGGACAGATTGCACCCAGAGAAGAAGAGGCCTCCTTTTGTCTGTTGAAAGCTACATGGGCTCAGAGCTGGAATAAAGAAAGCGATCCGAAAACATGCAGAGGGAAACGTGATATTTGGCAACACGGAGCTCCAGTTTTCTATAAATTTCAAAGCATTGTTGATTCTCCGTTGCCTTAAGACACAGAGAGACGGGGCAGAATAGATGACAGGGGAAAATGTACCAACCTACTGTACTCTGTACTTTTTCCCCCCTCAGTTTTCAATCTTTTGTGGTTGGCAGCGGGGACAGAGCCCAGGAAACAGTATCCTATCACTTAAATGGTTAAGTATTTTATGAGTAAAATGCTTCCAAATGTCTCTCAAAAACCTTCCAGACCACACCAAAGACAAAATGAGGTAATATTACGTTTCTGAAAAGTCCCCAGTATGATACCCTGACTCTGCTGTAATTGCATCAGAAAAATGGTGCACGAGTCTCTCTCTGTTACATGTCAGGCCATTTGACTTGGCAAAAGCTGCGCTCATTAAGAGTGTGGGAGAGAAAACTTCTCAAATTTTTCCCAGCTGAAGGCTTGTATGCATATAGACCAGAGTAGCACCGAGAGTCGTCCTCGTGTCGCCACGACAACGCTGGCGTCGGTGTTTACATGCCAGAAAACACAAAGTCGCCACCGTGCTAATACTCAATCAGACGCAAAGTGGAGTCACATGCTGCATTCATGTCCTATCAGGGTTATAATTACATTAAAGCCCTCAGCTATCAGACTGGAGAGTAAATCATGTCGACAGCAGCAAACAAATGTCAAAGTTAAATGATCAGAAGTTAAATAAATCCTCATTTAATGCAATTTTGATGAAACAAACTATTTTTTTTTACCACCACATGACCAATGCTACTAATAACACAAGGTCCTTGTTATTAAACACTGGTATGTTTCTAGACGTTACCCAGCTCCCACCATAACATGAACACAGTCACAGGCTCCGCACTAAAGCCTTAGCTTGTACAGCTAAAACGTCACCATGGTGTTCGGTTCCTTTGGTTTTATTTTGCTCACTGCAGAATAAAAATTCTGCTGTGCAAGTGACTGAATACAAGCAAACAGTGATAAACAAGTTAGATTTCATTTTACCATTCATTTGGTTAATCTTACATCTGGCATGTAACGCTCCTGTGATATCAATGTCGAGCCGGCTGTCTGTCTGAACTTAAACACAGCATGGCCGCACGCCAATGCTGCTCCATCACCGAGGTGCTGTCAAACATTTGCGGGCAGGAAAAAGTGAAGCTATCAACTCGACTTGTCTCCACAAAGAGGAGCCCCCCCCTCTGGGATTTCTGTTGGCCCCCATCTGCAGCTGTGGGCCCCTTGAACCATCATCACCTTCCACCACACATTGGATGATTATTGTAACGCGTGTAAATGACACTAAGAAGATGCTCTTTAGCAACGACTCCCGCTAAAACACCGTGTAACAATATATGAATCTTTAAAAAAAAAAATCTTCAATGATTCGGAGGCCACGCCCACATCACCAGCCCCCTCTGTTTCCACAGCAGCCTAATCTACTGCAGATTAAAAAAATGGCTATCATGAAACAGGCTTTCCCTGTAAGTAATCCCCTCCTCTGTGAAAGGAAAAGGGGGAGAGAGGTGTTGGGAGGGAGGGAGGAGGGTTTGTTGAGAAAAAAATCTGCAGCAATGAGCCTTTTTTTTTGCTTCTAGTTATGTCAGGCTGTATTTTAAACAGTGCTAATCATATACCTTTGTGGACACTTAATTAAAATTACAAAACCAATTTTAATCGGTGGTCCAATTAATATGTAAATGTATGCAAATGTAGTCAAACAAGGTGGTGATTAAGTTAAGGACACTCTATTTCATGTCTTCCTTAAGTGTGAAAACAAACCGTCTTTTTCCCCCTGCTACACCCCCCATACATACACACTGACACACACACACTCTCCTCCCCCCAAAAACATCCAAGACTGATGGGTAGTGATGTTTACCGGCCACATGCCGAGTTTCCAAACGCCCTCTGTTGTGTCATCATCAGAAATAAAGCTAAGTACAGGAGCCGAGCGCACACAAACACTCGGTGTTCGTTCACCTAAGGTCAACGCAAAGTTACAAACTGCACAGTGTCTTCCAGCGTGAACCTGGAAGTGTTGCAGGGGATGTTTGAAATTCAGGTTTTTCCAGGCTCGAGGTGAGAGTTGACAATCCTAAACGAGCAGACTTTCAATTCTAATTAGGCCTCGGAGATACGGTGGTCTTTCAAAGTCGTATCTGGAGGGGGCTGAGGAGGAGCGTGGGGGGTGAGCAGGTAATAATGAATCTGAATCTGAGTGGATATTAAATAACTTTGGGCACTGAGAGGGAAAAAGAAAAGAGAGAGAGACAGACAGAGAGGAGGAGGAAATTAATTTAGCCTGCAAGTGAGGCCTGCAGCTGGATCGAGGTGAGCACAGGTCATTAAACTTTGTTGCCTCTGAATTTATGCACTTCGATAGTTTTATAAATACAGTAAAATGTATCCAGTTAAATGTTATGTCTTATCAAAACCACTGAAGGTATATAGGCTATTACCTTATATCCTTTATGTGCTAATACATTAGCCGCAGTGTTAAGAGCTTTGTACAAACACTTTAAAAGATAAAACTACGTCCTGGTCCTACACTTAGTATGGCTGCCAGATCTGGTGAGACTGTGGAGGCTTGAATGAGCTTCCATTAGCAGGATACCTCAGGAAAGGCATGGACAATAATCAGCATCTAATACTGGAGCAGTTTCTCAGTACAGCAGGTTAGTGTCACTTTGAAAACTCATCTTTCCTCCTATCTTGGAAATACAAAATAAAACCACTGAAACAAAGCAGCACAAAGAGGGAATATATTAAATACAGAAAGGTTAAAGCACTGCTAAATATACACTATATACATCTGATCTGAAAACTTTTTTAACATAACATTTTCTTCATTTCAGTTAAAGAAAAGCTCTCTATCTCCCTCCTTCCCTCTCTCTCTCTCCTCTCTCTCTCCCTCTCTCCCTTCCTCCCTCCCTCTGAAGCCCAGGGTCACATTATAGGTCAATTAAAAACACTGATACCACCATGAAAAATGATATAGTGGATATTAGTGTAAGATCACACACTGATTCCATTAGTGAGATGAGTGAGTGAGTGAATGTGTGTGTGTGTGTGTGTTTTTTTGTGCATGCATGCCTGACCTCTTACACTCATGCGTGTAAACGTGACTGCAGTTTTGTAGTGTAAGATTGTGTTGGCTGTGTGTGCGTGTGAGTGTGTGTGCGCACTTCCTTGTTCACTCATGCTCACTTGTTTTCCTCCATCCAAAATAAATACAATTTTGTGTGAGTTTGTCTGCGCTGTGTGTGTGTGTGTGTGTGTGGCATGTGTGTGTCCATACATGCATGTAAGAAGTCAAGCCAGTGTGCATGCACACACAACTTTACACAATTTTATGAGCGAGTTAGCGTCTGTGTGTGGGTTGAGTGCACGGCAGCTTACAGGGGAGTGTGTGTGTGTGTGTGTTTCTCTCTGTGTGATGAACCTGCGAGAGAGCGAGTTAAGTCTTCTGCACACAAGGTGGGCGAGATGTTGGAAACAGCTTGTGTCATCAAGTGTTAGCAACCTGTAATCCCATCTGAGCTGTGAGGATGTGCAGAGCGCCCCCACCCACCCCCTACCCCTCCTGGGGCTCAGAGCGCAACCTGCGCCCCGCTGATACCTCGGCTACACAAGGTTTCCAGGTGACTTACGCGCATAAACACCAGGAGGGGGGTCTCAGCTGTTAGCGAGGTGAAGCTTGTCCCTGAGCGCAGAGAGAGGGAGATGATCCTGACAATCACAGGGCGAGAGCAGGTAGTTGTACTGCTGGTGATTTATTCTGCCTCACAGGGCTGAGGGGAGGCAGCTGCACGAGCCACAACAACCGAGGAAAAAAGACGACTTCAAAAAGGATGACACCAACGCTGTAGTATGTTTTAGCCAGCCAATTAGAGCCAGACTGCTACCAAGTTTAGAAAGAAGAAAACGCACTGTCTTCCCATTAACAATTGAAAAGTTGACTTTACAAACAGTCAAACTGCAGCAGAACACACTAAGTGGGTCTGTTGCTGTAGCTTTACCTGATCCTGTCCAGGAGCTCCTGGTGCCATTATCCAGTAATTTAGCACTTGTGGCCACAATGGCAGCAGTTCAACAAAAGTAACTTTGACTATAAACCTTGTTTACTTGAAATGACTGTGGAACAGTTTCCTCAGAGTTTCAGAAAACACGAGAAGGAACGTGTGGCTATTTCTTGATTTCCATGTTTCCTGAACAGTGAGGGTCGACGTGCAGCTGCAGAAGCAGAAGTCAGAGGAGGAACGATACATGCATTTGTATTTGGTATGTGGGGTGTGGTAAGACGTGTGTAAATGGCAGCACGGCCCTTTACACATGCAATAACAGATGTTTAACAGAATCAATGCTAAATCTGATTGTGTTTGAGAGGGTCAATTGAATGTTTGCTTTCTTTCCAGGCAGTTTTCGGACAATATCCAAGATATACATCACAGCTGGACTAGGTCCTGATTGGCTCGGCTCGCTAAAGACTGACTGAAATCCGTCCAATCAGGCCAGTTTGCAGCAGCAGCAGCAGCCGAACTGGACGGCCTCCAATCAGCAGGGTTACCTCATTTGAATCTGGGTTCAGCTGTGTGAGGACGTTCATTTACATCTATTTACTTCACATATTTTCAACTGTATGGAAACAAAATTCAACTTCCTGTCCTGTCAAAGTGGCCTGTATTCATAATCCTGGAGCATTTACTTTATTTACAGATCCTCTCCTCCTACAAACAGCATCCCATTGGTTGACTGACAGGTGGCTTCTTAAAGGTCCAGAGCAAAAACAAGCAACAAAGATGAAGATGAAGACAAAGAGAAAGAGAAATGATGCTGTGGATGACATTGAGATTTAAGGAAGAATCTGCTTGTTGTTTTGTAAAAAGACAAAGAAAGAGAGGAGTTCTATGCAAGGTCCCCTTAAACTTGTCATTCATCTATCTGCAGATACGGCATCTGTAATGAGATAATACACATGATGTTTCATTCAACACTACCATCAAACCCACGACTCTGAGACTGAATTATCACCTGCGGAGAGGCACGCGTGGTGAGAAAAACGCCGTGCTACGAATCACAAACAGCAGAATTGTTGCTTTTCTCGACTGACAAGTGTTGAAAGGTATTTCTCTGCCTTTGAAAATTAAATGTAAAAAATGACAACACTTTTCAGAATAAGACAGAAGTGAAGTTGCGTCTTCCCACCAGGGGAAACAGCACCTGACTTAAAGGAGACAAACTGTCCTCACTGTCAGTCTGTGAGCTAAATGTCTTAAATGTGAGGTGTCTCAGGTTTGATATCCACAGGAGAACACTGAACCCTGTGTAATAAATTTAAATTTTCATGAAATTCATAAAATAAGCCTTTATTTATACATGTAGAGAGGCATTTATGACATGTTATCATGGGCTCTGAATGGATTTTATGTGCCTTGGGGTAATGAAACTGTGTCTGTACGTAAACATGGCCATGATTTGTATCTTTTGACAATTAAATTACATGGGGATGTTTGCTGCGCAGAGTAAATACCTTAAACACTTCCACATTTCAAAAAAAAAAAAAAAAAAACGAGAAGCTGCACAAAGGGGTTACAAATGGTAGGCTGGCAAGTCCGCAGAGATATCCACTCAATAGGCAATTTAAAAATGGAGGGAGGAGGTTTGACTAAGCAATAAAAGTGTTGGACTGCCAGCGAGAGCAGAGTCAGGTGGTGGTAGTGGAGGGGGGCAAGTGAGGGAGAGGGGGGCAATTATCTTATTTATAAATCAGCGGCAATTCCACTGATGACTTGATCTTAAATTTGATCAAGCTGCAGGTTTTGAAGTCCCCAACCAAAAAAAAAAAAAAGATCATTGATCTAATTCCCTTCATTGGTAATAATCGTGAGTCTCCCTTTGGCCAACACTAATCAGGATCCAATTGATTTCCACTGGACTCAAGGACTCAGAGAAACAGCAGCCGGAGCTGAGCTGAGTTGAGCTGAGCTGACTGACTTCACTGTTCACTGTGTTTAAAGGATGAAGCCCAGGGCATGGCTGTAAGAGCTGGAGCCTGAACTTGGAATAAAGTGCAAATACATACACACAATAGATAAGAGGCCCAAAGATGGAACAATGCAGACATGTCAATTTTGACCTGATGCTTTGCTTGAGTATCAAAGCTTGTTAGATTCATCCTCTGGGAAACATGACCATCTAAAGTGAACTGCATGACTGCCTCCAAATCTTGCAGATGCAGAAATATAATCAGTGAATATGTGAAAGTTTGAGCTTCTGGTGGCACAAGATGGAATATAGCTGTTGTGATATTCACTTGAAAGGACAGTCACTTTATGGTGTTGCTAAAGGTTAAAAATCAGGGATTCATCCTCTTTGCATCGTCGTCTGCTGGCTCTTTAAGCTCTGCATGCTATGTCCATATAATCATGCTCTATATGATCATGCCTCAGCGCCAGCGGGGCTGGTTATGTCAGTGATATGACCCTCCCCGTCCTGCAGCGATAAACGAGGTCACCAGGTTAGCGAGGTCATTATTATGCAGGAGCTGTTACAACAGCATCACCATCCTCCTCATTAGCGCGGTCACTTTTTTACAGGTGATACTACTGAAAGAAGACACCACGACCCGAACCAACGCGAGTGCAACGGTGCTCGGCCGGAAAGAAGAAACCACCCAAGACAAACAGGAGATCATTAGAGCACATTAAAATCCACATTACAGCTTTTACTGACTCCTCAGGAGTCAAACGCAGTGGGTGAGTCATCAGCAGGCCGGCTGACTCGCTGCGCCGTGGCCTAATGGCAGCTCATGTGGACGCCTGCCCACTGATTGCAATTTGGCAGCAACACAATCAGCAGCTCACCAAGGTATATGATGCTACTGTATGTGGGCAAACACAAACGGAGCATTTAAGCCAAATGAGGGCCAAGTGTGAATCCTGAACTGACCCTGTCTTTCCTGTGAAGACGTTAATACTGACAGATACAACCTCCTCTCATTCTGCACGCCGCTCTCTGGAGATCAACACGTTTCTACACACAAAGAAAGGTTGCAACATGTGGAGGAAGAGCTGTTTCTGTGCCTGGAATAAAGACTCTCAAAAGTTTTCAAAAAAGCTACAGAAATGAATAAATAAACTCTACCTTTGATTTAGTTTTTGGATACATTTAGGTGGGAGGAATAGAGACAGCTGCACCCAAGACATAAAACAGTAGAAGGTATGTATCAGGTTGAGCAACAGCGGCTTCACCAAAACAGTATTAAAACTACAGTTTCCATAGATACTAAACATGTTTTAAAAAAAAAAGCATGCACAAGACATGCAGAATATTTCCGTGTGATGTAATGGTGCAGCTATAAAAATCATGGAGTCTTGTGTTTGAACGTTTCACTCAACATAAACATCATAGAGCTGTAATGAAAGGCTGGAGCATTAGATGGAGTCTATATGTCACGTTCACTTACACTGTGGAAAACTGGGTGTCTGCTACCTTCAAAAGCCACTCGGGGAGAAATTAAAGGTGAAAATCGGGGCTAAAATTTCACATTGGCTCTTAAAAGTTTGAAACCAGAGACAGTGCTGAGCTTTTCTCGCTGTATCTTTGTATCCAGCTGTACTTAAATGTCTCATCCCAGAGCTGAGCTTCATGTGTGCTAACGCCCTCGGTGTTTTTTTGCCAAGGGTGACTCCTGCAGCGGCAATCAGAGGATCAGAGAGAGAGAGAGGATCCACGGCAGCCCAGCTCCATCGCTCCCCCATGATAAATGAGTTTGTATTGTCTGTCATGCCGGCTTCCTGCCAGCCCAGGTCACTGGTTATTAAATTACCACTTGTCAATGTCCTAAATACTGATTGATGGATGAGCATGGCAAATGAAGGACTCCTATGACTTTTGTTCCCCCCTCCCAGTTTTCTCAGAGCGAGGGGGGGGGGGCTAGACCAGATTGTTATTGACAAGTATTGAACGCAGGAGGCTGGTGGCATTCTTCTTCTACTGTTTTAAGACAACATCCATCTTTCCACTATTTGCTTTGGTGATTTTTTTCATTTAATCACTTTGATCGCTTTAAATTTGTCCAGTTTGATCAGTTAAATGCAGGTTTTGTCCACTTTTTTAACAGCATTATTTGAATAATGAACATTTCCACCATATTAGAGCAGCCTTTATTTCAGAGAGGATCCTTTTCAAAGCACTGAAGTGTCTTTTATCACGTGAACTGAATTGTTGCTTTAGAAAGTACAAGCACAAAAGGACAGAAATACAAACACAACAGTGTGTTTTGCAGGTTTTCTATTTGTCTGATTTTGACCAAAATAGAAAAAAGAGCTGAGATTTTTTCATGTTTACTAAAGTGTTCTTGTCAAAACTGTTCCCTCATACGAGGAATTTAATTGTTCTTCCAGAGCTACGAGTAACAAGGGTAAAAGTTTAGACCGACCCAATAAAAACTACTTTTACCATATTAGAAAAAAAAGAAAAAATGACATCTTTGCTCATTATAAAGTTAAGACTGGCTGCTTGAAAGGGACCGAGATGAAAATGGAAAAAGTGAGACGATGTGGGTCTCGTAATAACAATAATGTTGACTGCTGTGTGTTATGTGACAGAGCTGGTTCTGGAAAATCCATCTTCAACTGTGTCTTTCTGAAAGCCTTGATGTGCTGGTGTGTATTCATGTGTGTGTGTGTCTCAGGGGTGTGCTCAGGGTTAGGGGCATTGATGAGTCTTGTGGCTGACATTTGAGTGTGATTGAGGGGGAGAGCAGATACTAAATCACTGCATTGTTCTGCTGTCGTTGCATCCTGTCGTTACTGCACTTTACCAAACGACACGATGCCTCTAATGGGATAATAACCAATTAAACAGGAGCACAGAAACTTCTGGCTTTGATAGAAACCCAAAGCCTGAGGTGCTCAAACCAAAAAACGCGGGGAAAGTTAAAGCCAAAAAGATTGCCAAAAAGTAAAAAAAAAAAAAAATGTTGCTGTCTTTATTCAGCACTTACAAAGAAGATTTTTTTGGCTGCAAAGCCTTCATCAGCCTTATGAAGAAGTACTGGCTGGCTGTGTTTTTTCTTTTTTTCCACTCATTGTTAACTATGCCACATTTGTGTCTAATGATAAGGTAAATGAAAGGATATTTCAAAGAGAACTGGCCCTCCCCGAGTAGGTTTTTTCCTCTCAAAGACTGGACAAACTGGAGCAGTTTGGAAAAAGACCGCAGGCATGCCGAATGATTGTCAGCCATGCAAATAATCACTTACTTACACTCAGTGAGTTTGCTTCGGATAAGGCAAATTACCATTTGAAAATGAGCTCAAAAACACTCTGGGCGAAAAGCTTGCATCATGATTCTCAGTTATATTATCGCGGATACGTAACCACTCACATATACACACAAACGCCGACAAACATGCACAAACACAGCGCGCTGTGCAGCCTCTGAACTGGCTGCAGGGATATCATATGAATGCTCTGATCTGATGGAAGGCTTGTCTTATTGCTGCATCCAGCTGAAATTGGTTTTCAGCCAATCAGATGCTGCTTCTGTTTTATTTTCTGCTCGCTGATGTTGGGATTGTTTGAAGGGATTTATTCAACGCTATCCACAAGTCGGTGAGGGTGGAAGTTCAAACTGCAAAACCAGAGAGACCAGCGATGACATGCTGGAAAATCAGAGAGATTCAAACCTGCACTGCTTTGTCTACACTGCTGCCCCCCCTTTTTTCCACAACAGGGACTTAATGAAACCAAATGTAATATAGCTGCCAGTCCTGCTTAGGAGAAGATGCTGAATCCAAGTCATAACTGGTCAAGAGAAATACATCATCACATCCCAACACAGACACAACCCGTCTTTTATCAGAAAACCCAGAACAAGCCAAGGAAATAAAAGCGTCTCCTGCTCTGTCCAGGTGTCGGAGTCAGTGTGTCCTTCACACACAGTGCACCAGGGTGAATAGCCAGGTTATAAAAAGCCCTTTAAGCCCATCTTATCCTTTTAGTTGCTGAGTCTCTGGTTGAATTTTGGAGCTACTGTCAACAATATGAAGTTCCTGGCCCGGATTGGGCGGTAAGCAAAGTTTAAGCTACAGCGGCGAACTAATGCCAGTTTGATTAAATGCTGTGGATACAAACAGCAGGGGTTTCTGATCCCCTCACCATTATAGTGTTCAGGGCTTACAGAGCATCCCTCATTGTGCTGCTCTCTTTCTAACCTCCTTCAGCTGAGGTCAATCTATTATATCATCAGAAAATGATTATAGTGCATTGTTGCACTCATCTAAAAATATGCCGGGCGTGAATACTTCGGAGCGTGTGTCATTTTGGTTTGAAAGCTGCTGTGACGCTTTTCTGAAGCTCAGCTTTATTTCTAGCAGATGCATGAACATTTGTTTACATCCCCAGATACATTAAGTGTTTATTTGATAGCAAACACAATCCAAATTGTCACTTAGCGATGCCAGCTCCAAGTCCAATAAGCCACGGGTCTTTAAAAGTCACAAAGTGCTGCCATGTTTAACAGGGTTAAACACACAAACAAAGATGGATTGAATGTGTAATTTGGAGCATTCAAATTCGGTGGAAGAGAAAAAAAAAACACAACAATATTTCTCGGGGAGCTTTGCTTGCTGCATATTAATTCTTATCGTGGTGATGAATAATCATGCTTCTTATGAGGAAGAGTCAGTAGAATACAGCAGCACTTTGAGCTGTCATAATTAACAGACTCACTCAACAATGGGCACATTCTCAAAGAGACTTCTTATTAACACAGACATAATGGGTAAAGTGCATATTAAAATGGGTATTTAGAGTGGAAGGGATCAAAACTACCAATGAAAACCCAGTTTTATGGTCGACGTGTTTCATTGTTTCAGCGTCAAATGAATGCCAGCCGACAGCAGAGGCCTGGGCCATACTGTACGGCTGCCCCGAGGTGTCAAAAAGCTTTGGCGTGACACTGCCATTACCCACAGGGCCTGTGCACACCTCATTAGCGACAGAGTATCCTTTGACCACCCATGGGCGAGATTCAGTCCCTTGGTGGCTTAACAAGATCACATTTAAATCTGTGGTGAGATGGAGAATGTCTTCCTGATGAACATTCATCAGCGACACACAATTATTTCCAGGCTGCTTGAATTTATGATCCATTTCTACTGTATGAGGAGTTCGTACAGATCTCACCAGACGACACATACGGAAATATGTTGAAAAAGCATCAGTGCAGGCAGGTAGTTGTGCATTTTTCCAGATATAGACAATCTAGATGAGCCCATCGAGCCTGATTTTAGCATTTTAAATGGAATCTCTTTGTAGTGAGGAGACAGCAAAGTGCTCAGTGACCAAAACTATCAGCGTCTTTCAGAAAATGTGTTTTTCTCGGACGTTGGGTTGAAGTGAAAGTCAAAAGATGGCCGGTCTGGTCTTGGGAATGAATAATCCTTTGTCCTGCCGACAAATGCCCTTGAGCAAAACATCAACACTGGCTCCTTTATCTCTTCTGAGGAAAAACATCACGCAGCTTCAGCTGAGGGACAGTACCAGCTAAATACTGAGAGAGCAACACAGGTAGCTCGTCAGCTCATCAGCTCATCAGAGACGACACCAAGACAGAACAAAGAGGATGGATCCTCTAAACGTTCCCTTACATGATGAGATGGATGGTTAGGGTCTGTAATTCAACGATGAGCCCTGGATTCCTACTGAATAGCCCGTTCCACAGTGTGCCTGTCAAGGGTGATTACAAGCTTAGCAAGAAAAATGAGATACTGGTTGACCTATTTCTGAACACTTTGTTTCATGCTGCCCCCCCCCTTTCTCACACAATCTCCCCTTCCTCCATCCTGATCCTTTCTTCAAACCAAGTTTGCCGTCTCTTTCACTTTTTTATTTCAGCCTCTCTGCCCACCGGTTCTCCCGGAGTAGAGGTCAGGTCAGAGGCCACCTGGCTCCACCACGTTGCAGAGCGTGAGCAACCTGGAGACAAAGGCCTCTGCTGTTGGAGATCTGTCGCTCGGTGCCAAACTTTCACCTTCACCCCCTCCCCTCTAGCCTCTCTGTGAAGAAAACCCCTGCAGGGATGCTTCAATGGGGGGCTGTGAGTGCTCTAGTCTCTGAGGCAGCAAAGTTTGGATGCTGTCATGAGGAGAGTCACACTGGGAACTCATCAGGGAGAGAAAGGTGGGAAATAAAGGAGGTGACGCACCTCTGCTTTGGCCTGCGGACAAAGACGCTCAGAGACGACGCGGCAACCTTTATGGTCACCATTTCTTCGCCACCTCTTTGACATCATCGGATGATGAGCAGCCTCATTTGGCTGTCAGGATTTATTTTCTCAATGTGTCTAGATGCTGCTGCAGCAGCCCTTCTTCTTCTTCTTTTTTATTGTTTCAAAAACAGATTTCCAAATCTACGAATAAAAAAATGCTTAATTGAAACAATGCGCTCTGAAATGAGATGAAAGAGTATTAGTTTCTTAGTGCCACTGATGTTCTGAAAATCCTGCGTGTTGAGTTTTGCAGATAAGAGTTAAAGAAACGCCGGCTGGCAGCGGGCCCTTCTCTCCTCACATCCTCAGCAAAGCAACATGGGAGGACCACGGGTTTGGTCTTAAGAAGAAGTAAGTAGAGTTTGTTATTTCACCGCCTTTGACTAAGGTCATACCAAATTAACAGACGACTGACTGAATAAAAATAGCATACCATTAATTCGTTTTTTCTCCTCTCTGCTCATAAATCTTAAAGGTTGACCTGATTTTTAATGTTAAACTATGTGGAGAAATTAAAAAGGAGGAGGAAGAAGGGGGGAAAACATTCAAATAAGCAGCACGGACTAATTTTAACCATGTCGCCAGCTCAGGTTTCATGTGGGATCTGCGGGAACTAAAAATACTTTTGGTCTTTTGTGGGGGAAACAATTTGAAACCTCACAAAAACAATGCTCGGTCGCTGCATTAGAACAGGCATTTTCAATTACGCTGGCAGAGATTTTGAAACTTTATGGTCAAGCAAAGCTGAGAATTATAATCAATTTTCAGGTGATAAAAAACCATAAACAGTAGGGGGGGGATGAGCCATTTAATTGCCACCACATTCGTTAACAAGCTTAGCTCTTGTCTAAGCACTGTGCACCACACTCAGTATTCAAATAGATCCTAATTATTTCTAGTTGAAGGTCTTAAGATTGTCAACTCTTGTGTTGGCCGATGATAAAACACGGCTCTTTCAAACCTAATCATTACAAGTACATTCAACAAGCATAAATGGCTCAGAGGTTAGAGCTGCATTAACTCTCGTGTCCATTTTGGTTGAATGGCCTGGCATCCGCAAAAGCAGATTACATCCTCGAATCAAACCCTAACTGATGATCGCGCTCCTAAACAGTCAATTATGGAATGTTTACTGTGGTGTTTTGTGGCATTATTTGTTTCTGTTCGCTTGATAACACGCTAGACCGACTTTAGATTGACAAGGATTTATGGGAAAAGCAGCGGACGGAGTAAAAGCCAATCACGTAAACACCAATTACAAGTCTGCTGGAGAGAATTAAAGCAGCTGAATCAAGATTTTCTTTTCCCACCCTCTTCTTGCCTTTTTCTAAAAAAAAAAAAAAAAAAAAAAAAGCACAGACGAAAAAAGAAAGAGACGAGATACTGGATGTTTAATGAGGAGACGGGATGATGGGCAGTGCTCGCATCATAATATGCAAATAAGCCATCTCTGAAATAGTGTCTGATGCACTTCTGTACAGCAGTGGGTATGAATGAAGACCACCGCTGCTAAATTATTATGATAATTGAGTAGTTTTTTGGAGGCAGAGCCAAACTTGGGTCGATAGAAGAAGGAAGATAAAGTGAGAGCACACACACACACACACACTATCACAGACTTCACCATGAGTAGATGTCCACAGTGATCCTGTCCTGATAACACTCAGTGCAATAAATGTCTATGTGACGTCGGTGCGGATGCATAAAAGAGTTCATCAGAGCACGCTAATCACATTCAGACCAGCTCCAACACGTTAACACTGGCAGAGGCTCACAAGCTCTTGTGGTCAGAACCAGGACCAGGACCAGGACCAGTGACTGTGAGAAAAACTATGTCCTTAAGTAAACCTGATTCTTTTCTTTGTGGTTTAGCTCAAGTGCTGCAACAGCGAATAACTTTTTGTCAGGCCGACACTGACCTATCTGAAAGGTGACGTCCAAAAACCTAAATATAAAATAATATAAATGTGTTTTTACTTTTGTCCCAATCACATTAACCTTCTAAGACAGTCCAAACTTTGGAGAAAACTTTTATTTCTACTTTTGTCTTTCTAGGTTGCATTCATTTGGCCTTTAAAACATCTATTTGTAGGGCTGCTAGACATGCAAACCCATATTACTGTGATTATATGGGCAGAAATACGATATAGTTTCATACAGTACAATTTCAGTTAAAGAAATATTTCTGCAATTTGGATATTGCACTTGACCATATTGTGATTTTTATTACATTGATTCCTTTGCTATTAATTGAAAGTCCTGTTTTCTTCCTTCTCTCCTTTTCTCGTTTGATTTTTTCAGCTTCTCTTCTGCAACCATTGTAAGTACAGTCCAGATTTAGTGATGTAATTTGTGATTATTAATGGACCCAGTAAAAGAATAGCTACCACATAAGTCATGCAAATTTATCATACATAGTGGACATGTGTGTAAACTAATGTCAGATTTTTCAAGCAGATGCACCATGTTGGTTGAAATCTGCATGTATTCATGAAGCACTGAAGCCAAGCTGAAAGCCGAGCTAAATGCACATAAGACGTCTTTTTAACAAGGTGGTAAAGGGTCTAAAATCAGATAAAACTCATGTCAAACAATCACAAACAGTAAATCCTTCAACTGCCTCCCTCGCGTGTAATCAAGGTGTAATTTGCTCTGCAGCTTTGAAAAGCCTCCTTTCATTCTGTCCCCACAAAGCGGTGATTGTAGAACAATGGAACAAGTTGAGAGCAGAAACAAGAAACTCTGGTGAATGCTATTAATAAAAGACACATCTCGTCACTCTCAATATGGCAGGCAAACCTAGCAGGCTTTGAAGTCCTCTCCTCTCGCTTAACTTAACCCAGTCTCCACTCATCTCTCGCTCAAACTCTGCCTTTAATGTGGCGAGCCGGCCAGCCTCCTCGTACCGTCCCAACAATCACGTCACTGGACGTCTTCAGAACCGGGATTATTTGCATTTCCTGGTCCGTTTGAGCTTCAATCACACAAAAGGGCCCAGGACCACTGAACAAAAAAAAAAAAAAAAAAAAGAGAGAGAGCAGGAAAAAAAAAACTACCCCTAAAGTAATGTGGTGCTGCAGAACTCAAACCAGATGAATCTTCTCTATTTTTACCTTTTCCTTTGCCAAGGAAACATCAGGCACATCCTGTACGCTTCAGTGAAGACGGGCCGGCTAAAGCTTTCTAAAGAGCAGAGGGAACAAAGATGTTTCATCCCCCCTGCACACATCTCTCCTTCCAGTGTTTGCTTGATTCTGTCGTGTGTGATCTTACAGATGAGGATATAGAAAACGATAGGACACAAACACACACATACATGTCTGTGGAGCTGAGTGCAGGACACAAACTCCTGCAACAAGAGGTACAAGCACAAACCTGAGCGCTCCTGCACAGATGCAGCCGAAGGCAACTGAGCACTTTAAGATGACAAAACACATCAATGCTCTTAATTAGTCGCTAAACACCTGATTCAGTGATAATCTAATTGGACTTATTCAGCATCTGGAGCACCATGGTAACGACGGTAAACACACAAAAACACCCAGAATGACAGCAACACATCTCGTGATGATTTTTCAAGACCTCTCCACATGTTTGGAGACAAACTACCTGATGCTAATTTGTGCTACTTGTTTCTATAATTCACACGGCAACACAGAGGAACATCAAACAGATTTCCTGCAGCGCTCACATGACAAGTGAGTAAACAGTTCGTCAATAAATGGAAAGGCTGATATTTAATTCAGCAATGCCAAACAAGAGAATTAAAGAAGATAAACAAGACTAATATCATGTCTTTCAGTGTGTGTAAGCAACAGTGATAAAAGTGAAGGCCATCCAAGAAGCAAAAGGAAGAAGTTGAACTTTTTAAAGTAACTTTAATTATCCTAGCCTCGTTAGCCTGTAGCCAGCCTCTAGGTAAACGAGCCTGGGGACGCTCTTAAATACACAAAGGAAAAATGTTAATGCCACAGATTTTTTCTTTATTTTGACCAAATGAAGTTTTCAGTTTTAAACGTGTGTTCAACTTCAGCTCTGTCCACATCCACGTCTCCTTCTCTGCCTTCTCGCTGATGCGTCATTGCCACATTTCTTAATCAAACCATGTGTCATTAAGAGGAATTAAGTGTCAAACCATCAGAATTTGTGTCACTTCAGCTACAAACAAACCAGGAAGCCGCTCATAAAGATGAAGCTCTGCTCCATCCAGCGCCATTTGTGGTCAAACTCTCCACATGGTGACTTCAAACTACACCCCGAGAAGAGAAAAAAAGTTGTATATCTTTGCCTCCGCCCAGTGCGGATGACCTCAGCCAATCAGATTATTGCTGCCGCTGTAAAAGGTTTGTGTAACTAAAACTCCAATCTGCTAATGGCCACATAAAAAGAGCATTTCATTCTGAATGGACTTTTGTGTGCTCTCGTCCTGCACACTGAAAAAAAAAAAACAAAAAAAAAAAGGACGGTGCAGCTATTTGCAGCTATTCTGCTTGATCCAAACAACAAGGCACCTGTGACTATTCAACAAGGGCACGATCAAATTGTCCGTCATCAGTAAAAGCTGCAATTTCTGCCTCAAAACAGGGAATAAAGACACAGAGGCATCGGCAACAGAAACGGGTCTCTATCATTGTAATCAGGTGGAAACTGTGAGGCCTGTGCACACAACATTTGTGCTGCTGCTCAAAGTGCTGATATAGCACTGCAATGATGTGGCCCCCTCTGAGTGTATGATGATACAGATAATTATTGATTTTCATCTTTGCCTGATCATATTTAGAATAAGCAGAAACATGTACAAACCTCCCTCCCATTTAAAACTCCCTTCTTTATAATTCAGACAGGATATCAGCAGATACTTCTCCCTGCACACTCTCATTTCTGTAATTGCTTTTTCATATTTTGGTTAATGGCAGTGGGTGCTTCTGTCCAGAAAACACACATAAGGGAAGCACACACTCGCAGACACACTCTTAACTCAGATCCATAAATGTGCAAACGAGAAGCAGAGATTAATGTGTTGTGTTTAAACCTAACCTTTTCTGTAAGTCAAGCGTTCTGCAGGGTTATTTCTAATTTAAAACTGGAGCTATACCAGCCCCTTAACATCCTCATCCTTATTAAAGACATTTCAGGACACGCTGTAGCCAGGAGGCACAGTTCAAATATATATGATTCAGTGTCATTTGCAGAGGAAATCTGGGTTTTAGAGGAAGTTAATTCTGCCTTTTGCGACTGCAGTTGTGACAGATGTAGTCTGTGGTCCAAGGCTTTTTTTTTAAAGAGCTGCTATTGTGTCACTAATTACTGTGTTACTGTGCTTAATTCAGATTATTCTCTTGATTTAGATTCTGTATTGTGTTTTAATCCGAACTTGGCTTCGGAAAAGAAGAGCGTCTTTGCATGAATCAAGTTGTTTTTATGCCTGAACCTCACCGAACCAAGTCGCTGCAGCATCACATCAGAAAACACATGAAACTTTTTTTCCATCGGCGTCAACATCATAAACGTTTTGGAAGGAACAGAGGCATCAGATTAGAAAATGCTGGAAGGCAAAGACGAGCAACTCATTTTGTCACTTCGTTTTGGAGGACTTGTTGACTATCGCAATGACATTTTTTTTCAACTGCAAAACCACGAAGAAAATTTACGGCCTATTTTCCTTATAAACAACTGGCAAACATCCATCTGTGACCAAACTGTACTTGCAAGAAGAGTCATAATTTAAACTTCTTGGAGAACCGAATGGGTGGAGTGTGTCACAGCCCCAGTAAAGTGCTGTTTTTTTAAAAAGCCACTTTCTGCAGAGGTGAGAGAAGTGCACAGCTCTTTGACTTAAGTTTAACCAGAACCAGGCTCGTACGAGTTAAAGCAAAAGTACCAGAAGCAAAAACTGCACAGATCCATGTGTTGTGTTGGTGGAGACCAACACAGAGCTAAGAAGTGAAAGACACTGGACGTGGATGTGTAAATAAGAAGATCTGTGCCTCCACATGTGATACAACACAGTTTACAGCTTGTTCTGCTGCCTCCAATCTATGGCCATGCAATATTTTATAAGTGCATGTGTTTTTTATGTAAAATCCCAATATGTCAGCTAACTAACCACAGCTGTCAGATACATGCAGAGGAGACATAAAGAGCAGTAAATTCAGCTTTGCACCTTTCCTATTACCTGATAGAGCTAGATACAGTGGAATGAAGTAAGCTCCACCCATCTGGCACCTGAAGCAGTATAAAACAAATGCTCTGAATTATTTGCAGTTCCTATTTGTCCCTGCTCTGGTATACATACCCAGTGTGTTTATTTGAAGTGAAAGGGTGTGGCAAAAGCCGGGTAATGAAACCCAGCTGCAGGCCGCAGAGACACTGGATGGCTTCCCTCACAACACAGGCCGGAGAGAGGGCCGACTAGGAGCGTAACACAACAAGAAAATCGAAAAAATACAAACAAAACGAGTGATTTGCACACAAAAGAAAACTGAATAAAGCGTGGCCCGTCCACTGGAGAGAGGTTTATGTAAACAAGTGGCTGTGCTAAAACAATACAGCTGGATTTCCTTCTCGGTAAGCGACGATAATCATCACTCACTGTTTACCACAGAGGAGACGGGTTCCAGCCCCAAACAGCCTCAGGTTCCCCAATAACACAAACGAAGCTGGATTCACTAACTCTATCTCTGTGATGATGCAGTTCTACACGAAGATTTGGCACCGAGTGTTTCGCTACTGTCCAAACAGATCAGGAGAAATGGGGTTCATATGCTCCTCTGTGCACACAGAGAAAGTTTAGCTTTAGTTTTATCAGAAAACCTGAGTTTAAACATCATTTTGGCATAACTTACCGTCTAACTATAACAAAATTTCCCTCTTTTTTTTAATGTATTCTAAATGTCCTTAATATGTGTGAGCACTGGAACACTTTTTTCCCCAGCAACATTTCCTAACCATTCTAAAACTAATCATTTCGCTTTATGGAAAAAGAGCTTATCATATGCAAAGTGCTCAACATCAATGTCTTCATATTCTCGTTTGAGAAATTCATTGCGCAGTGAATTCCCTGGGGATCGCTGCAGCCAAGTTTCTGCCTTGCAAAAGTTTTTTTTTTTTTTTTTTTATTCTCTCACTTTAATTCAACTTGGCACGTTATTTCTCAGAAATACCGTTGGGCTCGGGGGAGAAACATAGACGTGGTCTCACTTGTTAGTGCGGGTTTTAGTGCTGAATAAGGATCAGACAATGGCTGAGGGGAGAGGGGCTGCAGTCTAGCGAGGTATTGACACAGGAGATATTGCCTGAACAAAGTGGATCCGTGAGAAAAGGGAGCGAGCGAGCGTGAAGGAAGAAAAAAAGAGAAAGATTATCTTAATTATCATTCAGGAGCTGCTTAGTGCAGCACCTGTGCATGAATAATGTCATTTATAGGCACATTGAGATGTGCATAATTCCCCCTTAAATCATACACATTAGCGGCATAACAAGGGATGAACAAGTCGGCCTCTCGCAGGCTCAACTCGGAGTGAGGGGGTTCATTGTCAGCCCCTCACCTCCCAATAAGAATGTACTGCTTTATTCAAAGACTCCACACATCTCTCATTTAACACTTGCTACTCGGTCCAGAGGAGCTGTGAGGTTACATATCCCGCTTCATATTAACACACTGGCTCTGTGATTTAACAGCACAGGGCTCGTATGATGATGATCGCACTTGTTTTCAAGTAAAAAGCAAAGAGAAGCTGCTACTAATACACACGCAATGCAAATCAATGGAGCATCTACACAACAGTGTCACACTGAGCTTAAGCCAACATGAACAGCCTCCTCACACACACATTTTAATCAGAACTTAGCAGTAGCTCATCTTTTAAATGTCAGACCTTCAACTGAACTCTGCAGAGCTCAAGTTACAGCTTGGTCTTACCTTGTGTAGCTGCTCTGGTCAAAGTTGGAGCTCTCGTTGAGTTTGAGGCGTTATTCTCTCCTGTAGGTAAAAGTAACAGGCATTAATTTCCACACGCATCATTACTCAGCATAAAGAAATCTAAATTTATTTCCATTCAACTGCACAACGAAAGTGGGAGCTGAGATACCTGGGTAACACGGAGCTGCTGGATACAAACTCACCTTTAGTGCAGAGAGGGGAAAAACATCAGGAGGTCTCATTAGGACCCCCCTGCATGCTAAGGGGGGTCGTTAAATGTTTATTTAATTGTAAACTGTGTGAACCTGCATGCAGCAGTTAAATGCTTTAAATACTTCCCCAAGATAAATCAGTCAACACAACAGTATCATACAAGGTCTGAATGATCTACTTCAGCATTATTTTCAAAGTTAATTGAGTGGAGCCTGTAGTCAGCTGACAGTCACACAGGAAGTGACATCACCACCCAAAGTCTACAAAATAAAAGTCCAACATACAAACTCAAACATAAAACACAAAAACAGACAGATAAACAATATTAATTCTGTGGTTAATGAGCTGTTACTTTACAGCTGTAACATCACTACTCAAAGTGAAGTGATGACAGTAGGTGCCATGGTAACAAACTGCTGCTATTGTAACCCAGCCGCTGCAGAGGTAGTGCTCGTAGGAGTCCTGCTAGTTAAACTATAATTTCCTGCATCTCATTTCTCCTGCACAGTAACAATGGTACAGTGAAGCAGTTCACAATGCCACACTTCATCACAGCTCTCATCTGCATGCATACTCAAAGTTCAGTGTCACATAGAGCCCATATTTCCACATGGTTAGCCTCTCAGAATAACAGCCTTGTTGGAGCCGTGTACAGTGTTTTACAGTTCATCTGAGGGAATTTGAAGGGTCTCACATCAACACAACTTTAGTATTCATGTGCCAACAGTGATGTAGGGTGATACATGACACCGATTCCCTGAGGTCCTGCTGTTTGTGCACCACTTGTGTAAACTAGGAAAGAGCTTCTGATACTTCATCTAACCGTGTCCCAGTGTGTCCCTGAAGAATACATTCACGCCCAGCGTATGTCAAACAGTCCTTGAAAATAACTGCTCGGGCCTCAACTTGACTACGAGCTGGGTGGGTCCGCGCTCCAGAGCCGGAAAGTATTTGTCATCCAAATCAGATTTTGTGTTGCCACGGGAGACATGGGTGCACACAGAGAGGATGCATACAATATGAAACAAGAGTAGTAACAAGGCTGTCATCACGGAGAAATGTCAAATATTCCGCCCCGCTGCCGACTCCTCAGCGCAGCCTGCCGCTGTCGAGGCCCGGCCCACGCAGTCAAAAGTTCACAACAACAACAGAGGGCATTGTGGGTTTTCTCTAATCAGAGGGGCCTTCCCGTTAGAGCCGAGCTCTTCTGAATTCTAACTATGCCAACAGAGATATGGAGTAGGATTCAACTCGGAGTGTGTGGACCTCCTCAATGCTGAGGTCAAAATGCAATTTTAAAAAACTTTGAGCACTTGCTTTTAGCCTGGGTGGAAGGTTCTGGTGGGCGGGCTTCGTCATTTTGGGAAAATGTCAGTCGGCAACAGAAAGAGATTTGATTGGATCTCACACTGAACTCGTGTATTATTCCCCCCAAAAAAACAAGAGCGGAGCTGCTTGAAGCTGAACAACTTTCTTTCCTTCTGAAGCCCAGAGTTGCTAAAAGGTGCTTTGTGTTATTTTCACACCAATAAATCATCAATCAGAAGGAGAAGAAGAAGAAGAAGAAGCAAACACAAGCTGATCACAGCCGCCTGCACTCTCAATCTCTATAAGGGAACCAGAGAGATGGGAAAGTGCAAACAATATCAGATGGTGATTCAACGGCTCCAAAAATAATAAATAACGACTTATCGTTTGAGCTGTGACAGAAGCAGGTGATCAATGCTCTTCAGTTTTCTTCATTAAAGTCACAGCACAACTCTGCACAGTCCTTGTCTGAACAACGTAAGCGACTAAAACTAGAAAATAACCAGCTAGTCTGTGATAAAAGTCCTAAAAATGATATTCTGAAGACAACACGTCCCTGAGTCTCTGCTGCTGTTGTGCACTGATGCTGATGTTTTATCTGTCATCTTGATGAGCACTGTAACTCTGCACTAACACAAAATATTTGCAGGGAAACAAACTTTGCAAAATTTCAATGTTCCACCTTTTTCTGGTGACCTCACAGGTTTGATGCTCTTCTCTGTGCTCGTGCCCTCACCCCCTCTCCCAAAAAATACTGACTTCACCATCCCGGACCGCAGGAGCAACATAATAATTCATATTCAGATCATTATTTTTAATACCTCTGAGTATTCTGGTAATATTTCATAATTGCAGTGGAGTGACCTTAGGACAAATGCCATTATGAGTTTAAAGGATGACGACTAATCTGAAAGATGTAATTCCCTCTGAATATTCGGAGGGCCCCATCGACGCTCGGTATCATGTTTGAACTCAAGTTTTATTTATCCACTACTATTTGATATCTTTAAGATACTGCAATACATATAAATTATTCATGTCAATTAGCTTTTCATCTTTCAAGATACGAACTTGTGTGATCCCTTTAACAACTATTTATTTCATGCTAAAACAGAGCTCTCCCTGGAAGCCCACTGCTATCGCCTGAGGACATGTCTTTTAAATAAAAGCATCAGAGCTTTGCATACCTACAATTTGCATATTAAAGGCACTGGGAGACAGATGATAGAAGAATTGGGTGAAGCAATCTAATCATCCCTCAACTCTGACTGGAATCCCAAACTCTTTTGGGTTTGGCCTTTAGAGACGCAGCAGCGGCAGCAGCGGGGGCAGCAAAGAAACGTTCACAAATGAGAAAAAAAAAAACCTTTTCAAGTTGTTATTGTTGGGTTTTGTCGGAGCTCGGTTGGCTGTTCCTGTCTCACATGTGCCATGTTTTCTTTGTTGTGCCTGCACCAGCTGACGAGATCAAGACAAACTAGTGGAGTGGAAAAGAGCCGATAAGCTTTAGGTCTTTGAATCAAACCCAGTGTAAGGTAAAATTAGCTCCACAGGCCGAGGGAGAGGATCAGAGGTCAAAGGTCAACCCTGCTGTCACTGAGAGGTTGTCTTATCATTTTGCTGCTTCATCACTTTATCTTCCAGATAACTTTGACTAACTTGGTCAGTTGTAAACTAATAAGATAATAACTCCTAATAATCCTGAGTTAACTTTTTAGGTGCAGCTGTTTCCTCCAGGCTTCAATTATTCAGAGCTTTTTAAAAACAGTCAAAGCAGATGTCACGATTTACCTTGAGTTTGTATCTCGATGAGCAGCTCGTCTCTTCTTGTGTCATGATGCTGTAGAGATCTCCTGCAGCTCCACTCAAATCTGAAATCAAAGAGATGTTTTGTTAATTACAGAGGATTTCTTTCATGCCACCATTGTGCTACAACATTAGAACAATCACAGCAGAGGAGGGCTCTGTCATCAGGAGGTGCGAGAACGAACGGTGCAGCAACATCAGGAGGAAACTGACCAGAACAGACCTTGGCTTTCACACAACGTGTTTTCACTTGTTTCCCACGAGAAGTGCTGTGAACATTAATGTCAACGACGGCTCCGGATCATTTAAGAGCAGTAAACTAAGCTACTAAACACACACACACGTGTGCGCACACACGCACATCCCTGAGACCGGTAAAGCATTAATAATGTTATTAATTACACCTGCGGCCCCTTTGCTGTCAAAATGTCTTCTGTGATGAAGCTGCACACTGAGTGAGGACAAAACGCCATTCTGGTAAATGTTCACAGCTAATGACAGAAATAGGAGACGTCACGGGAGTTTGACAGAAAGTGCATTAATCTGAAGAGTAAATAATATCATGTAATCATAAAAACCAGGGTGTAATTAGGTAAAACACCGCAGGCTGATGACCACATGGACTCTGCTGAAAACACAAACAGCAGTTTGTCAAACGAATCGACTAATGTGTGTTTTTATTTTGGATGGAGGTGCGTTCACTGTCGACTGAGGTTAGTTTGCACGAATTTTAACAAGATTCGACTTCAAGTCTGCAACAAATACAAAGTGGAGCTGTGAGTATGTGTGTGTGGTTGTGCATGTGAGTGTGTGTGTGTGTCCTCTCAGCCTGAATCATGCTGATCACCTCTGATACGCTGCTGCCCTGTGGCTACACATGCCCTGTTTAGGCAGAGACAAGAAGACACCAGCTACTATCATGGGCAAAGACTTCCAGCTCTGAATCCAGCGCACGCTGTGTCCGCACTGAGAGTGAGTCGATCTGATGCAGATTTCATGTTTTGTAAATTTAAAGGGAAGTGGAAGCTGAAAAAGCTGCTGCAGCAAAAAGTAAACAGATGGTTTAATAAATCCACAGAATGATGGAAACGGTAGAATTAAGAGAGAGAATGGAAACAAGTGAACATGGAGATCAATTGATGTGGCTGACAGAGAAATAAGGAAGTGAGAAAATGAAGGAAGAATGAAGCAGTAATAAATGTTCTCTGGTGTCACACACACCACAGTGAGAGGGAAACGAGGGAGGAGGGAGGATGTGATTTTTAAGAGGAACTAATGCACCAGTGTCTAGAAGAGTCTGAAGTGGACATGAAGTGCAGAGAAGTCCGAGCAGTGAACTTCTCAGCCGGCGTCACTCTGACTTCCTGTGATTTGTTTGCCCCGTGGCGACCAGCGTCCTGTATCGGCCAAGACAGGCAGGACGAGAGCGGCCCCGGGTCCGTCCTCCTCCCCACCACTAACGGGTCACATCACACGCCGGTGTCACTCGCATGTCCACTCACTTCGGACCTGACCCACTTCACCGAGTCTGACCACGGCTACTACACCACCGCCACCACCGCCATCATCTGCATCATCATCATCATCATCACCGTCATCCTCCCTGCCACAGCCAATAGGCCCTGACACCCTGCAATCTGAGCCACAGCTAATTAAAGCCTTCATACATGATCAGAGGCAGCGGCCTTTTCACCGACATCGTCACCGACAGCAGATTGATGCTCGGCCACATCACGCAAATGAGGGCGGCGGGGCGTTTATGAGAAACAGATCATGGTAATGAAGGAAACTTCTCTGACAAACTTCCCTGTGGTCTGAGCAGGATGGTCAGCAGTGGATGTCAGCGACAGAGATAACCAGAAAGAAAAACTTTCTCATGTTTGTGAAAACAGAAAAAAGAAAAACTGAGCATCTGAGGCTGCTCCCGGAGACATCGAGTCTTCCTCCATCTCATTGTCGCATCTCGTGCAACACGTTGGCCAGACATCTTGGCTGCACATCGTGAGCGAGGTCCGAGTGGCACGCAGACTTCCTCAGCACACATGGCGGCGCAGCTTCACCGCCACCCTCACCCCTCGCCGTCGCCCTCAACGGATCCGTTTAGAGCCTCTTTCCTGGAAGGTTCCACCTCGCCTCGCCCAGGGGACAAATGTGAAGCGTTACAGTCAGACAGGCTTTGTTACAAACGCTCTGGTCTCACTGCTAGCACACCGGCTGGGCCCTGCTGATAGCTAGTGCCACTGCCAAGGTGGGCCCGAACACACACACACACACACACACACTTACACAGAGTGCAACAAACTCCTCCGAGCTGAGCTCCAAGAGCACACAAGGCCTGAATGGAGATGTGCAGGAGGAAGCCAAGTACATGTCGACCCTAACAAGAACACAGCTTTTACAATCTGACATGACTCGCTGGTCAAATTTAATATTTAGAAATAATTTTCAACATAAAGAGAGATTTTAATGCTCTGGTCTCACAGCAGGATGCTGATAATGAAGCTGCTCTGGTATGTAAATCATCCGTGATGCTAAATTTCTGCAGATTTTAAAATGACAACACAGATTTCAGGTCTAATGAGCTTCACAGGCAGAGATATAAAAGAACAAATAGAGCAAAGACAGTTCAATACAAGGTGATTAATCTTTTAGACAGAACATAATAATATAACTGGTCCAGGAGATGAAAGAGGGAAGTGGTTGAAGCTGAAAACACCAAATTACAGCACAAGTGTTTAAATGTGCAGCGGTTTTTTAAAAGGTGATATTTTGTATTATATTTTTGCATTTTTACAAGAACAGAGAGGATTTTAAAAAGGCGAGAGTTTAAAGTAAACAGCTGCTACTGGATTCATTCAACTGTTTCTGCAGCTTTTCTGTGACTTCGTCTTCCTTTAAGTTGTTCAACTTGTTGTTTACCAATTACCTTCGAGGCTTTCCTACCAGCAGGGACTTCTCTCTGCATTCTTTACATTTATATTTTATGTACTTGTTACTTGGCAGATATAGTGTTTCTCCTTCCCCGAGCCAATCTTCACTTTTTAGTTGAAAAAGGACACGGAGGGAAAATGTTTTCAAGCTTTTGCGTTTGAAAGGCTTCAGAAGGTGATTTGGATCTCGGGCGTTGGAGATCGGCAGTAATCAGAAGCGGGTTTGGTAAAAAAAAAAAAATAAAGAGAGAGAAAGAAAGAAAAAGAAAAAGAAAAAAAAAAAAAAACAGAAAACACCCACACAAGTTCACATGGCTCTCCCCTTCCCCCTGCCTTCCTGTGCAAATTTGGACATGATTACAAGTGAGAAAAGCCGAGGGGGGTCTGGCTTCGCGGCAGAGATGGAAGATACCGCGAGTGTGTGTTTTTGTGCATGCATACTTTTGCATGTGAGTGTAGGAGAGAGAAAAAAGAGCCCCCCACACACACACACACACACACACATACATGCACATGCACTTCAGCCACACAGAACATACAGTCCCAGAGACATGAAATTCCAAGTAGATTTAATATGCACAGTTGCACAAATGGCATGACTCGGAAAGCCTCCAAACCTCTCTCTCTGAGGTGAAAAACCTCCTGTAAGTACTTTAACAATGGCATTTTGCTGGTTTAACATACCAGTTATGATTGAATAATACTTTCTCGTGAGGCTTTGATCTCGAAAAAGCAAGGCAAACCTAAATTTTGTACAGATTAAGGGTTGTTCAAAGCTGCAGAAGGACGGCAGTTTTTTTTTTCATCCCCTCTTCCCCTCCACCTTTTAAGTCGCCTGAGTGGAGAATCATTACACTTCAAAAGTACTGGTCCTCGCTGTAAAAGCCAATCATTAAATAAAAACTCAGGGAAGAAATACACCTAATTACAGGCAGACAAATGCACATAATTCTCCCATTTCTCTCCCCCTCCTGTAGAGCTCAGAAATGCTTTTTGAAAAAAGGAAAAAAAAATGCACGTCGTCAACCGTTTGGGGATTAAAACATACAACAGCTCAAGCACTTTTCACTTTACGTGTCGACGTTGAGGAGAAGAGAAGAAAAAATTACACAAACTAATTCCTCCGAGGACAGGAGTTGTTGTCGGGTGTGTGGAGGCGTTTGGAAAAGTGGCACAACCCGAGTCTTTGCAACACAGACGGTGAGGCTCGCTGCACTGCGCCACGGCTGAATCATCTCCTCATGCATTTATGAATTTACTACTCGCATGTCATTATGGGTGAAGGCTGTGACAGAAAAGTGCACAGGGTCAAACTGCACGGGGGAAGGAAGAGCACAGTGTCCACAGATCCTTCTCTGAGCAACCTTTATTCCCACAAGGACTTTACAGCGCCAATCAATATTTTAATATTAACGGCCGACCACATGACCACCGGCAAGTGTGAGAGGTCACTCGCAGCGATGAACCCACAAAGAGTCATCACCCACCTCTCCAGCTCCATTCACTTTCAATGTCTGGTTTGTGGAACAGAAACTTTGCTGTGCAGGTCTCATCAGTGTCACTTCCACAAGAACAAGCTGCAAAAACTGTACGACACCTGCTCAGCATGAACATGGCACCCAGACAAGAAAAAAGAGACCAAACACAGAGCTAATAGAGAGAAAACCTGGACATGAAACATATGAATACTGAAAAACTACACTCTGGGAATAATCTGAATCATTGTACGGGCTGAGATCGATGACTCTAAAACACTATAGCTCTTAATGAAATATATAAAACATTACTGAACTCCTCAAACTGCTGCCTCACCTTCGCATGTTGGATCAAAATGTGTGCTGTCTCACTCTGGACACCGGTTAGTGTCAGGTGTTCAACACTGAACCATTCCCCTATTGTGCCATTTCATGTTGAAATGGCACAATGTTCTTACAAACACCATGTGAATATCACATTACTGATTTGGTCCACGCACCATTAACCAGTGAACTCCTCAAAGTTCCCTTCACCCATTACTCCTGTCCCACATGTTCATTTTCTTAAGATATTAGGCAATTTAATTACAGTTAAGAGCATTAAGGAGCAATTTTAAGTATAATTTGCAGTTCATGAACTGTTTTTGAAAATTACTCTTAATATAATTAACTTCTGTCATTAGGCCTAATCCCTGCAGGCTACAGAGGGAATGCTTCCTTTAAGAAATTACATACATGTAACGCTACATTCATTCCTTTTCAGCAGGAAGGTTGGACTGCAAAGGTTCGTCTGCTCAATGGAGTAATTATCCATTTCCAGTGAGAGAGTACAAAACAGTGCTAAGTCCATTAACGCCTGGGAGTCTCTCTAGCATGAATAATCATAAACCAACCAAAAAAAGTAATTGGCCTGTTCAGAAGACAAAAATACACAGAGAGAGAGAGGACACATTTCAAGTTCATTTGCTTGAGAATTTAGGGGAAAATGCCAAAAAAGGAGGGCAAAGGGCAAGAAATCATGGATTTTTTATGACCACATTAACCCTGCATTGAATTGCACTGTCTCCTCATTCTCTGGTGAAGTATACCGCTTAATTAGAGCAGATATTTCCTTGTCGAAAATACTGGGGCCCAACGTCTAATTAAATCAAGAGGAAGGTGGCGTATTAGTGATGGGAACACCCAGGCAGCCATCCACCATCGGCCATGATGCCTTCATAAAAAATGCATGCAGCTCCCCGAGAAGAAAAGCTCTAATTTACAAAAAAAAAAAAAAAAAGGAGAGGAGGAGGCTGAAGATTCATCCAGGGCCGGGTCTCAGCGGGGCGAGCCTCGCACCTTGACGGGTAAATGATGGTTTGCTTAACGTCTCCTCTGATGAGGTTAAGAACGTGTCACTTTGTCTTTGGCCGAGCTTTAATCAGGCTCCAGCCGGCCCTCTGGCACGAGCCGAGGCTTCGCAGGCAGCGCGTAACTGACCGGTGATTTAGAATGATATGATTACACCTACACCGGCATGCTGCGCCGTGGTGTGAATTAGCCTCCCTCCCTCTAGAAAATGTGTAATGAGCGATGTTCCCTGCTCCCAGCTGGGGCCCTGCGGACTCAGCCATGAGCCGGCATCCTAATCAGCCGTCAGCCAAAAAAGCCGCTGTTGCCGGCGCATTAGAATCTGTGTTTGTGCATATCAAAAGATATCCACAAACGCATTGGCAAAACACATAATCACTTACCCCTCAGAGGGAGAGAAGGGAGAGGCTGGATGAACGACGGACGGACTGACAGAGATCATTTCCTTTGAGTGCCGGAGGAAATCGCTGCCGTCACGTGACGAGCTGGCAGCCGGCGTCGGCCCGAGCGTTTCAACTGGAGGAGTCGGTGAGAAAGGGGGGAAAAGTCAGACTGGACAGCAGGAGCGGAGCGATGATCAAAGTCATAATGAAAAGATGAAGTTTGAGGCTGTGATGTTCGTGCACACGAGCTGAGAGAACACCATGAAATGACCACAGAGCTCATCAAGGCCTCTCACAGCAGGTGGCCGCTCCTGGTTTCACCTCACGTGATCACGACCATTAAAACAGCCTCATTAATTAATAAACAGTTGCTGCTGTAGATTATAGTGCTTCCCACAATCCAATACAAAGGTCATAGAAACCACTTAAAGGGAGTTGGGGCAGGATCAAGAAATAAGACCCAACACTGACACGTGGGTAATTGCGTTCTGATTGACGAGATGCTGCTGATAAAACTTTTCCTTTTCTTCTTTGTGGGACTTTTCGGTGGACTTTGTGTGGTGGTGGGTGGTTTGTTTACCGTAGCAGAGTCCATTACTACTGCGCTTGTCTTCTTCTTGTATCCAAGTCGAAAGCCGCCGAGAACGCACATCCAGCGTCATCTGACGTCATGTCTGCAGAACTGCGCGGGAAATTCGGACTCAGAATTGCAGCGCATTACGCAGCACACAGCCTGTTCAAGGCAATGGAGAGATACAGGGGTGGGCTCATTCTTTTTGGTTTTGAACGCCTCATCACCCATTAGCATTAAAAAAAACTTAAAATGCATGTTTAATTTGTCACAGATCCTGCGCCAAGTCCCTTTAACATCTACCTGTTCACATGCATTTACCTTGTGTGTGTGTGTCCATGCAGCTGGGACTTGATTCATTTCCCTCTGCAGAGATTCTTCACCTTCATCACTGAGATAGATAGATAGATAGATAGATAGATAGATAGATAGATAGATAGATAACAAAACATCAATGTTTTGGATGTGAAACATTTTCTCTGTCACAACAACAACATGTGGTGGCAGCTTTACACCTGCAGCAGGTGACACACCGTTTACTCTATTCTATGTGTTTGAGCAGGTGTTAACTAAAGGTGACATATAAACATATAAACATTCAGATAACCTGACGGCGAAGACAAATAGGAACGTTCAAACAAATGCAGGTTAGGTTCATGGAGTATGTTGCCGTGGTAACTGACTCAGAGTTTTTACTGAACCTGCTTTGTGAAGCAGGGCCCTGTAAACAGACCCGCTACAGCCACACTGCACCGAGATAACATGTTGTGTTGTGAACAGGAAACACACGCACGGGGCTAACACTTAGCTACCCGACTGGCAAAACTCAGCCTGGGACACGTTGAGTTCATCTTTAGAACTCACGTGTTCGTTTGATGAAGGATGTAGGAGTCCAATCTCAAAGTTTAAAAGATTTATTAAAAGTCAACAAAACATAAGTCAAGAAAGAATAAGAGCATTGTTTTACAGAGCTCTGGGCCAAACTAGTTTTCCTGACAACAACACAGCTGTGTCAGTCTGTCACCCTCACCTTCCCTGACCCAGTCTTTTACACCATTACACAAAAAAATGATGCAAAGTAGGTTGAGTCTCTTATGATTGGTCCACATCCCTGGGAGACCCGCCTCATGCTCTCTGACTCCACTCCTCTCCAACAGATATGTGGTTATCTGAAAAGTCAAGGAGACAGAAAAGAGACCCCCCCCCCCGTTCTGTTTTTCACACACTACTCCCTCTATCTCTCTAAGACACCATGTCCCATATAAGGAGTTGTCTACGTCAACCTGCATAAGACACACTCTGCACTTCTGAAAAACCACAGTTCAAAACAGAGTCACAGTTAAAAGTTCATCTCGAACATTCATCATACAATTATCAATGTTTGGCAAAATATTCAATAGCACATTTTAAGCATGATATCCAACAGACACAACAAACAACACAACACACACACTTAGCTACACCTCAGTCAGGAGTTACACCACACAACTGCACTCAAACATGACCGACTGGCAAAACTCAGCCTGGGACACAACACACACACACACACACACATATACACACACAGACTGACTGACGCTGCGCAGCTTGACCAACAGCGAGTAACACGACTTTTTTTTTTTTTTTTTAACGTTTATGTATCATTTGTACAGAATACAAGTTTGCAAATCTTCGACACAATATAATCACAACAAGCCCACAGCGAGTAACATGACGTGTCACATTCCGGCAAACACTCGACTACAAAAACAAAAACTAAACAAATACTAAACAAAATACTAAAACATGGACGTTGTGTTTATAAACTCGCTTTATCCATAAACATTATTGTAGCCTTTTAAAAACAAGCAGCGGTGTCTGACCTGTCAGTGCAGGAGGGCGGTGTCTCGCTGCTGCTGCTAATTGCTGCACCTGCGGACCGTTAGCATCCTCCGCTGCAGCCCGGTTGCTAACGCCAAAGCTAGCAGACGTGTCCGTAGAAAAATTTACCGGTGTTTTCTTCGGTTTTTTTGCCGGTTCCATCTTCTCCTCCGTCCCGTTCTTCGTTTCCGGTTCTGTTTCTGCTCGTGTGTCGTTCCAATGTTTTGTTTTTGTTATGTTTTTAGAAGGTTTCTCGCTCGCGCCTGCAGCACCCGCACTAGCCCTGCACTGCAACACCTGTGCTCATTAGTGAACGTGACGTCATTGGCCACGCCCCACAAAACCCAAAGGAAACCGCTGGAAAGACTGACAATCCAGCAACACTCACTGAGTTCTTTTTATTTAATGATAAAATCAATACAATATATTGATAAACGAACAGTTTGTGTGTCAAACAAACAGCACCTGTGTGTAACTTTTGCGCAGTGCGTTCTGCAGCAGCAGGAGCCTGCTCCACCGCTGCCATACCATGACTCCGCTGTGCCAAACGCGGTGTTTCGGTGGGAGCTAGAGCATGAAACGCATAAATGCAAATTAATAAAACTCCACGCGGGGGTCTTTGCAGAGCTGTCCAACATCACCACGGTGCACCGAACCCCCTCTGATGGTGAGAGCATTGTTGTCTTTGTGACGCTCTGCAGCTGCTGCATTCACTGGAAGAGGCAGCGACGGGCCCGAGTCCCCTCAGACTCACACTGTCACCTCCAGTTCACATGCCACTCAGCACTAAATGTGTCTGGAGCCCATGTGATCTTTTTTTTTTTTTTTTTTTTTTTCATAATAATGTATTGACCTTGTGTTTCATGTCTGACCTGCTTTGTGTGGCCCCTGCCTCATTCTTACCTTCTCTACCTCCTGCTAATTGCTTTTTGTTTGTGCTCTCTGAAGCGTGTTTGGAAATAAAATGGCACATAAATAAAGACAAGAGATGGGCCTGTCCTCGTGGCCCTGGAATATGTATGCATCATGATGCTGAGCCAAGCTTTAAGTGCCAGGCTGGAAAAAAAAAGTAACGCAGTAACGTCCCCACATTAGGAGAGGATGAGCTTCTTTTATCATCTTCTTCTTCCTCTCCCCCTCTTTTCCCCCATCCTCCTCCTCCTCCTCTGTAGCACCGCTGGCACCGGGCTGCACCACCTGCTCCGGGGCTCTTTTCGCTCCGGCCAGAATGAACAGCTGGCTGCTCTTCTGACGCTCTGATTGGCTAATCCCTGCTGGTCACTTGCGCTTTTCCTCCCTGCATGTCATTGAACTTTCTCTCTCCCGGTGCCAGGTCCGAGGAGTGCTCTCTCTCTCTCTCCCCCCTATCCCTCTCTCTCTGTCTCTCTGTCTCCCGCTCTCGTCTTTGCCCAGGCCCCGTCCTTCATGTGCCCTGTGAACGGTCCGGGTGGCATATGGGGATATGTAAATAATTTAATGAGGTCAAAAGTGTGAGAGTCTCCTCTACTGCACCCTCAGACCGGCCCTGCTTCCAGGGTATCAATGGATAAAGTGCTCAGTGCAGCAATATCTATGTCCAGTGTTGACCTTTATCACCTCCTCCTGAACAGAGCTGCTGAGGAGCCATCCACACATGCAGACTCTGTGCATTGTGCCTCCCACATGCTGGAGTTCATGCATGTGCACCCCGGTGGGTGTCCTCCTACAAACAGCTCCAGTGGTCAACAGTTCCACCTTCCATGTTAATTTAACGTCTGACTGCACTGGTGTTGCGTCTCCTCTCCTCTTCGCATGCTGAGCCACCTCACTCATTCATTTCTTTTTTATTTCAAAGGGGCTGATCTGTTCTCCAGTGCAGCTCAGGCTGACTTCAACATGGAAAAAATACACTTCAAATCCCCAGTTGCAACCAAACCTCAGACCTATTTTCATTCACGGGCCTCCGACGTGTTGTCATGCTCTATCACTCTTATTTTGTGCATTAAAGCGTGATCCTTTTTCCCTTACGTCTTCATTTTGCTGCTGATGTTCCTTGCTCTGCCTCCCTTTTTCCATATTGTAACCCTCCTGCTTCTTAAAGCTCATTTACGTACTGGTTTTGTATTTTTAAAGCTGCTAAATAAAGTCGACTTGACAACCGAGAGCCACTGGGCCTGCACTGCGTACAGTGGATGACACATGAGCTTATTTTGTCTCATGCAGGTAGAAGAAGATGAATAAAACAAGACAAGAGGAGTGTTCTCAATAGAAACAAGTGATTTTACTACTAAGTGTATCTGTGGAAGCAGCAGAGTAGCCCGAGGCAAAATGTACACTTAGCTTTGGTCTATACGAGGCCCAGCAGTGAATCATCAGAGCTCAGCTGTCCAAAATCCACCACCAATCTGGCCCAGGCATATGGCTGCATGACACTCGGATGAATTACTACTACACGCTCGTGTTGTTGTCTTTCCTCCCGTTTTAAATGTTGTATATGCCAGGAAACACTCCCAACATCAGAGCAGATCAGTGACGCCTGAGAACAGGTATGAGGATCTCAACGTGGGAGTGGGGTCCAGCACAAAGTCCATCTGATTCCTGCATGATGTGATGTGTTTTGTTCTTTTCTATCACACCTCAAAACTTCTCAAACATTATTATTATTCTCATTATTTCATGTGTACTTGCCTTGAAAATGACTGAGCCTGGACTTAGTGTTCAGTGTGTTTGCTTTTAACTGCAGGGCCTACCACATGGGTGGAGTTTGGTTCAAAGGATGATAAAATGGGGGCTATAAAATTGAAAACTAGGCGTCTGATGGACAGGTTTTGATATTAAGTTCACAAAAAAATCAATTCAGGGCCCCATCATGAGGCCTGATTGCAATTAAAAGCCGCCCTCCGCCGAGGCCGGGCTAATGCTCCGAGACAGTATTGATCAGTAAATGTAAGACTAGATTGATCAGCATCAGCGTCGGCCACTATTCAAACACTGACAGCTGGAATTCATACAGACAAGAGAAAAACGACCTGTTGTTACCTGGCTCATCCAACGCTGTCAACGTGTCCTGGGATGTAAATAACGTCTCAGCTGAGTTAGTTTTGCATTAAATATGTCGTCTTTCTGTCTTTCTCACCTTTTATCTGGTTTCTCCCTCAACATGAACTAATGTAATCTTTCCCCCATCTTTCTTTGCTGTTTCCTAATTCAGCAGTTCCCCCTCTGCGTGCATTGCTCCGAGGTTGCAGGAATATTTCATCACATCCAACTCGAACTTTGACCTCCCTATTAGTTGCTTGTGAAGTCAGAGACCAGCGAATGAATTCAGGCTTGTATGCAAGTCTAATAGATGTAAGATGGAAAAGTGGAGGAAGGTTGAAATTTCTCTCTTAATGATACGATGCACTCCAGAGGATTCCCTCCTTGGCCGCCTTGACACGAGCGCTCATTTTTCGCATGTGTAATTGTCCGGGCGGTTCACAGCACATTATCAGATTCATCAGCTAATCATTTAAGACCCCCTCTTTTATCTACAAGATGGTCTGCGAATGATCCGACGCTGCACCGATCGATAGGAAAATCGGGATATGCAAAGTGCGTTCTGATGTTTGGCATCGCTCAACCTTTGGTGCTTTCATCTGGGCCTTTTGATGTTGCTTTTAATCTGCATAACGCAGTGTGAGTGGCTAATGGAGTCGAGCGTCTCCTTCAGTGGAGAGGACTCTGCTGCTGGACTCCACCTGTCAGGCCTCAGGTTTAATGGCCGGAGAAATGAAAGCAATGAGTCCAGAGTCCAAAGAGTTTCAGTTTAAAATGATTTGAAACACCTTCATCGATTATTGAAAACTGATTGTTGATTCATTTCCTATCAGTCGACTAAGGGATTAATTGACTTCTGTCTAATTCCCACTATGAGATAGATGGGTAAATATGAATGTGAGATGCTTTAATAAAATCCTCCACAGAAGGCCAGATGTTGTCATAATTAAAACAGTGGACAGCTGTTTGTTTAAAAAATAAATAGACGTTTCTGAGAGAATCAAAGTCAGAAAACAATGTTTCAACATCTGTTTTCCTTTTCTGTTTGATTGAATATTTAAAGTACGTATTTTTCTCTATTTTTCTCATAATCAACAAACCTCATTAAAACGCTCAAACATAAATCTTCAAAAATAAAATTCACAAAAACAAGGAAAACAGGAAAAATGGTGAATTTCCTGGGGATTTTTTTTTTTTTTTTTTTGTCAGTGGTGGATTAACACACATTTGCTGTTTTCCAGCTGGAGGATGAATCCACTGAGTCCAAATTAATTCCAGTGCAAACTTTTAAGATCAGCTCGACTTCTTGCTCGGAATTCTGGTGTTGTTGTTTGTTGTGCTGTGTTTGAAAGTGTGGAACAAACACAGGTGAGGAAATGTGGCATCATCTAAATAAGGCATAACAAAGCAGCAGATCTGGGGTCAGCTGGATTGAAAGCGTGTGTCCTCGGTGGTTTCTGGATGAACTGGATCTGAGAGGAGGAAGACTGTGCCAAAGAAAGCTTTACAGTTTGCTCTCTGAGAATAAACATGTAGCGCTGAGGGTTTGGTACTCTGTAATTTGGCTACTTTTATTCGAGCAGGGTCATTTTCAAGAGAAATTACAAATTAAGAATTCAATAATACTTTTACAAAGACATTTCAGGAAAGATTCTTCTTCAGTCATGATATCATACATAGTATTTAACAGTCCCTCTTCATTTTTTTTAGCTTAAAAAAAGAAACAAAGATGAAGAAAGTGGAATTTTTCAGTCGAAAATACAGTGTTTTCACAATTGTATAAAAGTTCCCAAATTTGGAATTTTCCAGTAACTGGAAAATAAAGGAAATAAAATAAAATAAGATTAAACTTCGCATTTCACAATGTTTCAAAACACAATAAATGCTCTCTTTACGTAAAATTTGCCCCTATGATCGACACCATGTTCCTTTTTACTAAAATATATCTATATATTGAAGAACTATAGTACTGTACACAACAGTATGAAATAAATAAAATTAGGAAATATAAAATGGGCCACATAAATAATGTCTTTTTTTCAACCTACAAATAAAATGAATGCAATTTGCTGTTTTCAAAAATGGTTTGGTGTAATACTGACAAGTTAAAAGAAAAGAAACTGAGAAAACATTGCACAACATAATGTAAACTAAGGAACTGCTGCCTATAAGTCTTAATACTGACACGGGTGCTTCAAAGAACAACGGTGAACCATTTCATAATACTGAAGCTGGTGAACAAAAGTAACCTTCCTTTTACACAATACGAGGGTGGCACTTGCAGAAAACACACAGGTTAAAAGGTTTGCATATAAGGCTTCTTTTTTCTTATCAAAAACACCTTACAAAGGCTTCGTCCTTCATTTTTTTTTCGCCCCACACCATCTGTCCATAAACTGTATTTTCCCTTAAAACGAAGGTCTCTTTAAAACTTCATCCTCTCAATAAAAAACAACAAAAAAAAAGAAACAACAACCTCTAAGCTCCTTCATACAGTCTTTTTGTTTAAATTCCTTCATCTGAAGTTGATTCAAGAGGCCTAAAACAGTGTGGCTGGAGATGTCTGTGGCCGGGCAACAGGGTAAAACTAAAGACGACACCGTAGGTAGGTAGGTGATAACAAAGGTAATATCGAAGGACTGTAGTGCAGACACTACTGCTCTTTTTCCAACACTGTATAAATATATACATAGGCAATACTTTTTATTATTTTTGTTCATGATTATAGAAGCGGAGTGCAATTTGTACAAGTCACTAGTTGTGCTATAAATACTATGGAACACAGGGGGTTTATTTGAGGAGGTTAGCACCACACATATTTTTAGGCCTTAGTACTGTACATTTTTTGAAATGTATTCATTTATTCATTGTTCGGTTTGCATAATGCAGCTTATTTCACAAACCCATGCCTCCCTTCCCTAAACGCCTCCTCCAGATTGATTTTTGAGTCCATGTCTTGTTCGGCAGACGTCCCCCCACCTCCCACCTCCGCCTCCCCGAGGAGTCTGTCAAAGAAAGCTTCCCGGAAGCTTCAGGCACGTGCACGTACAGCTTAAAACACGGTGTTTTAAACCGAGTAGGTAAAAATACTGAACCGAAAGAGAGAAACTTAAAACTTCTAAGATGGGAAGCTTCTGAAACGTTGTCGTTGTCGTCGTTGTCACCGTCGTCACCGATTACATGCCGTCCTCCATCGTGTCCTCGTGATCCGATTTGGTTTCCGTTTTGCCGTCCAGCGAGCTATCGTCCATCGAGTGCTCTCCGTTCTCCTCCTCGTCCCTCAACGTGTCCGGGTCTGTGTCCATGCTCTTGCTCTCCTCCTCCTCCTCCTCAAACTCGTCCTCTCTCCGCCCAATCTTGGCGTACGTTCCTTCCACTTCCTTCCGTCCCTCTCTGATCCCTCCGTTCACGGCGTCGTGCCTCAGGATGGCCTCGCGCTCCGCCAGCTCCGGGTAACCCTGAGGTGTCATGCCCTGCAAGTACGCCCGGCTCATCAGCAGCTCTGTGGGCTCCAGGTGGCCCTTCTCGCGGGCCTCCCTCTCGGCGGCCTCCCGCTCCTCGGCCTCCCTCTTGCAGTAGGAGTAGCGGTGGTTCATGTGCTGCGAGTAGGAGCCCGAGTGGGAGAACCTCTTGCCGCACTTGTCGCACTGGTAAGGCTTCTCCCCCGAGTGCAGTCTGGAGTGCTCGATGAGATGGTGTTTGTGTTTGAAGGCTTTCTTGCAGATCTGGCACTGGTGTGGCCTCTTGCCTGCGGAGACACAAAACACAGAGCGGGGACGTGAGTGGCCGGCCTCGCTCATCCTGCTGCTACAACAAATTACACAAGTCAGAAGAAAGCAAAAACGTTGAGGAAAAACTCTGATGAATTGGATGGCATGGAGTAAGATGACATCACGGAGCATTAAGTCCAACTCTGACTTACGACTTAGGGCTATTTGTTTATTCAAATTGTGAGCACGATGAGAAAGTGCGCTCGCATTCGTGGGCCTACATTATGGAAATTCCCTCCCGTGGTTGAAGCATGGAGAAACTCAACCACAACTACTTATTTTAGGCCTGCGTGCCACACTGATGAATGCAACATAAATAAACTACTGCAAAGCAAACAAACAGAGAAGGCGCGACAAAGGAGTAAACAAATCCGAGATGGACTGATGGGGAGGAGGGGGGGGGGCTCCGAGGGGTTGCCCTGCTTATCTCTGAACGCAATTCAAGTTCATGGTGACGCCTGGCCCTCCGTTAGGTTTTGGGCTGGGGCTCCTCCGTCGACCAAATGTGACGGGGCGCTTCGGATGCCAAGGCAGAAATGAGAAACCCAAGCTGGCCACAAGGGCAGGGTGAGATCGTTTTATGACACGGGGCCATAAACTGTCTGGCTAAATAAATGTCCTCCGGCTTGTAATGTGGCCGCACGGCTGCTGTTACACTCACAGTTTATTCCAAACACTCACTGCTCACCGACCTAAACTTCTTCCCTCTCCTGCGACCTAAAGTCACCGCCATGTTTTTTCTTCCACTACTAATAAGTCTCCAAACATCTAATGTTATGTTGGCTTCCTCCCCTCCGTCACTGCTGCTCACCACGTGTGGAAATATGGCCGCCTGTCTCACACAAATCACATGACTCCCCTCTGACACTCGGTCCGTCAGCCAGGCAGCCAACAGGCTTTCAAACTGAAACTTCTGTCCAACATCTGGCCGGCTCCCCTGCACTTCTGAGCCTCGTATTATTGTTAAAAACAACGGGCGGCGACATGAACATGAATGCGTGGCGTCCTGAGCTGAGATGCGCGGACGCCGCGGAGATAAGGCGGCCTGTTTTTAAAGAGTTCAGCGCACTGTTCTGATGGTGCCCCCTCCCTCGCTTTTATGTCCGAGCAGATAACATGAAGGCTGCATAAAGCAGTGAGCGCTCTGCTACAGATAGTGGATAAAATAAATGATGCAACCTAGTGAAAGAGGATCTCTGTATAATAACTATAATGAAAGACTTGTTATCAGTGCTCTGAAGCTTCTGAGCGCTTCTCCGCTGATGTGATCTATCGCCAATAATGGGGCCGATAAAGGCATTAGGGGCCTTTTGCTGGCTTTATATATCTAGGTGAATTGATGTGTGTCTTTTGAGATAGCAAAATGGTTAATACAGCAGGGTATGATTGGAAAATAAAGAGCACAATCACTTGAAAAGATAGCTGAAGTCTTCCCTTTGCTTGCCTACCTGCATTAATTACAGATTACACACTCTCTCTTCATATTTTAGAGGGGAACACACAAAGCTTTAAAACACACAAATTCAAAGTTTAACTACTCATTCGTTGGCATCTCAACCCTGTCAATGAAGAAGCAAGTTAGGTGTTGGGTTACAAATACAACTTAAGGGTAAAAAACAGAGAAAGAAAGAAGGAGAAAAGGGGTAACAAAAATATATATTCATACTGAGAGGATTTGGCAACACAAACATTTAAAACATAAAAAAGCATGGGGTTTAAAATAAGGGTCTAGAACAGTATATACCTGTGTGTTCATATTTGTGTCTTAGAAGGGAACTGCTCTTCTGGAATGTTTTGTCGCACAAGTCACACGCGTACATACCACTTTCGGTCTTCTTAATCTTCTTCCGCGACAGACAGGAGTCGGGGTCTGTCATGTCGTCCAGCCCTGACATGTAATCTGGTGTACCGTCGAGCAGGTCCCCCTAAAAACACACAAACAAATAAAACAAAAGAAAAAAAAGACAAGAGAGAGAGAGAGAACAAAACGTAGCAATGAATGCACTGTGTTGAGAGGGGAAGGAAAAGTTTGCTGGGGAGGTGGATTCTGGGAAACGGTAAAAAAAGAAAAGAAAGAGAAAACACTTTAATATAGTTCAGGAGCGTAGAAACGTCAGTTTAGTCGTGGTGTTTCAGGATTAAATGTCACATAATTGCAATTACATGACGTATTGCTGTGCAAATATTGCTTTTAGTCAAATAAAAGTTATTCAGCGTTCAAAGTGTGCCACTTTATGTTGCCAGATAAAACAGTAAACTGCGATGTAACCCCCCCACCACCAAACAATCACACTGTGCTCCATGTTCTCATGAATTTTTGATCAGCGGCACATAGCAGCATTGATTTCTTATAAAACTTTCAGCTCTGGAGTAATATCAGCCATCTATAACTGACACTCTCCCCATTATGAAGCTCGGCCATAATGGTGTGTTCAGTGTGGTCTAATTTTGTACAGGAGAGTTAATTCTGCACATTCCTTTAAAATTCTCCTTTATGATAAAGATTAGTCCTCCACTTTAATTGATGGAGAACAATATTACGACATTAGAGGAGGCGCGGTGAAATTGCAAACTCATATAATGATTAAAATCAGAAGGTGCACCTTAATGGCCAATATTGAGCCACCAAAGCTTCCTTTAATGAATATGTGTGTGATAATGTGTGGACAGCTCTGCACTGTGTTTTAAGAAGGGACCACTATCACTCTGCAATCAATTTGAACTAAACGCCTGTAGCTGTATTTTTAAAATCTAATTTAATAACTTAGAATAGGAAACATTATTAATACTTTTTTTCATCAAAATGGTTCCCTCTATGTTAAACAGCCTTCAGCATTCACTGGTAATGAACATGGAGACTGTGCATTATTAATCCACATGTAGAAGCTCATTTTGGCTGTGGCTCTCTCTTTAAAATGCAGCAAAGTTGCGATGGGAAATTTCACAGAAGTGCACAGCTCCGGGGCTCACCTTTGTCATTTTTACAAAGGCCTTTCACCCATATTTAATAACAAAATATGTGAGTGCAGGCCAGCGCTGGAAGACGACTGGAGTCGGGAGCATTAATGTGTTCCACACGCAGCGGCGGGTAAAATTTACAGTGGAGAGTGGTAACAATTAGAGCTTTACTGAGATTAGATTTTAGGGCCAACATCGTCCCTGTTATTTATTTGAACCTGATGCTGTTTGATTTGTTTTGCCAGCACTTAAATTGGACTTTTCTGAGGTTAGAAAATTAAAAACTACTGTGATTCTGGATCAAGGTTTAGTGTGGAAACCCTTCAGAACGGTCCCCTAAACCATTAAAAACTGAATAATTATAAATCTCATCGCTAACATTCAGAAATGAAAGGTTGGAGGCTCATGAAGGCAGCATGAGATAATCCATTTAAAATATGATGAGGAAAATAGATGTGAAGAAAGTGGCAGCAAATCCTGGAACCACAAATATTTGGCTTTTTTTTCTAAACAGAGAAAGTGACGAAGAAGATCCACAACTGACTGACATTAGTCTCATTATCATCACTAATATATCAATCTCAGACTGTAAACAGCTGAACCCCTCGTCCTCCATGACACCACTAATCATGTCACTTTTTTTTCTTCCCCAGCCCGCGGTCATGTCACAGCTGTTTATCTCCATCGCCTTTGTCAGCTCAGCCTACCTCAGGTGAGAGTGTCTCTCTCCTGCCTCTGAAGTCAGTTTTAATTAGTACAGAAATGAGTTCAGATCATTTTAGAGAATCTGAGTGAGCCTGGGGCTTTTTACATAAAACCACAGGTGGCTTATTTACCTGGAAACCTGGTTTCCGCTGGTACTTTCTCCTCTGCTGCATCTCGGCAAAGGTAGCTGCCCCTGCTGCGTAAGTGTAGGCCATGTGCGGTAGGAAGCCCATTTGATCCATGCCCGGGTAGGGCCTAAGACCTGGTATGCTGGCCTGCATCGGGGGCATGAATGTGGCAGGTGGGAAAGCGCTCTGAGGTGGAAGTGACGTGTACAGGGGTTTGGCAGCAAACGGGTTAATGCCGAAGATGGGGCTAGTGCTTTTTTCAAGGTTTCCGTTGTTGGTGGAGCCTGAGAAATCCTTCTTGAGATAGGCCAGGTTCAGAGGCTCCTCGAAGTGCTCTCTTGGAGACGGGACGTTGTTGTGGTCGATGGTGATGCTGTTGACTTTAGGTCTGCTTTTGACAGTCAGTGCGTGCTTGGGTTCCTTCATGAGTCTCGGCAGAGACAGGTCCAGCGGCTCGGCCTGCAGGTCTTCTGATGTCAAGCTGTTTGGAGTGTAGGAGCTGCTGTGGGAGTTTTTGGAAGATGTGGAGGACAGGTTCAGCGGGGAGGGGGTGTTGCTGCGGGAGTGGTCCAACTTTTCACCTGCGGCTTTGGCGTTGCCGCTGAACTGGTGGTTTTTCAAATGTCTCAGCGAGTTGTCACAGTTGTTCACGTTGTTGTGGAGCTCGGCGATGGAGGGGGACGTGATGCGGTCAGTAGGTTTCATGAGGGACACAGGTGACCTAGCTGCCATAGAGTCTTTTGGTGGAGTGTGGTGGTTATTTGTTCCGACAACCATGTCCGAGTTGTTCCTGTGCTCTAGTGGTGGGGTCCTGGTGCTGCCGTACTGGTACATCTTTCGCTGCTCGAACCACTCCTTGACGAATTCCTGAGGAAGGCCCACTGCTATGGAAATCTTGAGCAGCTCCTCCGAGTTGGGCTCCATGTTCATAGCGAAATACGCCTTCAGCACGGACATGTGGTCCCTGTAGGGGTTGAGGGGCCCGGTGAGTCCCTTCTCAGACAACATGGGGGAGGACAAGTGGCTGTTCTTCTCCATGAAGATCCCTGGTTTGTTGGGCATCAGATTCTCACTGGGCTGCAGCACGGCCTTGATCTCCTCGTTCATTTTACACAGGTAGCGCTCGTGCTGATGCAAGGGGATTGGCCCGGGGAAGGTTTCTTTGCAATATTGGCAAGCATAAGGCGTAAACATGTTGTTTTCCTGCACCTTCTCATCCACACCTCCTTCAAGCATGTGGTTGGGTTTCTCTCGTTTGATATTGCTAATCTGTCTCTTTGAGTCTGTAGTCAAGCTCTGGAGGCAGGCTTTGGCTTCGTTCACTTTCTCTAACGTGTAGTCGATGATGTTTTTGGTGGCGCCGTTGTGATTGACGAGTGGAAGACCAACCTGAGCCCCCCCTGATGTCAGCGCCTGTTTCTGCTCCTCCACCTGGGACCCAAGCTCCTTCATGTAGGCCTTCAGCTTGGAGAGCTCCTCGGGCTTGCAGTCCATTTTCTGCCTGCACACAGTGTTGTCCACGATCTGGAGAACCTTCTGCACCTCGCTCAGGTTGTTGGCCAGAGGTCCAGGGTAGCCCAGGAGCTGTGACTCCAGCCCCGCTATCCCCAGGTGCTGCAGGGGGCTTTGGGCCGAGTTGTGGTGGATGCCCAGTGGGCTGTTCCCTCCCATGCCTCCGTTCAAGAATGGCCCGGGGGCTCCGAATCCATGAGAGGCCATCATCAGCTTGTAGTCGTTGAAGTCGAGCGGCTCCGTCTTGATGTTCAGGTGGTTGTTGTGGTCGGGGAGGCCGAGCGGCTTGCCATTCTCCAGCTTCTGCCTCAGCTGGGTGATGGCGGTGTTGGTGGGCGAGGAGGAGGCCGAGGTGGGGGAGGAGCCAGTCTTCATGTTGCTGCGCATCCTGCCGTTCACGGCGATCAGGCCAATGCACTTCTTGCTGCTTATATGGGAGCTGTAGGAGCCCGAGTGGGAGAAACGCTTCTTGCAGTTGGGACACTCATACGGTTTTTCACCTGAAACAAAAAGTACACATCACATAAGACGAGTGAACTATTTGAAGTTTAGTTATATAGTTATCATATCTTAGGAAACGATAAACATAAAACAACATGAACAACTTCAGAGTGACTGTTCATGAAGATTACTTTAAATTAGACGAAGGAAGATGTTTTAAAAAATACAACACTGACAGACTGTGCAGTGACAAACTGCCTCAGATTTACTACAGTAAATACAAGTTTGATGGAGAACATTAAGTAATTAGACACAAGAAAACAAGTGAAGAAGCTGCTGCAGAGGTGACGGAAAACCATTAATCAAGTTCAAGTGTAAAGAAATGTTATTAAATCCTGTTTCACCTGTTTATTGCCTCTACAGACCTGCAGGGTAAGTGTTGCATGTGACTTGTGACCTGTTGTTTGAAGCCATTAAAGACAGGGGACTTAAAACTGCTGTGTGTTTTCTGCTCTGTTACACATCATTGTTGGAGCTAAATGGTTTCAGGTTGATCCAGATTAGCCTCTGGAGCTAACTGTTGATCAATGCATAACAAATAAACTGATAAATGAAGGAAACCTCTAATACACTTCACACAAACACACATGCGTTTCTAAGCAAATATTGCACTTGGCACGTGAGATGTTTCTTAACACAGCAGAGTTCAGTGTCCATTAACAGCAGGGAGGGACCAAAATAAACCGAGAGGAATTTGTGCAGATTCATGGTCGTTCTTAAATCATGGTTATGAATATTCAGAGAGCGGGGCTGCAGCATTCCTCTCTGCACTCACCACTGTGAATCCGGAGGTGTTCCTTCAGATGGTGCTTGTATTTGAAGGCCTTGCCACACTCGGTGCATTTGAACTTGCGGTTGCCGGCCGCTTGGTTGAGCAGTTGGTGCTGCAAGAGAAAGAGAAAGAGAGAGGGAGAGAGAGAGAGGGAGAAAAAAAAAACATTGTCAGGGTGAGAGTTCAGTAAATAATCACAATTGGTCGGCATGACAACAAGCAACAAGCCGAACGGCTCCTGTGGCCAACGAAGCCTCCTGGCTTTCTGCTCCCACCTCCGTCGAGCGACTCCAGGCAGCGGCGGTGATAACACAGAGAATCACATAGTTTTTAATTTCCTGGCTCCTCAGCCAAAGGAGGCCTGCCTTTAGAATTTGGCAGCCCAGAAAATAGAATAAATGAAAAGAGAGAGAGAGAGTGAGAGAGAGAGTTTTTTTTTTTTTTTTACGGCGTTTCCCCCTCATTACAACCACCGATCTGATCTACTTTTCAATTAATTTGGGGACTAATCAGTCTGAGAGGTATTCACAATCACCCTGCATACCTGCATTCACACCATTTAAATTAGACTTTGTACTTGTTTCAGAGCAGCCTCAAATGTCCCTCAGTAATTGGGACCCTTTTTAAAAAAAAAAAAAAAAAAAAAAGCTCAAATGTCTCTTTAATAATCTTAGGATACAGAACAGAGCGTATATGCCCGGCCTTGATTCGCTGTTCAAAGGTAAACATCAGTTGCAATCCATCAAATTTGCAATTCAAACGAGGCCTGATCTCCAAAAAAAGAAAGAAAGAAAAAAACCTAAATGTAATACCCAAAAACAACAACAACAACAACAACACTGGGTGTAAACCTGGCTCGTCACTCACAAAACAATTAATTCCAAGAGGGAGGTGAGGACGTTAAATGGTTAGTAAATAAAAAAAAAAAAAAAAAAAAGACACATTTTCTGTGAGCTTGCTGAGGGGAAAACAGCAACTCCCACCTCCCTGTTCAGCCTTGACAAATGCTGGGGTGTGTGCTGACTCTACCCACATTCCTGGGGAGACAGATGGTGGCGCGCAGGACACTGGGAGGACTGGGAGGAATTGTTCAAACAGCCCCAACCTTCAAAGATCAAGCAGGGAGAGTCGGGGGCCCCGCCAAGCGCCGGAGAGGGACCCCACTGCTCGTATGTTGCTGAGTTGCATAAACAAACAGCAACAGCTGCTTCAGTGCCCCCACCTCCACCACCACCAGCCCCTTACTTCCCCCCTGAGGACCCCTGCCCGGTAAAGTTTAGTCTCGCCACCACTGCTAATAAGACACAATCGCTCAGCGCTCTTAATTGTGAATGGCACCGGCAAAATGCTCCGTCTCTCCTTCATGGCTCGTTGTCAGTGTGAACGCCACTGCTGCTGATTGTGGGCGGGGACCCGACTGCATGTTTGCATATGTATAACCTCTAATTAGTCATATTTCAGCTAAGTGCTTAAGAGGAGGAGGAGTATTAAGGCTTGTAAACATACGAGACAGAACAACACGGCACATGATTACCTATCAGGACATTATTCTTTATGTTAATCTGATTGCTCCTTAGTTAGTTGTTAATTACCAAATGTACATTTTCATAGAAACACAAGCTCGTTTAGACGCGCAGTGACTTGATGAGCAAGTGATGGATTTTGTTTCTGGTTTGAAACTGTTTGAGCCAGGACTGAAAAGACAAAGAATGGAGCGCCACCTACAGAGAAACTAACAAAAGAAAAGAAAGAACAAATCAGAGGAGTGAGCCATCACCTCGAGGATTACCATTTAAACAGTCCGGCTAATTTACAAATCAAGATAACCGGCTTTGTGGAAGGACCTGCGGCACTTGTATAGGCGTCTTTGGCCACTGAGTCGACTCTGGAGGAGGGCAGGAGGGAGGCTGGGGAGGCAACAACAGCATTGTAATATGAGGACTGGGACAGCGGCTCAGTCGGCCGGCCCATCTGCTCACGTTTACACCCAGCTGGTAGATCAGGTGAAAGTGCTGGCTGCTGACATCTGATCAAATCAGCCACAGTCTGAGCCTGTCATCCTCGCTTCAGAGAGCACAACACCCACGACCTGGGACTGAACACCACAAAGCATCAGGGTACATGACATCATCTGTGATTGGCTCAATGGGTGATACTGTAGATTACATGGTTTTTACTCAGAGAGAATGATTTTTTAAATGATTTTTCTAAGATTTTCACTTCTCCTGTTGAGTTTTTGACCTTTTCCCTGGAGGTTTTCAATTAATTCTTCTTATCGATGCCACATCCTCTGGACATCTAAATCACAAAGTTAGATTCATTATGTTCTGGAGATTAACTTGATAAAACGGTTGCATTTTTTAAACAAATCCTTTAGTTATAATCATCCGCACAGACTCCATCTACTTTAAAATTTACTGCTCCAATTTGAGTTCGCTGAGAAGTTATAATTATCCCCCGACGTGCAAAAACTCTGAAAGCGTGCAATTTTTTTTTTTGCCACAATCTATCTCTGCGCCACATCTTCAACTTAAAGCTGACAAGCGGGTTAAACACCCGTGACTGCTGGATGTGTTTTCACCTCACAGGACTTTAAGGTGATTCATGCCAAGTGCCAGCAGATTCACATTATATTTCAGACATATAGGATATAAATCGCTCGAGAAAATTCAAGTATACACAGATGTTTATGCAGTGCATGAAATTAGAAGTGTAGAGGGGGGGTAGGGTGGGTGGGTGGGGTGGAGTTTGATGGAGTGCTACGACTGCAGGCTGCACCAGAAGAACATTAAAGGCCAGGAGTGAAGTGAAGTTAAGGAGCTGATAAAAATTTCCAAATTGGAAATTAACACAATCATTCGATCGTGAACATGAGACTGGAAAATCATATCAGGGAGGGCCATCAAAAAACCATTTAGGGCCTCAATTAAAGTTATTACCATTAAAGGATCTGCATCTTCAAAATGCCATGAAAAATTAATAATGATTGCCAATCAGAAAAAATGATCTCTCTTCTCCGAGGGATCACAGCACATTAGAAATGAAATGAAATAAGAGGAGGAGGAGGAGGAAAAGTGGAGAGAGAAAGTAGGGATGACCATGATAAAAAATGTAAAGTGCCCTCACCTGATCCCTCGCTGGCTTGTGTGTGGCCATATGCCGCTCGAGCTGAGTGCGGTAAGCAAACGTGTAGTTGCACAGGGGGCAGGCGAAGTTCTCCTCGTTCTTCTCATGACGGTACTTGATGTGCTCCTTCAGCGATGTCAAACGCTTGTAGCCCCGGTCGCAGTAGGGGCAGGTCAACAGTTGGGCGAAGGCATCTGGCGTTCCAGGTGGCAGGTCTGCACAGGAGACAGCGGGAGGAGGAGGAGGGAGGAGGGAGGAGGGAGGAGGAGGAGGAGGAGGAAGGGAAAGGGAAAGCGGGCCAAAAGGTCAGCGAATCAATGGCAGCTAACGGGCGGGCTGCCCAGAGTGGTATGGGAGTTATCTCTGCAATCTGCTCCACATGAGAGCCACAGTGTCAGGCTGGCATCCGCTGCACTACGACCTCCTCCCGACTCCTCACACACACTCACACACACTTGTGCAGCTTCACTTACAGCACCCCGCTCAGTTTCCTTGACATAGTAACAAACAGGCAAACGACGGCGTATGTACACAAACACATGCACAGATACATACACAAAGTAACAAGTGGACAAAGTCGTTGACACACATGTGTGATTCCTCATGCCTCCCTAATTACTCCAAACTGCCCACACTTTTTTAATGCCACTCTCGCTGACACGTTGATCATGTCTGAAGCATGAATCATGGATCATGAGCCCCCTCCAATCCAAACCCCCCTCAGCTCTTTTCCCTCCGGGGGGAGCTTCGGAGGTGCACTATCTGATTTCAAGCCCCTGCCCAGCTGTTGCTTAAGACTGTAGGTAAACACCAAGGCATCCGGCGAATCTGTGGGACCAACAGCTGCCCAGTCGTGTCAGTGCTTAGAGCTGCTGCTCTGTCCAGACGCCTTCCACTTCTATTTTTTTAACCACTGCCGCTGTTACTGCAACGTCCCTGCTACAGGAGGTCGACTTCACTATCTACAGTTTCATCATTTAAAGTAAAAAAAGGGATAAAACTTGTCATTTCAACACACTCAGCAGTTTTGTTTTATAGTCTGCAGTAGCTCATGGTGGCTAATGTTAGCTCACGGAAGCCAACTGGGTGATTTTGCTGACTTCCTGTCTCCCAGTGTTTTCACCTTTGACCCCTCCCACCCAACCCGCGATGGGATGCGTACCGTTCTCCTCCGGTCCGGTGGCCTCCGGCGTGCCCAGGCGGGACAGCTCCTCCGGGGCTTCTGGGTAGATGATGGCGGTGTCACCGCGCTGCAAGTACTCGGCGATGCTCACTACGTGGCTGTCGCTGTCGTCCAGCTTCCGCTTGGCAAAGAAGTCCTCGAACTCTGAAGTGCAATCGACGCTCTTGACTGAAGAGAGAGAGGGGGAGAGAGACAGTGAAGGAGGAGACCAACAGAAAGAGAGAGAGGGAGAGAGGGGGAGGAATAAATTGGATTCATTTCTTCCCCAGAGAAATGTCTTACAGGAGGATATTGGGAACATCTTGGTAGAAATGCGATGAGGACAGCCACCCTAAAACATTACAGCCGTGCTTTGGGGAGAATACATCTAAATTACTGGGTTTGCTTGTCACGCCACGGCGGCTAAAATAAGACTTGTAACTTAATCCGGAAAAAAGTCAAGAGATAAAGGCGCTACCATGAGCTGCTGGAGAACAACGTGTAAAAAAAAAAAAAAGAAAAAGTAAAATAAAACTTCTCTGACCCAATTTACTCATGACATAAAATCAGATTTTGAGTTAAGGACTGTGAAATAAAGAAAGGAAAAGCCCTCTCATACACACATACATACATACACATATACATACATACATGCAGGAGGCTTAATCAGCAACAGAGCCACGTTTCTTTGTATCGACTTTCACATATAAGGTCAATCAAGAGACTGTGGCTTTTGTTGATTCCGTGTTGAACAGATTACCGAGGCCAAACCACAAACCAGCGCAAAAAAGGGAGAAGGGTAGAGGGGAGAGAGGGAGAGAGAGAGCAAGAGAGAGAGAGAGAGAGAGACAGCGAGAAAGAGAGAGCGAGAGAGAGGCATGCTTTGCCATAGCTGAGCAGAATGTATCTTAAGCCAGCCAAAGTGCTGAGGCCACACAATGCGTTTTCTCAAATTATTTCCCAGTCCCCTCTCTTCAGGGAAACTCTTAAGCTGCAGTGTGGAGATAGCTGCCTCCAAAAACAAACCGGAGCTAAAAGAAATCAGCAGCCTTCATTAGTCAAGGGGATGGCCGACTTTCAAAAATCACACACACACACACACACACACAAACACACACACTTTCGTACTCACACACACTGTTTACATCCTAGAGATTCTGGAGGCTGTTTGGCTATGCTGAACCGAAAAAAAGCGAGTGAAGTCTCATCAGGCTTCATCCCCTGTTAATTAGGCTTTTAGACTGTGAGCCAAGGTGAGGTTTAAAGAGCGATTTGTTAGGCCGTGATGACTTTGCGGTCCAATTTGCGAAAGGTCAAGGTAGTAGATATTTGGTTGTCAAAAATGGCACTGAAATGTCATCGGTGCCAATGGATCGCTTTTGATAACCGTGATAGCATAATTCACAGCGATCTCATTAGGTGATTCTAAAGATAATTGTGAGAGACTCAATGTTGTTTTTTTTTTTTTAAATGGTTATTTGAGATTGAGTGGTGATTGACCAGGGTGCGGCTTGGTGCAATCAGTTTCTGGACCCCGACCTAGAAACCGTCATGGTCAAGGAATGTTGTTTATTTTATGTTTTTACTTTGCAGGCCATGCAACCTACCAGCCTCCTCTGTCAGCTCAATAAAATGACCTTTGCTTTTCTTTTTCACTCAAAATATAAATGCAATGTGTTTCTTTAAAAGGAGAGACCAGCGACTCTTCTCTCAGTGAGGGAGGAAATCACCTGGATCAAAGTGTGCTTTGGCACCAGGACGTGATCAAACTGCTCATGTCTTTAAATGAAATCACATGTGATCTGGTGGCAGGGAGCTTCCACCTCTGTGCAACAGTATTGTTTCCAAAAAAAGTCCTTTAAAGAAGTCAAAATGGAAAACATTTGTTGGGCAGAACGAAGGGGGGAAAGAAAAAGTGTAGAATAGAACACCAGGACGAGCGTAAAGTTAAAGTAATTAAAGCTGAAGTGAGGGTTTCTGAGGCAGGGCTGCATGGCGTTCTGTGGGGTGAGTTTGGTTTACCATAACAGCATCCGGGGCCAATTGTCAGGGTGGCCAGGATGATATCATGGAAGGAGAAGGGGTGTGTGGCGGCAGATCAGCTCTGGTGGCTTAATGAAAAATGGCAGGTATGGGTTTGGGACACAAACACACCCAAAGACTCAGTGAAAGGCTGAAAACAGCGACATATAATCACAGGTTATAAACATTAGGCTGCCCATAAAGAGACAGGGATTTGCCTCAGTGGTGTCAGGAGTCTCCCTCTAATTACACCTCATAGTTTTTAGATGTCATTGTTCTGTCCTTGTTATTTTAAAGAGGTGGTCGCCGACAACTTGGAGTCAGAGCCCCCCAGAGGAGAGATAAATCTACGGTGTCACAGGATGATGAATGGATAACAGAGCAGCAGAGATATATTTCTGCTACATAACATAATGTGTGGTGTGTTTCCATGTTAATCCCTCTGACCATTCATTAGTCAAACTGGTCACAACCTGAGGCTGCGACTGAGGAAACAGGGACAGAAAGTCAAGTGGGAGGAATTCACAAGCATACAAAAAATCACATTTTACACCTCGAGTCGACTCACCTGTACCGTTTCCAACTGCCTGCAAAGTGGCGTCAGGCCCCAGGGTGTCGAAATCATCTTTTATTTCATCTGCACAGAAACAGAGGAGAAGAAGAAGAAGAAGAAGAAGAAAAAAGAGAAGACGGTGGGGTGAGTGAGAGAAGGGCGGGCGAGTACCTTGGTGCGCAAACCAACAAACGCAGACAATGAGGCCTTTAAGAAGAAGAAGGTATAGAGAAAGCAATAAAGGCACCGCTGTGCATCGCAGCACGCTGCAGCTTTGTTCGGCATGCTTAATGAATGCTATCATCTGGGCCAGACAGTGACTTATTTACCTTTAACATGACAACAAGCGGTGGGGGAGGCGAAGAAAGCTTCAATCGCCAAACAGAGCGATTAAATACAACATGGAGCACATCCACCTGAGCAATCATAGAGCTCCAGCCAACACGCAGGCTGAGCTTATTACTCCCTGGCTGTGACGCCGCTGCAATCCTCTGCATGCAGGATCACGCTTGTTTTATCATATGTCATTTGGTGGATGCTTTTATCCGAAGCTGCCTGTGAGAGTATTGTGAGCGCACACATTTTTTTGATTTCCCACAACCCCCTGGCAGAGAGTTAGCGCCTTGCTCCTGACTAAAAAGAATACAACCCTCAACCACAAATTAACAGTTTTAGTTGCACAAACATTTCTGAGGGGCAGAGCAGCTCTGCAGGCAGAAATAACCTCATTGGTCGGGGTAAACCTCAGGTGGGCGGAGCCAAAGAATTAATGTTTTGTTGTGAGGAATGTCAAAAGCTGAGGCCAAATGAAACAGTAAAACCAGGAGGCTATTATTTCAGAGATAATCCTGCAGGGTGGAGACCTCGAAGATTTCATAAATTTGACTTGTAAAATTCTTTTTTTCTGGCTCCGCCCACTCCAACCATTCACATTTTTTATTTATCCCTGCTTCAGAGAGATGTTTGAATAACTAAAACCTCCAGGAGCCTCGGTTTGAACAGACCAGGTTCTTACTGCCAATCAGGATAATGGCAGCCAGTCTGAGCAGACGGGCAGATATTGTCCTGGCACAGGTGAGGGGCTGTAAATAAACGGTGGATTGACAGGCTCATAAACACCCCCCCCCCCCACCCCTCCTTTGACAAATTCATCGGTCCACGGTCGACAGGAGGACACTGACTGGACAATCAGCTTAAGGAGCCCGTGGTCCCTCCTTCCTGCCTCGTCTGTAAAAATTAAATCAAGGTGCTTCCGAGAACATGGGGGCTTTGTATTATAAAAAAGAGGAACAAAAAACCTGCATTGTGCGCCTTACACGCATCTGTTCTTGCTCTGCTGCTCCTGCAAGGACGTTACAAGTGTTGCATTGTGAAGATTTTTTTTTCAGCCGTCCACAGCAGGATCTGATGTATCTGACTATCCCTTGGCTATTAAACCAGGATGAGCGCCTACATTGAGAAACCTGGCTGAGATATTACAGGAAAGGTGGTGGGTGTATTGTTGATAATAATGTTATCCTGCTTACATTACTCTACACAAAAGCCAGAAGCAAAAAGAATTTTTATTTTTAGTTGGAAACAATGGGCTTAATAGTTGTGGAATGCTTTCTGAGGCTCGCAATTCAGGGTTGTCTTGAAATTAAAGATTTGGCTTCTGTGGTGAAATGATAAATACCCCTGTCAATGGCTCCAGAGAATAATGACAGACTCTTCTGGATGGGTATGTCCTAGTTTAACTTTCCCCTTGCTGGGCTTTTTTTTTTTTTTTTCCCCTCTTCTGTTTTTTTTTTGTACATTTGATTGCACGTCTGCCAAACTGCATCAAAACCACAGGCGCAGTACGAGAAAATAAATGGGTTTTAAACAACATAAATTAAGCTATGACAAAACAAAACAGATAAAAAAAAACCCCTCCACCACAGATTAAAATATACCCACAAGTATCAGATATCAGCGTGGATGAAATCCTCCTCCGGTTCGCGCTGAACACGGTAAAAACTCCCTCACATTTCTGTGTCCTCGTAGGCACCGTGTTTGCTTTGGGTAATCAAATTTGGCTGCATAGTTTTAGTCTGACGCAAGGGGATGACCAGTGGGATTTACTGGCCCTCCACTCTCCCCTATTTACCTTGGACAACTTTTGTTATCTGTGGTCTGAAGGGAGGGACTGCTGCTTCCAGCAGGAGGTAGGCTAATACCACATACACCTCTCTGCTCTGGCCTCTGGCACACATACATGTGTCCATGCCAGTCCTGAACTACATTCAAATGGGACAAAGTGTCATTGTGGTGAAACTGGGTGGCAGCAAGAAAAAGAGTGGAGCGCTGCTGCTGCTGCAGCGCCTTGTTGATTTTACAGGAAGTGACCGATTTCACGGCTTTATCTCGTAGAAAAAGATCAAAAAAATTTCACTTTATGAAAACAAAATGTAAAAACAAGGAGGAAAAAAACGAGGGATTCGATTTCTTCTGGAGACATTTATGCCACAAATATGTGCCTATTCTTGGTCATGGAAAGCATTTTGGATGAAACTGTCCACTAAATGCTGGAAAACTGTGTTTTGTCAGCAGTAAATCACAGAGGACCTGAGGCGGTAAGGTACACACCTCCTTGAAGAGCGATGTTGAGGTCTGAGAGCCGACTCCGGACCCAGGAGGAGTCCAGAATACCTTGGCCAGACCGTAATTCCACCTATTTTCATAGCAGCTCTGATGCTGTTTATTTTGAAAACATTCCTACTTTTATGGCCGGTCACCGCAGTCGCAGGCGCTTTAAAGTTCTGCCTTTGTGCATTTAGCCTCATTCATCCTGAATCTGTCACGTCTGAGTAAAGAGTTTCACGGCCTCCAGATCTCCGATAGAAAAAACATGATTTTGTTAAAAACATGTTTCTGATATTTTTAGACTGAAGTTGTCAGTAGAAGATATTGTGTGTCAGTGCTCCATCATTTCAGATATGAGCATTTTACAGCCAAAGACTAGCTGGTGAATCTTATTCTTGGCACAGTGAAAAGCATCAGAAACGCTGCACGTATTGGAAAAATTAATAACACAAAAACCTGCTAAATGTGCACAGAAAACAAGAACCAGTGTTTTATCACAAACACGAGGCCCCGTTTGGCACAAATGTCATAAAAGAGAGAAAGATTTTGTGTTTTCGGAGGATGCGTCTCCGGGACGAGATGCTTCCACGGTCCAATGAACATGAGGAAAAAAAAAAAAGTGGGATTTCTGCAGCCTGTGATTACTGCAGAGTTCAGTCAGAAATCCTCCCGACGCCCTCCACAAGAGTTTAAAAAAGGGCAAAGGCAGCACGCAGGTGATTTATTTGAAAATGTCTGTCAGTGATAATGATGTCATACTTTCCAGCACATCGTGTCCAGCCTCACTGTGGGATGAAGGAATGTCAAGGACAACGCCAGACACAAGACTCTGATTGTGCCCGGGAATCAGAAGAGGCTCCGTGATAAACTTTTTTTTTTCCCCCCTCCTTCTCCTTTTACTTGCAGTAATTACGCCTCAGAAAATCATTTAGTCTGTGCAGCACGATGCGTAAAGCAAGAAAACCGAGCGTCTTTGTGTTTGAAAGCAGCAGTTTTGGGTCTTTTCCTGCAGACCTACAGTCGCTCACACTTCCAGGACCTGTGTAAAGACTCTTGATAGAGCAGTGACGACCAAATCAGTGCGATTAGGAAGGAGGGAGGGTGCTAACTTATCTCAGGCCTAAGTTATGTGCTGAGGTATCACTGTAGACACTTAGGCACCGGGGAAGAAAAAAAAAAAAAACACACACACACACACACACAGGCTGGGAAACACAGCACCCGCAAGATTGGGAAAGAGACTCCCAAATGCTCTAATGAACTTGACTTGCTCTCTGAAATATGTCAGACACTTTATCACACAAGAAGCATATTATCTGGGAATTGCAACATAGTTGAATTACAGACATTATGGCACCGCGGGTCTTTATCAAATAAACAATTACCGTATGCAACGACAGCTTGTTTATCCTTTATCTTGATATATTTACCAAACTGTCTTTTCTTTCTTCCCCCCGCTTAAGGAGCCAGTGTTATTTAGGAGAAGCAAATGTTGATACCCACCAAGTTTTTTTCATCCCTAATAAATGTGCAATTTTCCCCCATATTAAAATTTAAGACTGCTGAATGTTCCCCCGTTTTTCGGCACCGTGCACAGCTAGTTCATTAGCAGAAATGAATAGCGAAGCCCAGCTCATTTAAATGGGCTGTCTTACATGACTTCTCGCCGTACTCTGTTCCTGTCACATGCTTCCAAGAATCATTGACTCTTATTATACATGTAAATGGCTATCATAAAAATAAAAATTTCATTTAAGATTGTTAATGACTTTTTGCAGCAGTCTGGCTTCCTTTAATGATTATACCCTGCCCCCTAATTAAAAGTATTTATCTTTCAAGCATCCGTGACTGGAGCCCCCTGCAATCGGAGTTGTTCAACAAAAGACGATCAGTCAGTCAAGTTGGAGAAGGTATCACCTGCCTGGGATTAAGCAGCTTGTTAGGGAGGGGGGTGTCACATGGCGTCAGTGACTGCTGGGGGGGGGGTTGTTGAGATGCCATAAACACACATACAGTTTGACTAACAGTAACCTCGCGTGCCTCCCTCCTCCTGTACAATCTGGAGACTGAAACAATGAATCATATCAGCCGCACTCTCACCTCCTCGTGCTTTTCATTTCCTGCAGCTCACAGGCTTTTTTTTGTGAGGTTATACATTACTGTAAATATTTTTTGTTGTTTGGCTCAGAGCAGGACTTTTCTCTAAGCATGAACCAAATGGTCTCTGTCGCCCGCAGAGAAACTGTTTATCATGTCTGTCTGCTGAGGGAGCATCATCAGGGCTTCACCATCAGACCTGGCTCAAGTCGTGTTTGCAAAACGCTTCGAGGGGTTTGTTTAAGTCTACTCGGGCACCAGATGGGTGGGGTTTACGGCATAAGACGACACCGCGAGTGGCAGGATGTGCACACAGTCGCGACGGAGTGTCTGAGAGTCAGCTTAGTGGTAGTTCCTGTGATTGACAGCTCACCTGAATCCCACATATCTGGTAAAGCAGATAGAACAAAAGCTAAGTGTTTTTTTTTCCTTGAGCCCGATCTAAGAGAAATATTCAAAAATAAAGTTTTATCTGATACTTATCTATCACATATCATGACAAATCTCTCTGCATGTTCTCTTTGTCATGCAAGACACAGATTGCAGATTTGGTGTGACGGGTTATGAGCCTCACTCTTCTTTCTGATTTGAGACACTTACCAGTACCGTCCACTGAGGCACTCAGCATGTCGTTGTCGGGCCAGATGTGCTCCACGCCGCTGTCCCGCATCTCGTCGTCCTCCTCCTCCTTGGTCAGTAGGCCGTGGCTCTCAGTGTGGGGCGAGGCCTCCGGGTTGGTGAGGCTGGCCGGGCTGCCGGTGCCGTTGATCAGAGGGTCTTCCTCAGACACTGGCAGCTTGTCCTCCTCCTCGGTCTCTGAGCCGGTCTCCACCACGTTCTCATAGTTGAGAGCTGCAACACACAAAGGAAGGACGTGTGGTCAGTACAGAGGCTTAGGGGAGGAATAATACGGCGTATGTGTGATACATGATGAGATATGTCTTTGTGAACATGTTGTCAGCTTGATACACAGTCATTAAACTGTAAACATAAATGACAGAGGAATCTGAGAGGGGTTTGTGACTTGTTTTGGAAATCGAGGTGTATATTCCCAGATTAAAAAGGTCACCCCACATCACTGCCTTCTCCAAGGCGTAGGCACTTCTTCGTCTTCTATTTCCTTCTTTTTTTTTGTGGGTTACACCCCAATTACAGCATCCGCGTCTGGAATTTGTGACTGAACCACAGCGGTGGGCAGACAGCTGTCGAGGAGATGCGAGCCAAAATAGCCACTAATTTTCAGTCCTGCTCACATGCCTCGGATGCCAACGAGCTGCACCTTTCAGGACGGCTCTGCTGCGCCACATACCCGTCACGTTTGAGATGCACCGCATAACACACGCAATATTACAAATGTCGCTGCTGTGCATACAAAAGGCTTAACCTATAGTCATTTAGATTATTCACCGTGCGTACCCCTCGGATGTCTTCGCATTTGCATTGCCACTGAACCATGAACATAAATATAAATGTTTCCTAACATATGAGAATATAGGAACACGACAGGGCCTCCAGGCCCATTGACTGCACACATTCAGGGAGGTAGGCTGACATACATACCACACACACACCCACACACACACTCACACACTCAAAACTCAGCATCAGCAGAGCACGCCTGGTTCCACAACACTCAGGTCCCAGACATATGCCTGCTTCTCCTAAAATAGACGGCCTGTAAATAAGGGCTGTGAACTCAATCAAAGGTGGCTCGCGTGCAAATTAGTCACCGCGATCGGCAGCCATCGGCCGCAGCGTAAATCGTGGCAGAAGAGGACGTCAGAGGACTTATTGGAGGAGTGCAGATGGAGCACTAGGCGAGCCAGAAGCATGGCATGGGGACACACCTCATTGGCAGCTTGTACAAGAATGTTCTGCGGTGAGAGCCAATCATGGGAGGGCCCCGAGTCAGAGTCATAGTGAAGGTGGAGGCTTTTTTTAACGTGCTTCGGTTGAATTTATGTTTCTGAGTCATAAAAAAAAAGCTGCAGTGAGGCCGTAAGTCAGCAGAGTCTATATAGAGAATCAACAGATTTATATCTAATAGCTCTGACATTCAACGTCACGTTTTAATAATAGTGTAAAACATGATAAGTTGTGACCCTGGAGGAAATCAACAGGCTTCATTCAGGTTGTTTTTGGCTAAAATCACAGCCCTTCTGAGGCCTGAGAGAGTCTCTGCCTCTTGAACTTTTCCCAGAGTAGAGTGTCGACTAGTTCACGCATGACATTTCTGAAGACATTATACATATGAAAAGATAATCCTCCCCACATCTCCTCCTAACACGTCTCCGTACGATTGACTGGTCTGCACTTGCCTTCAGCGAACAACTGCACAACAGGTGCAAATTAAAATGAAAACAGGGCTTTCAAATGTGGGAGGGGAGGCGAAGGAGGGGGTGGGCGAGGGGGTGGCAGGCAGGCAGGCAGGAGTGGGGGAGGAGGGTGGGAGTGCGGTGACCTGCCTCGAATACCAATCGACGGAGGAAACAAAACCTTTTCAAGAGGTGTGATCACAAGGGTTTAGGCAAGTTCAGACTCAGTAATGCTCCTTGGAGATGACAAAAAAGGCAACGCAGGCTGGAGACCCACGAGTGGAGAGAGACGTTAGGGATTCCTGGGTGGTCTGCATCCACCTTGGTCCAGCTGATATTGGGCCTTTTATTGATCCATCCCTCTTTTGACAGAGAGACGTTTACCTGATTAACCTCAGAGCCAATCATCTCTGAAAAACAATAAAAAAAGATCATTTTGGAGGCTCCGTGCCCCCGCAACCCCGAGGTTTTGAACTTTCCTCAGCAATGTGCCATCGGCTCTGTGTAGCCCCCCAACTTCCAGAGGAGGGGGCAGCAGCGCGGGGCTGCTAGAACAAAGGGCCAAGAGGCTTGGGAAGCTATCAACCCGTCGCTGTGAACCTGATCTCTGGATGCAGATTCAATGACGGAGGAGCAGGGGCTGGCTGAATGAAATTATCTAAGGCTGGACAGGTTTTAAAGGGCCCATTCTTTGCCAATAAAAGGAGCGAGGGAGCTTCTTTTTGTTTAGTAACACATCCACCACGGCAACGCACACCGGTCTGACTTCTATACTCCTCTACACTCCCACGTGGGGAGTGAGGGAACGCTGCATTGTGTGTGCGTTGGACCTTCCTCAACAAACTTTGTGGGCAAAGTAAATCCAAAGTGTTGCCTTCAGTTTTATTTTTGTCAACACTTTGAACCAGCTTTTTTGTCTCCTGCTGTTTTTCCCGTGTCGTCTTGTCCTCGAGTTTCTGAACAAATTTAAGCGTGGGGGCGTTGAACTGTCTCCGAGAGCTACAGTAAGACGCAATCTTCCCCCGAACGTCAGCTGTCTCCTCCGCATTCAACGTATACCTCCAAGAAGGCAAAATGACAGTGGGGTGCTCGTCAAGTCAAACGCGTAGTATTAACGCCAAGAAAGATGCCATTGTTTAGGTGCCACCGTTGACAAGAGCCTCTCCCTCTCTGAGCATGAAGCATCTATTGGTATTGTGTCACGCAACAAAGTAATTCTAACCTACTAATATTTCGCAGGCAGTTATCTCCCCCCGAAAACCTCGCTCTTAATCGGCCTTTTGTGTTGCTGAGGAGAGAGAAAGACAAAGAAAAGATAATGTTTACTTCTCAAATGCCTCTTCTCTCCTTTTCTTACCTTAAGTGTCATCCTCAACAAAAGCAATTATGCCTGACGTTCTGCAAACTGTTGCTACCTGTTCCTTTCTTTCTCTCTCTCTCTTTTAATCTCTCCCTCCGTTTAAGGTAAATAAAAGGAGCAGCCTTTGACTTTGAGTTTTGTAGATAATTAAAATGACACATGTAACAGCACAATTCTTGTTTAATATCGGGTTTTAAACTATCTGACATAACCCTTTCACAGGCCTGGCATTATTCTGTCACTCACAAAAAAAGTACAGAAGGGAGAGGAATATTGTATATTGATTAGGATGGCTGGAGGCATCAGCGGTGACAGGCGGAGAGAGAACCAGAGAGCAAAGGAGCAAGTCTTATTAAAATCTCATCATTTCTTTGATTAAGATAAATAAATAAGAAAAAAAGAAACAATAGCGAAAGCAATACTGGAGCTGTGACAGTTGTATTCTGCAGAAGGCGGTGGAATTAATTTGGTGCTGGGAAACAAACTCCAAATCTGAAATGATTGTATTTGCAAAGCATCAGGTTTGACAGTGAACGAATGGCTCCAGTGATCAAAAATGCCTTTAATGTCGGAGTCATAATCGACTCGTGCAGATAACTCACTTTGTGTGTGTGTATGTGTGTGCTTCTGACAACAGTTGTCGGACCACATGCTGCATTCAAAGACGCCCAAAGTCACTCGGAGGAATAGGCGGTGACCAACTTGTGCCTTTGATGCTGACCCCATGCATGTGTTTGTCAAAAAACTTTGTATGCATGTATGGTATGTGCACGGTGATTTTTCTCTCAAGCTGAGAGAGCATGACGCTAAATAAAAATGTCCGAAAATGAGCTTGTGTTCACACTTGCGGGGCCACCTTTGATGCAGGAATTTACATGTATTTATGTTGTCTACGTGTGAAGCCTGTTGGCCTCGTTTTTCTGAAGCCTGGTTAAAACGGAAACTCCAATTCACAGTGTATTTTAACTTACATAAGCTGCTCTAACTTCTTGTGTTTTAACTCCGTGAGTCTCCGAGCCGGAGAGACTGAGACTCTTTGTGCTCGCCAGGCCAACGGTGGAGGTGATGGCTGCGGGGAGAATGACTAACACCCACGTTCGCACTCTCATGCTAACCCCGGCTGACTTTTTAGTCGAGTGTCGAGGCTTAGCTCCAGGTGACACGCTCGGCCTCCTACGCCGATAATGAGCCAGGACATTCTCCCTATTGGACGATAACTGCTCGCGCTCGCTCCCTGTCTCATGAATGTGAGCCAAGCGGATCACCTGGATGGCTGCGAGGGAGATGGGTAAGCAGGAGCGCTGTGTTAGCCAGTGTGTGTGTGTTTGCATATGTGTGTGTGTGTGTGTAGGAGGGCATTAAGGTGGAAGCGAGGTCGCTGCCTTGTGGCTATGGCCGGCGGTAGGGGATTCTCATGATGACCTTTTGTCTGCCATTGTTCCTCTCTGCAACTGTTTAACACTTCCCCGGGTAAGTCTTAGTCCTGTCTGACGGAAAGCTCACATCTCCAGCAAGACGATTACCTCATCCAGCAGATAAACAACTCATCCTCTCACACAGTTTGAGCGGCCTTGATGGCGTCTTCTCTCCCTGTTTCATCAGTTTTAGTTTTATATTGTTGTCTACGTAAACCTGACAGTGTCGTTTCTGTGTTGAATATTTTGAAATTAAACTAAACTCATTTCTAAAGCTGAATTCACCAAGCTTTTATAAAAATAATAAAACTCAGGAAACTCATTGTTCTTCAGTGAGATGGAACACTTGCACAGAAAACACGACGTCCATGTTGAAAATAATGACGCTCATAAAACTCATTGTCCTTCCATCAGACTGTTTCACGTTTCTAAAGCTTTGAACCACAAACAAACCAAACTGGAAAAAAAAAAAAAAACTTTTTACGGACAATATGACTTCTGTGTTGAAAATAATGAATCTCAGGAAACGGACCGTCCTTCAAACAGGGCACAGCAGTGTTGTTTAGCAGCTCAACTCAAACACAAGTCACGGCAGACAAAAGAATCGCAGACGTGTTTGGATATTTTGTGCTATCTTGTCTCGGTATAATGGTGCGATCGAGCACAAGGGGCAAATCAGGGCCAAGTCGGTGAAAGGACGGTGGCAGAGGGCAAACAAAAGCCCTGAAAAGAGACGGAGAGAGAGTGAGGGGTGAGGGCCAGTGAGGGGAGGGGGGCGACTTGGGAGAGACGATGAATGGTGAAAACTCAGTGAAGTGTAAACGCAACCTGGGAGTGTGTGTGTGTCTGTCTGGGCAGTGTGTGTGTGTACAGAGAGGGGGAGGGGTGTTGCTGAAAAGTGAAGTGAGTGTGTGTTTGATATGAGTTGTTGAAGACAGACCTGTTTTACAATATAGAAGAAGTCTGACTTATTGGCTATTTCCAGTTAAACTGAATGAGTTTCCTGCAGTAAATGAAACATTACACTCACATCTCAAAGCGGCACAAATTGATTTTTCCTCTTCGAATCACCTGGTCAGATATTACTGGTGTAAAATGGACTTTTTTTAGTCTTGTAAAAATCAATGCTGCTCTAAATCTGCTGCTCACACCTACGTGGACAGAGGGAGTAAACATTCATGTGCATCTTTCAAAGCTGCCGACGAGGATTGAGAAATAGATTCTGATCTTTTGGAGGTTTGATGGGGGGAAACTTCCAGCTCGTCGCCACGCATCTGTCAAATCGCTACTGGGTTTTGTCCACGAGGAGACCCCTCGCAGCAGCTCTGACTCTAATTCAATTAAAGTCCCATTTATTTGCCGAGGAGGCCCGAGCAACAGGCTGGGGAGGGAGAGGGAGGCAGAGAAAGCTTCAAGGTTTGCTCAACAGCTCAGAGGTCCCACCTTTGCTGGGTCCTGCATGGATTCACCATCTGTGCCCCCCCCCCCCCCCCCCCCCCACTCCTCCTCCTCCTCCTCCCCCAGTTCACACATGTTCCTGCCTCCAACAAATGTTCGAAGTAACCCCCCCCCCCCCCCCACCCGCCCTCCTCCACCTCCTCCTCCTCGTCACACAAGCCAAAGAAGAAGAATAAAAAAGACACACAAAAGCTTCCCCTGGCTGCCCTCAGGACTCCCAGGCCAGGAGAGTGGGAGGGAGAATTCAGGGAAGAAGAACAGAGGAGGGGAAAGGTTGGTAGGGAAGGGGAGAAAGGGGGGAGGAAATGTATGTGTGTGTTTTATGTGTGTGTTGGGGGGGTTACAGAAAATATATTTTTTTATCCCAGCTCAGGTGAGCTTCCCCTCGCCTCCTGATGTTACCCTGACACACGTCAAGCAACGGGAAGAGGGGGGAAAAATGGTTAAAATTAGAAAATTTAATTTATTTGATAATTTCCCAGAATAATTAGAGTTAATATGGGTTAATTAATATGCAAATCTCTCAGCAGATGTTCGGCAGCGAGGCTGCGCGTGACTGAGGAAAAACAGCCCCCTTCTACTTTCTCCTGCCTGGTTTTGGCTGTCAGTTATTGGGCCGTAATTACTGTAACTAACCAAATACACACACACACACACACACAGGGAGGAAAAAAAGAAAACGTTTGCTGGGTGAACTGCTTCCAGTTTTGGAGTCGTCGCAGGCAAAGCAGTGCTTCTCACACACATAAAGGGAGACCATTGCTAATTTCCCCTCCACTATAAAGGCTCTTTTTATGCTCCGAGCTGAATGAATGCAGCGAGTACTTTAAACTATTTGAAATTTGCGGGGCTTTGTGTGTGTGCCGATGTATAAATGTAAATTGTAAAGAAGGAGAAGAACAAGCAGCAGTGGAGGCAGCGACTACTGACAAGAGCACCTGCATGTTAATACTGAGGAATCAGTCTCGCCACAATAATGGGACAGATATGTGTTTACATGTGTGTTCTGGGCTGAATATTAATCACACAACACATGCATATATACGGCAAAAATAAAACATGACACAAATAATCAATACACACATATATGTGATGCACAAATATTAGAATGAATCAGGTTTTTTAGGTTTAAACTTTTGACATTTTTCCCCAAATAACAAACTTTCTATCTGCAATCAGGTGCAGTTTCTATGATACAATCCAAGCCTGATTCAATGAGCTTGATAGAAGAGAAAATCAGGTCTTTTAAGTCATTTATATTTGACCTTTTTAAATGCAATTTAAAGATGTCAACTGTAAATCCAGAGGCTCGTTTTCATTATTTTCTGTCGTTTCACAGACTAAATAATTGATCAGTTAATCTAGAGATTAATCGATAATGAAAAAAAAATCACTAGTTGGAGCTTTGAATGAAATATTCCTCTCCTCTTGTTTGTATTCTTGTGGGAGGAGGGAAGGGTTACCTTTAATAGAAAGATTTAATTCATGAATTCTTCCCTGGGGAGGGAGAAAAATATAAGAGCCTATCTCAGAGTGCTTGCCAGGGTTCTCCTGTGGTCAGCTCTCTCCAATAATAATGTGTTTCTGATAGCAAGTGTGTGTGTGTGTGTGTGTGTGTGTGTGTGTGTGTGCGCGCGTGTGTGCCAAAAGCTGAGACTGTTATCTAAATCGTTCCTCTTTCCTACAGTCTCTCTCTTTCTCTCTCTTCGTTTCCACTCCTCCTCCTCCTGCTCCTCCTCCTCTTGCCCAGTCTCAAAGGGACACCGTGGCTCAATGCCATGAGTCCACGCCCTGGCCTACACACACACACACACAAACACACACATACACACACCTACATGTAGGACGTAGCAGCAGCAGCAGCAGCAGCAGCAGCAGCAGCAGCAACATGCATTCATAAAAATAGATGCACAAACACACATGATGAAATGGCACGCGGAACATTTTTATAAATAGAAGCACACGCTTTCACACATGTTAAAACACACACACACACACACACACACACACACACAGGGACACAGGGACACACAAACAAACGCACACCATGTTAACACACACTCAGGTGGTGGAATCTGCTGACATGGCCTCGTATCAGGTTGGAGTTTGGGGTGGAGCGGGGAGGGGAGGGGGCGGCAAATTGATAGTCACAGCCTTCTGTTATCAGGACTGAGTGTTTAATATGGACCCTGGCTTTGTGTGTGTGTGTGTGTGTGTCAGTGTGTGTGAGGGCACCATGAGAGCTGGTGTGGCCTTGCCAGTGATAACACATCTGCTTTAGGTTCATCTGTTTATGAATCACTCTTATCTGTCCTGGAAGTGCTACACCACTCCTGAGTGTATGTGTACGTGTGTGCATGTGTGTGTGTCACACTGTGTGAGTGTATGGGAGTGTACATCTGTGTTCCTGTGTACCCCAGTGTGTATCTCTCTGTAGGTTTGTGTCATTGTGAGTATTTACAAGAGAGCAGAGGAAGAGGGACGTGATGAAGGAGAAAATCCATTCACATTTCTGCAGTTTTAAAAAGGTTGCACCAACACGAGGAGGTGGGAACTAATCAATCTGATCACATATCAGTCCTACATCAGCTGGGAAGGATCTTTGAATGACTTCTCCTCCCGATCTTCTTAAAATAGTACAAAAATGAAATGTAATCAAACTTGGTGAAGCCCCAAAACATTCCAAACCCATCACTCAGCGTTAATTAGAGGATTCATGGTCGAGTATTGAACCTCAAAACAGTTCAAATAGTTAAAAGCATTAGAGGAATGAAAAACTAAAGGAGGTGGGAGCTGGTGTTTAGTCCAGGTACTTCCCAGCCTGGACCATCCTTGTATTGTCTCCAGGGAGCTCATGACTGATTAAAGAAAAGTTATACTGCAGCTAAAGCTGACAACAGGTGAGCAGTGTGTTCCCTCACACCTTTGAGGAAACTCTTTCCCTTGCAGCACACAGAAGCAAAATCCAGCAATTCTTCATCCCTGACGGCTCCCACGTGCCTCGTTTTAATAAAAAAGAATCTATAAAAATAAATTACTTGCACTAAGTATATGCAAATTCAAATGTAAGCAATCATTGCAAAATTAATTTTGCCAGAACTGATTAAAAGCTTTAATAAATCTATATACAGTATTGCGCCAATCTGATATTGTAAATTTATTACGCTCCCTGTAAGATTAATTAGAAAGCTACGGTAACATATTGCACTGCCAGGCCAGATTACTGTACTTTTTTGTTAATAACAGTTAAGCAGAACCTGAGCTGTAATTACCGGCTAACAGAAGCTTTTGATGCTGATTTCCTTCACCGGCAGAGAGAATGAGATCCAGACGGTAAAAGGAAACAAATGAAGGATTCGTTCCTCAAATGCTGTGCATCTATTTTGGAAAGGAAAAAAAAAATCACTGCTTGAAGTTCATCTTTTAATATTGCTAAAAAATCCAGGCTGGGAGATTTCAATTTGGGAGCTGAGGGTGTGAATTAAAAAGTATTCTCATTTATTTGGTCTGTGTGTTAAGCAAGGCAGCAACAGTGCCAGAGCGAGGGGTCCAATTCCCACAAGAGAATCAAAACAGTGTAATATCACGCTGTTGCTCAATGTTTTATTTCTAAAGCAGCAGAAATCTTATTTTTCCACCTTTCACCTTGATTTGTCACCACTGCAGCTGGGACTCAGACATCAGAGAGGTTATAGGGCATCTATCCAAGACTCTTTCACCTTTTTCCTCAGACGCCAAAACTGTTGAGCGAGCTGCCAGAGCGCAGCAGAAACAACTGGTTTGATCTGGCCAAGGTTGTTTGGCATTCTTGTCCACAGTGACACGGCCATGGCCACGTTTATCTCAGCAAAACAGCACCTGAGAGCTAAAACAACAATTTCTCAGCCTCAAAAACAACATGTATGTGTGTTTGGGAGTTTTCCTATTAAGTCTCTGGGTATCATGTTCCTGTGTGATGAAGGTGAGGCCACTTGTGTTTCCATTTTTGGGCTGTTTCTAAAATAAAAGTAGCAACACATCTTGTGCTGATGCTGACAATGACAAGGAAAAACAGGAGAGAGTGAGACCTCCTGCTGTCATAAAACTCTGCCAGTCACCAGCTGTTTAAAGGTCGATCAGTGTGTGTGTGTGTGTGTGCGCGTGCAGGGGGAACAGAAGGGGGAGTCAAGCAGGGACCTCAGATGGACTAAAGAGATCAGACAGGATGAACCGGGGGGATGGGGGTCCAGGTGAGGGGCCACAGGAGGGCAAAGAGGGGGATGAGGAGGGTTTGAGTCCTCTTCTTCCTCTCTGGCCCGAGCCAATCTGGGGGCCCGGGGCCTCATTCACATGGTAATGAGAGTGTAAAATCACATCTGTTACCCCCACGACACACACACACACACACACACACACACACACAGGAGATCTTTGTCACCTGAATAGCATCCCCACCAGGTATCAAACAAGCACCAGGAAATGGGGACTGTGTGTACATGTGCGCGCGCGCGTGTGTGTGTGTGCCTTGTCCCCAGCAGGCAATCGGCAAACAGAGCCCTCCAATCAGTAAATGACACACACACACACACACACACACACACACACACACACACTGGAGTGGTAGCCTGGGCCCTTGCAGAGAGGGAGAGCCCTCTGGAGAAAGGCGACTCTCTCTGACACTGTTACCAACTTCCCAATTAGCTACCAGTCAGCCAGAGGGGGGAGGAGGCTGTGTGTGTGTGGAATTTGGACAGATATGGGTGGGGCTTTGCTTATTGTCAAGGCAACAACCTGAGGGTCCAAAACCATCTCCTGGAAGCTGCCTCTGCACGGTGTCAGGATCCTGCTCAAGGACACTTAGGGCAGACAGGAGCTGCTGGATAAGCAGCATTTACATACCTGCAGGCTGAATATGCATCTACACAAGCAGGTTCTTCTGTATGAACCTGAATACACTGGCAGGTAAATGTCTTTTGAGGGAGATACATGAGGTCATGATCTTGTGTTAGCTTAATGTATGAGCTACAAACCTGCTTGTTTACACACACATCAGTATCTGAATGTGATAAATATAAATCACATCACCAGACTGATGGATATACAGGATATAAATCTATATACATGCTTTTTCTGAATCACTTTTAGTTCATATTTGTTGTGATCACCAGCTGGATGTGAGATTTTGCACACCTTCTTATTCACCGAAACATCTGCGTGTGTGTGTGTGTTTGACAGTGCCAGCGGCAAGGTACGCCAGGTGTAAGACGGTAGCGAGATGACACAACTTAACCTCTCTCTCGATCTTGGTAAACGGCACAAACAGGCAGCGCTGCAGTCGGAGGCCCCAGAGCCCATGACTTATACATGACGTGGGTGGAGGTAAACAGGAGCAGACCGAGGCATTTTGTTTCCTTTCTTCCCTTTTTGCCAGTTGCATTTTTTTTTCATGTTGTACCTGTCTTTCTTATCTAGCCGCAGGAGGGCGAAAACTACACTTTTAATTACATGGTGGGAGTTGAGGATGTAAGCAGGAGGGGGGTGGAAGAGTGGTGGTGGGGGGATGTGGATACCTAGGGCTCTTTCACACACTGTGCTACACCTTAATAAGACAGCTAAGACCCTAACTGGGAAGTTCACAGCAACAACCTCCATGTTTAAAGGTTTGACCCTTAATATACACATTTATTTGATCAGTTCAGGCTTTAACTGCAGCATTAACATCAGTGCAGGCACAGTATGAGATAAGGGTCAAATCTGCAGCAGCTGCATGACAATGTAACAGATCCTGATTGAATACTGTGGTCTATCACTCATATTTCACCTCCACCTGCATTGTTGTGCTTATAATGTATTATAGATAATAATCTAACAGTGGAAACACAGGGAAATGAACCTGCCTCTCTGTAGAAAGTAAAAACATCTGCATGTGAATCTCTTCAATCTCTTACTGTGAGCTAAGATGGCAAAGACTCGGTCACATGTGTGTATGTATATGTACGGCTTACATAATTGAGCAGTTTCATTGGCATGACGTGAACGGCTGCAACACACACACACATTCACACGCTCTGTAGTCTCCATATACTGTAAGTAAAAAGGAAATTTTGATCTAAGGCTTTTCCCCCCACCTACCCTTGGGTTCTGCCTCCCCGTGTTTCTGTCAATCCTCTCCTGTTTTTGATCAGTGGCTTGAAAGAGTCGAGCATGTGTGAGTGCTCAGGTACCTGGGGTATGCCGAGGTGCTAATTAGCTCGGCAGGATAATTGATGTGTAGATTACACCATTGAACAAATGCTCTGACTTGTTTGTTCTTCGCACTTCTCAGTCACTGTGCAAGGAGGAGGGGAAAGAAAAAAAAAAAAAATCTCCTCTGTAGCACCTCCCACCCCCCACCCCTCACCCCCTTTTACCTCAGCGCTAATGAACAATTTACCTGGCTTGTAAAGGAGGTGGTTAAGCCTGCCAAGGAGAGGGGAAAACAAAGAGCGGGTTGCGCTGGAGTTCATTTCCCACAGGTGGAACTACTGTCTCCTGTGCTTCAAGACCTGCCTCTATTCCCTGGTGTCAGCGTGGCTGGCTGTGGAAGAAGAGTATGTGTATATACGCTTTGCCAAACCCTGAAGGAGAGGATGGCGAGCATACATAATTCCAAAAGGGAAACAATTTTCAAAATGAAAGAGCATGCCATTAAGAGCGCCGGTAGGCTTCCATTGTTCTAACCCCCCCTCCTCTTTCTCCTATAATGCTATTTCCTCCATCTTTTGTCTTTGGGACGCTATTATTAGCCGAGCACGCACGTGAATAACCTCCCCCTCCCACCCGCGTCCGTTCAATAGGGTTTGAATTTGCTCATTAACGGCTAAGAATCCGCAAACACATTCGCCGGAGCTTTTGCTACTGCTAATAAACTAATCATGCCCTCTCGTCTAATTGGGAAATAGAATGAGGGGAGGAATGAGAGCTTCGCCTGAGGATTTTAGGAGCTGGGTTTTCTATCGCGCTGGCTGGCAGAGACGTGGAAGTGGAGCCCATTAGCAGGACAGATGTAGAGGCAAAAGGTGAACGGCTGAGACGTCGGCTCCTCGCCACACTGCTGGACCGCCCGTAATCTGTCACCCACACTAGTTTACAAGTTAAACACATTATTGTGCTTATTGAGTCTCATTTCTGGGATTCATAGAGCTGCCTGTTTTGTTTTTTTTTTTTTTTTTTTTTACTCTCTCTCTCTCTTTCTTTCTCCCTCATGGAGCGCTTACAAACCTGCCAGGGCACTGTCACTGCATGCAGGCTATTACCATTTGTCTCAGCAGTCCTGATTAGTCAGGCAGGCAGGGCGGGGAGAGCAGAAAAAGAGACCGATAGGGGAACCAAGCCAAGACATAAAGTCTTACACTCATTGTTTCTTGATACTTCCTTCACATCCCTCAGAAACCTCATCTCAGCGGCACGAGAAGCCCCCGAACGGCTTCACAGGTCTCCAATTTTCACAGCTCCCGGAAGTCATATCATTGCTATTTTCCCGTGCAAGGGGCAGATGATTTGCACAGTGCAAATGAAAGGAAATGTGTTCTGCACGATGTCCAATGGTGCTGTTAACTCTGTGTTTACCGATGAATTGGAGCCCACCAGGACATAGTTCAGCCATGAAAAATGCACTCAATACAACCTCCCTCAAGAAGATCATTTTATTCTCTTGTTATTGTGTTAGTGGCCTCAGGCACCTCCAGTTTGCTATGTCGGTGTGATAAGGGAGAGAAAAGATGAGTTCTCTCTTTTAGATCAACCCTGAACTCCCTGGGACAGATTACCGTGTCATCGAAAACCCGGGGCGGCATGTTTGGACTACACCGGATTGGGAGTCTTGCTGACTAACTGGCAGTTTCCGTCGCCAACCTGATAACTCTCCTCCAACATCCCTCACCCCGGCCCAGCGAAGCCAGTCAGCCAGTCAGCCAGTCAGCCAGGCACTTTTTTTTTGTTTTTCCTCCCTGCCTTTTTCCTGTCGCCATCTCGGTATTTAATCTAACACCGGCAGGCGGCAAGAAGGGTTTACTTTTCCCCCCTCAAAGACAGCTTTGCAAGGCAGAGAAGGCAAAAGTGGGAGGAAGAGAGCTGAGCACTCAGGCGGGGAGGGACAGGGGAGTCTAGGCAAGGCACAGGAAACCTGGGCCAAGCGTCACTTTTAACAAAAGCCTTTCATCTTTCTCTCCGCTTTCCCCCCAAGACAGTGCGCTTCCAGCAGTGGGATCCTTTTAAGTACATACCTGATAAGGAAACTTTTTTTCTTCCCTTTCGAGAGTGCATAAAGGAAAGTATCCCCCTCCACACACACACACACACACACCCCAGTGCGGTTAAAACCCTCTCATCGCTTTGAACGTCAGATACTGCTCCTTTTATCCGCGGCGAACGGGTTTCCTATGGCTATTAACTCATTCAAAACAGGTAATTACGGCGGGCAAACAGAGACGCAGCGGATCAGAGCGAGCCGCTCAGGCCCACTCCACCTTTGCAATCAAACCAGGCGACGTCTCAGCGAGCGAGTTAACAGGACAGAGGTAGAGTCGAGGATCCATTTGTGGATAACTGCACCTAATCCATTTTAGTCTGGAGTCACTGTGGCAGCGCTGTGTGTGCACCGGGGGAGGACCCATGGGATGTGTCTGATGGAGAGGTCATAAATCACTGAGAAGAAGTTGAAAAAGTGGAGCTCCCACAGAGGGAGAGAGGTAGCAGACGGGGACCGGGGGGGGGGGGGTTTGGGGGAACGCCCCTCAGAGCAAAACAACGGAGGCTATCATCACCTTAGTTAAAATATCAGCAACCTCCGGCCAGTTAGGGCGGGACCGCTAAACAATGCCCTCTTCCCTGTGGCTGGAGGAGAGAAGGATTCATGCAGAACCTCTGGTGGGTGGTTGTTATTGCAGGACAATTCCCTCAAGTGTAGTTAACATAGCATGAGCCAGTTGGTGGACATTTTTATCCAAAGCGCCTTTGCTGCATACATTTTTAGCATGGGTAATCCCAGCGGGAGTCGGTCTACCGGCCTCACCAGTGTTAGCAAACTTGCTCACGGGGAATTGAACCTTTAATCCTGACAGTATGGTGCTGAAGTTTCAATGCATTCAGACGTAAGACAAACACTTAACCCCAGCAGTTGAAGGAACCACCAACTTTGAGGTGAGCGGAGCAGACTTTCTGTCTCACATTCCCGAGAAGTAACAGAGTCACATGAGAGATGGATGGAGAAGAAAAGAGAGAAGGGGAGAAAATTGTGAACCCAATCTCAGGAGCCAAAGAGTCCCTTTTTCACCTATCGTCTCATCTGCACAGGAAGTAAATGGCGCCCCAGGGGAGCACTCACTCTTTCCTTCCTTGCCTCCTTTTTTTTCCCTGTGCTGTTTGTTGTTTCAGGTAATGAAAACAGAGCGGCTGACAGAGACGTTTTCATGTTGTTTTCGTGACCCGGACGACATGCCAAAACCTCCCGCAACGCTTGTTCAACCCAGAGGTGAAGTTTGACGAGATCCTTAAACATTCTCTCGCCTCTCGTCTTCTCCTCTCCCCACACTCAAATTTTGAAGCGAGCTGTTGCATAAGAAACTCTCTGTATCTGTGGTAATGGGCAGCTAATTGATCCCATGGGGTTTCGCTGGCATGGGAAGAACTTATTTACTCTTGCGACAGGGATATTTCAGCTCAGACGTTTTTTCTCCCTCCTCTCAAGCCTTCCTCTAATGTGACTATAACTCTCAAATTCTCTTATCTGCTCAGGGCATGGGAAGGTGAAAAGGGGGCCAGTGTCTACACATTTTCCCATTTGAGAAGCATGTGTTCGCGGGGTGACAACCAGCCGCCCGTTGCATCACAGAGAGGAACCAATCAGCCTTTAACACCTCGACTTTTCTCTCCCGATGTGGCCGCCGCCGCTGAGCTGCTTCACCCGCCTCAGTGTCACTGCTACAAATTGGCTTCCAACAGGAATCCAAGGTGCCAAAGAGCCATTAGACGGACAAAGGCTTGAAGTCTACCCAGGGATTAATGTGTCAAAATCCTTAGCCTGTGTGATACACAGGAATCAACCCTCTTCATTAGGAGCTGCTATAAAGGAACGAGTCAGAGTCCCTCTCTGCCAACATCAGCTCACCTCAGAGTGCATTCTTCCTCTTGTGAGGACAAATTGAACTTTTTAACAGCTGGTTCAAATGCTTGAGGCTCTCATTAGAACATGAGGCTTTGGACATCCCATGCTTTTATTGAGTGTGATGTGCCACGGTGGACTCCTAAAGATGTGGCTCATCAGCATTTCTATAATATATATATATATATATATATATATATATATATATATATATATATATATGTATGTTAAATATTGTTGCAGCGAAAACACAATTTCTCATTGTTTCACTACAGGAGTAAGAGCTGAGGTCAAGACCCAGAAAAGCTGCTGATACACTGGTGGGTGCATCACAACGATGAAAAGCAGCAACAAAACACCTGCACCACTGGGCGACAACAGGGCCGATTGTCAGCTAAGCCCATCTCCAATTAAACAAAGTCGTAATCTGCCCCTGACAGAGCGGATTAGGTTTTGTCGTGGTGGGGGCCTTGTGAAGGGAGGAAGGAGGAGGACAGAGGGGGTTAACCACGGCTGGCGACTTCATTTCCTGCGAATACGCCCTTGTACTCCCATGGAGTTACCTGACTCAGCGCAGGCGGGCGGCTGACTGGCCGGCCGGTCAGTCGGTTGACTTGCCGTCTGCTTGTAGGAATCAAATCCTGTCCAAGATAACAGCTAATCATTTGTCACCCCAAGAAGCAATTCCCTCCAATCACCCGGGAAGAGAGCGCCACTTTATTCCGTGCTGCTGTCAGAATGGCAAGAAATTACATTCGGCCCTGCTCAACTCCCCCCACCACCCCCCAAATCTCTCCTGAGCCCCGTCTGGAACGACAGCACAACAGCTGACAAGACTGGAAATGACTCTGTGTCTTTCCAGCCCCAAACACACACACACACAAGCTACAATACACATTTCTATTGAGGATGTTCCTTGAAAATATTCACCGACCCCAGTGTCAGTTTGAACCGTAAACCTGGGCCTTACAAAGACAGAGTGAGAGCGGTCCAGAAACACAAGAACACATAATCACACGGGGGCTTTGGGAAACTCTGGGAAAGCACATGGTGGTCAACACATGCATGCAGGCCAATATAAAACACACACACACACACACACATACACATTGATACTGTAGCCTGTCCATGCAGCTGTTTCCTTCTGGGATTCCTTAAGCTGTTACACCGTGACACTCTCTCTGCTTTCTCAGTTAGACAATCATTTGGACGCTGCAGCTCCCACCGCTGAAAACTTACATGTGCAGCATGTTCGCAAACTGAAACTTCCTCCACGAAGAGAACAATCTGCAAATATTAAATAATAAAGACATGCAGCTACTGTCCAGTACAGCTTACATAAAGTGTGTCAGATCAGTCCTGTGAGTGCAGAAACCTGTGTGCACGCAAAATAAACTTTAACATTCATGTGAAACACACACGAAAGGAGCAGCTGAAGTCCAAATAAATAACATCTTAAAAGTAATAGAGGACAAATGAGACTGGATGTTTTTAAATTCTCAAAATGTGGATTCGGCGCATCAGTGTCACAGGAGCTGAATGAAGGCAAAAGCAGTGAAGCAGTTGCAGTTTACAAGGTTTCATATTTTGAGTTGGAGAACTGACTGGCTCTGGGACGGCTGCCCACACTGCATTGGCCATACATAATTACATTATGCACGGCGTGGGGATATTCATAGCATACATGAGCAGCGAATTAAAAGGAAAAAGAGACAATATTGCCAGTGTGGAAAAGGACCTCTGACATTGAACGAATTTGGTGATTTATTTAAAAAAGGCAGCGTCCTATTAGATTAGCAATGCTAAATTAACGTCGATTTAGAAAGAGGAGAAGAAGTCCAACCTGAGAGCAGATCAGCACGACGGTGGCGTTTGGGAGACACTAGCTTGTTGATGGCATAATGCTAAGTCTGTGTGTTGAAGATAAGAGTGCCATACAGTAGGCCCTAGGCCCAATGCTGTGTATATAAGTGTGTGTGTGTGTGTGGATGTGTCAAAGAGTGGGGGGAGGATGTGTGTTTGTACACAGATATATACGAGTGCATGTGTTAGTGTGCAAGACAAATGAGGACGATGCTTGACAGTGTGAAGCGACTTATCTCTCATTATGGGGAAACAGTGGATGAATAAGGCAGTCGATAGAAGGCAGAAACAATTAGAGAAAAGCACCCAGGACTGACTGGGGATTGTTGAGGTGCAGTTTGAGGCGTGTGTGTGTGTTTGTGTGATAGACATGGAGAGGAGTGAAAACATTTTGCCATAAAACCAGGTCTCAGGTTGAATCAAAGAGACGAGCTGCCAATGATTGCCCGAGCTCCGACTTTGAAGAAGAAGAAACGTGGAAAATTGATCGTTCAAGAGCCGGCACACTTTTCTTTTCTTTTTTTCCAATTTTAAGGTAGTATTTGGAAAATGCTCCATCAATAAATGGATGTAGCAATCATGGGAGAAGAGGATGAATTCAAGAGCACAAATACCAAGGGAGATGTCTGATTTTTCTCAGGTTTAACTGAATAATGTATGCATACTTTCACACGGGCATGATGAAGCAATTTTGGCCTTTACAACCTGCGAGAGAAGGGGTGGGCTTCACTTCCTGCACCTTTGAATAATTCAGACGACCAGGTGGAAAGTCTCAGAATACTTGCTGCTATCTTTTTTTTTTTTTTTAACAGAGCCGGGTTCTTATTCAAAATGGCTTCATGAAATGAGGGTAAAGATAAAGTGTGTGTTGTCTGCAGTGACGCATCCTCTCTGACACCCATATGAAATCTGAATTTGAAGCAGGTTTTAAAGAGATTTCAGGAATCAAAAGGTCACACACCCTCCTCTCTCGAAAGCGTAATAAACACAGTAAAAACCTCGACCTTTCCTCCTCAGCCTGCCTCTGTGTTTTCACCTACATCTGAACGCTCAGGTTCAGTCCGCCGCTGCACTCTTTGCACGTCACTCTGGATAAGAGCGTCAGCTAAATGGCTAAAATGTAAATGTAAAATGACAGGCCCTGGAGATCTCCCTGCCCTGGATGTGTGTATGTGTGTGTGTTTTCCATGGAGTTCAGGTTTGCCCTTGATAAAAGAGAAAGAAAAAAGGAAAATATATTTGTGCCGAAGAGGAGAAAAATGAATAGAGGGATTTGGCGTCACAAAAGTGTGTCTGACAGGTTGAAGGGCTGGAACCGTGAGCGAACGGACACCTTGGTGGGTTTCCTGAGGTGGCCGCTCCTGAGCAGATATGAAAGGGGTGGGGGCGAGGGGAGGGTGTATGATATTGGGGACATGAACACAGAGTTAAAACCACATTAAAAGGGTTTTTTGTGCTGTATTTGTGACGATTTAAAAAGTCAACACCTGAAAATGAGCAATAACTGCACAACGTGGGCAGTAAGCAGCATGTTAACTACCTCCACCCTCTGTGTTTCAGAGATACAACATGTTTTATTGTGTCTCACCTTCTTGCTGCTTCTTGCTGACACTTAAATTTCCCTCTGGGATAAACAGACCCTGTATCTAGCAGAGGGCCTGCTGTTTTAACACACAACCACACCGAGCTATCTGAGAGGAAAAAAAACAGGTACTAGTCCCCGCAGAACCTTCAAATTACTTCAAATTGATGCAGTAAAATAAAGCAAAATGCATAATAATGTGTTAGCTCTCCGGTGGGAGCGCAGGAAACGGAGAGAGGAGGGTAAAGAAGCAAAGGTTTCCCAGGCCAAGCAGCGCTGTCGGTTTCTCGTCTCTCTCTCAAACTCCAAACACCCCACGCTGCTCGCTCCTCTTGCTGCCCTCGGTGGCCAAACAAAGAGGAGGATGTTTGTCAGAAAAGTAACGAAAATCAATAAAAGCAAGACCCCACCACCAACCACCTGGCCAAAGGCTCGCGGTGTTCATGCACGCTGTTTACGAGCGCAGATCCATTCCCCTCCATAGGTTTCTGCTTCCTACGCTAGCCTGAGCAGAGAGGAGTCTGGGAGGAGGAGGAGGAGGAGGAGGAAGAGGAGGAGGAAGACTGGGGGGGGGGGGCACACTAGAGGGCTGAGGAGCAGCTGGGCTCCTCCCACAGTGATGCCTGTGGGCTGGCTGTGTTGCTCTGGTGTTGGGGCAGGAGGGCAAACAGGCCACAGAGTATGGACACTATCACCACCAGCTCTACAGTTAGATGTAAGCCACGTGAAGAAGTGATGTAAAAACAAAACATTTCTTGTTTTTTTTAATTTGTTTCCATCTTTGTTGCTCAGAGGTCGATGCCGAGGCACTTTCAGCAATTATAAAACAATGCATGAACTCTGAATTTTGCAAATAAAAGGTGGCTGAAGCCTCTGGGAGTTTTAGGAGGGCTTACTCAGATATGGAAACCAAATTTTGACTTTCCTTTGTTGTTGGATTTTTTGCCTCCTCTCAACTTCTTCAGACTAAAACTTGAATTTCTGAAGTTTCTTTGTTTCTATCAGCTCTTTGCTCTCGACTTCTGAGGTCATATACCACTTTGTGGTGGCCTTATTTTATCAGCTCAGACCTTCTTTATTTCAAACAAACACAACAGCAGCTGATTCCACTTGTTACCACATACAGAGGAAACTCCATTTTAACATTTAGTTTCAAGGAAAAAAACATCTGGAGCTGATTTAAAGATGAGTGAACCATTAAATTAGAGCTTTGAACTTTTAAAGTTTAAAAGATTGTTTTTTCCTTTTTCCATGGCACTTTACCTCCTCTGGCTTTTATTTCTCAACCGGGCACGTTGTTCCTTTGAGAAAATGGGTGTTTTACTCTGAAATCCTGCACCACTAGCTATTCCAGTGTATTCCTCTCTGACATCATTTGTGCTGGATAACAACATCAGTTCAACAGCTAAGATGAAAATGTGACTCAACCCTCCCTCCCTCCCTCTCGCTCTGACACACTGTTCTGGCAACATATGGCAAAACAACATAAAACCCCTAATGCACTCCAACTGTGGCTCGCCCTAAAATGCTGCTGCACCCTGTAAAGAGAGCACTTGTTTCCTCCCACACAACACGAGGGCAACTTAATCTCAATTACACCCAGAGGTGAACACGGTTTCACTTCCCCACCTGAGTGATTGGCGAACAGCAGCGAGCTGAACTGTTAAGAGCCATGCTACTCTGCTCTCCTCGACTCCACTTACCCACGGAGAGGAAAGAGTATTGCGGTTGAGGTCAGCAGAAACACCGGCTGAAGCCTCGCGGTTCATTCCTGCCTCGCAATCTGTATTAGAGCGTCTTAGAGGAAGGGCTTTAGTGACCGGGGAGTGTGTTCCTGCCATTTTTTTTCCACAGGTTTTGGCCGTGGATAAGCTTCGCCTGTATGTGAGAGAATCCCTCAGATACTGCCGTGTTACAGCCGAAGCTCGCCCACACTGAGACCTCATCACCACCGACCGCTACAGGGGTCACAGCTTCTGCCCTCGACCTCGCTGCAGAGTTGGGGGATAGTTGTAACGCTGTGGGAGGAGGTTATGCCGGACACGTGATACTTTCCTACCGAGGAAATCGCTGTGTGTGGTGTGGGTTCAGCCGTTTCCCTACCTGACACTGGCAGTGTGAATCTCTATTTTTTTATCCTCTCAGGAAATCTTCATTAAGCATGTGCACTGATCCTGCTGAACTTTATGGGCACTGACTGACTGAAAAGTCACAGATAAGTCTATAACACTTCTAATAGGTTGATGCACAGCAGCAGGAACCTCCAGTTTACATCTGTATTTTCTCACAGATGTGAAGGACACCGAGAATATTATGTTACCTGTGTCCTTTCTCAGGTCAAAGGTGCATCAGAAACACGAGACGGAGAGAAAACATTTTCCTAAGCTCAGGAAAACACACAGGCATCCATCCATGTGCACGGCTGTGATAAAGTATCACAAAGTCACTGTTAATGTAATCACTCTTTGTCAAGTCCGACTTGTCCCATTTGTGAAATGTGTACTCATTAAACCTGCTGCTCCTCCCACCGGCCGCCACTGAAGAGAGAGACAAGGCGAGCATGATGCCTAATTGCAGCCCCCCTCCACTCTTACCTGCCTCCCCTCGCTCACTCAGAGGGTGGAGGGTGGGTGTAGGGGGGGTGGTGGTGGTGGGGTGGTTGAGGACAAGGACAGGCATGTGTGTTTGTATTTTAAATAAACATGACCCTTGTGGTTTCTCTCAAGGCGAGACGCAGAAAAAAAAGAGATGCCTAAGTGCGAGAGAAAGGGAAGGGCTCTCAACTACAACGATACCTACGCCTGAACAAAAAGAGACAAGAGGAGTTATCGCAAAGAGGTTGGGGGGAGGGGGGGGGGGGGGGGGGGACTCTCGGTGAGGCAGAAGTGCCATTCACCACCACTTAGACCTGCACTCTCGGCGAAGACTAAAAATAGCAGGAAGTTAACCTCATGACACTCGGCGGATAAGAAATTAAGAAATTAAAAGCCGCATGCTTCACCATATCCAAGAACATGCATCTGCATCAGCTCTGGTTTCTCCTAATGTTGCATCTCAGAGTTGCAGCTGACTGTCTGAAGTGCACGAGAAGCTGAAGAGCACAGTGTTCCTGCAGATAGAGCCTTATCAGGAAAAATAACAAGCAGAGTTCAACAGGTAAAGGTTCAGACTCCAGAAAACCAAAACATTCTGTCTCTTCACTGATTAGTTTAACATCCTAATCTCATTTTCAGGGACATTTGTTACATCTACTGGGCTCTGACTCCTCAGCACAGGTCGCTCAAATCATTTTTTTCAATTCATACTTGTTAAAGTTGCTGGTTCAGGAAACACAGTCAGTTTTGCGTGTGCAGCTTGTTGCATTAAATGTAAAACAGCGATGCACAGATGGAGGAGGAAGAGGATGGAGGCAGAGAAGGAGGAGAGTGGGGGTCTGCTTTGTAAAACCTCCACTGAAATCTTCCAATAAGAGATTATGACACAGCTCATAAATATACTCAACCTTATAAATATTTGAGCTTGGCTACTCCCCCTGCCTAATGTGCTGTACAGGCCCTAATTAAGCCAGTATCTGATAGATGCCACTGCATAATGATGTGCGGGTGTCTGGCTGTGGGGATGGGAGGCAGGAGGAGTGGTGGTGGTGGTGGTGGCGGCTGGGGACAGAAGTATCATCCGAACTGCTCGCTTTGTAATAATGATAGCAATGTTAATGATGGCACTGCTACTTCAATTAAAACTACTTAGCGGCTACAGCTGCTGCCGCTGCACTGACCCCGACTGAGCTGCTGAGAGCGGAGAGGTAAGCCGGTGCTCAGGTATCAGATCATTTCTGTCCATTATCGACTCCTCAAAGTCTCATTGTCTCGGAGCGAGTGGGAAAATCTGCTGGTTCCCACTGGAAATCAACATTTTCAGATGCTGCACGAGAAAATTATTCAACTTTCTCCCACTTTATTTTAAAAAAATGTTGAAATTCTGGTGCGTTTCCCAACCCCATCCTGTCCGGCTCTGAGATAATAGCACTTAGAAAGAAGTCGATTGCTGCAAATCAACTCATCAGAGGAATCAGTTCAGACTGTTTTACTCTCCTGAGGGCTGTGGGATTGGACTTTTCCTCATTCTGCCTTCTTTCAAAACATTTCTAGGTTCAGGGTTAAAGCACTTCTGCTGCTCTAGAAATAAGCATCAGTGTCTTGACAAAAGACAGAATGAGGCAGATTCAGTATTAGAATGAAAAAAAAAATATTACACATTCAATTCAGTGTAATATGATTTGTTTTGGAGACAGGTTGAAATTAAATCCCCAAAACAGGCAGAGTTTTCTCTCATTTTAAGAAAATTACAGCTTTAGGGCTCAATAATGGACAAAAATGACTTGACTGGATGAACACTGTTCTCTGTGCTTGCTCTGTCTGTGCCTCTCTGTTTCTGTCTCTGTGCCTCACACACACACACACACACACACACACACACAGACACACACACATCTACACACACACACACACACACACACACACACACAGCTCCTATCTGGATGAGATAGACCAGGCATTGATTTACACGTCTCAGTTTCACTCCCCCCTCGATCACAGCGAACTACCTTCTCCTGCCGTTAACGCCTGTAAAGGGACGGCATTATTCCACTGCACCTATTTGTAAATTTCCTGCTAAATTTTGCAGCAGCGAACGCAGCTCGAGTTTTTCTGCTGATGAGGTCCATTCGCCACGCAGGACTTGCTTTGCCAAGCACTATTTGAGCTGTGATTCACTCAGTAACATGCTATCCAGGTCCCTGCTTCAACCCGGGTGACACAAAGAGGAAATTTCTCACTCTTGACCCAATGTTCCACCAGTAAATTATTCTAATAAAAGGGTGATAAAAGGTTATGAGACAATATATGTTACCATTTTTAAACTGAGATGTATGGCTTTTATTGCATGTGGTGAAAGCTCAGTCAAACAATCCAAATAAAGAGAGGAAACCTGGCCTGGCTTTGGCACCGAGTTCTTGAGACAATTTATAAGAAGAAAATAGATGCAGAAACGTCGGCGCTTTACGATGCTCCGGGGAGCGGCCTAATCTGGACGCAGCTAATTCTTCTGAGCTTCCCTTAATTTAAAGAGTCGACTTGCAGCCCTCGTTAAGACCTGAGACTGACTTCTCACCTCGAGTTCAAAATGTTAAACCATTGTCTGCTGAACTTCTGCTGCTGCATTTAACCATAGAAAGAGAGAGAAAGAGAGAGAGGCACACACGCACACACACACACACGCACACAGCGAGCTGGGACCTCAAAACTTCATGACTCAATTATTCCGCCATTTGATTCATGTGCTAACCAGATGATCAATGCAGATTAATTATGTAATAGTCGTTTTGGCGGTGTGCCACGTGAAGAAGTGGAGGTAAAAAAGAAAAAGAAAGAAGGCTATAGACTCTTGGCTTGACGGGGGGGGAGTAAAAGCCATGAGGGCTGCGGACTTGCTCAGGTACTCGGGACTTATTCAATTACTGCGCCGCAGAGCTGCACTGGAAGCATAATTTCTGGGTTTTAGCCTCCTCCATTTACACACACACACTCCTGCACACACACACACACACTCTCCCACTCCACTGACCTGGCTTGCTTCTGACAAGCTCTTATTACTGAGCAAACATGCCTGCCAAGTAGCCATGAAGCAGAACCTAATGAGCACATTATTGTATTTACCTTAGATAAGGTGAGCCACACGAGGCGATAAGAGCCAGATAACTCCATGTTTGAACAGTGGATGTATACATCCAGAGGGTCTTTGAGTATGTTTCACTTGTAAGAAAACATGGCAGCTGGTTGATATCAGAGGATCAGACAGGAATGCTCACAGTTTGAGCCACAAATCAGAGGAACTGTGATAGAAATCTGGGTAAAGTCAAGCCTGGCTAATCAGAGGAGGGGTCAGTGAGCAGTTTTTGAATCCCCTCCTGCTATCCTAATTGCCAAATGATATTTCCAGTGAGAGCGATGCAGCGAGCAGGATGGGGGGGGGGGTCAGACACTTTGGCAGGAAGTGACCCGATGATCTGACGCCGGGGGTAAAAGGTCATCGCAGAGTCCTTTTACTTCAGCTGGCCTGCTGCATCCTTCCCCGGAGATCTCACATTTAAAGCGTTGCACTACTGCAAAGAGGGGCCTCTCAAATTTATCACCTATTGACCATAGTTCATGGCAAGGTCATAAATCCACGCTCTCGCCTCCGCAGATGGCCACCTCAAAGCTCTGTCAGCTCGATAATACGAACAGGATACAGGGCAGAGAAGAAGAACAAAGCCCCGGACTCGGTCTCGTGTGAAAAGGTATCCGCCGCTGTCAATCCCGTGCACTCGCAGCTTCCTGATTCTGAGTTTTTTGTCCCCCGGTGGCACCTATAGTGTGCCAGATGTGTGTCCCCCCAACTCCCATCCTCCTGCATGTGACCTGAGACAAGCCCAGGGCAGAATTCTGGGTAATTTCTCGCTCACATCCCACACCGTCGATTGTGGCGCCTTTTTGAGGTGAGAGAAAGTGACAGCGCCGACTCTCCAGGGCAGAGCTTCCCAGTCGAGTGGATCAGCGGACTGAAAATCGCTTATGAATAGTCATTAGACCTTCATTACAAAGCCCCTCACTACCCACTTCTTCCTGTGCAACCAAATGCCTCTTGTCATCTTCACAAGGTGTATCATTTAATTGCCAATTGATTTTTCTCCCCCCAGTATATGACAACATGTCACATAGCAAAATGCAGCCTCGACCAGCCCTAGGCAGCCACATATTCTTGGCATCCTGAGCCGCCTCTGAATATTCTTCAAAAAGAGACAGGATGCTTCAACCCAAAGAGAGCTCAAGCGCCTCACACAATAATTAAACTCAATAAACGTGAAGAAGGAAAAAAAACACACATTCTTTGAGAGACGACGACGACCAATTGTTTCTTTGTGACCCATTTTCTGTTTCAGAGGCCACACGGCTCTGTGTCTTTTAAAGCAGAGGGCGACGAAGATTTATTCCTGCTTTTAAAATCTGTATATTTTCTACCGACATGTCTGTTTGCCGCTCACAGTCGCTGTCAGTGCCATTAGCACAAGTGACACACCTATTTTGTCTCAAAGCAAATGTAGGACAATCGTCCCTGATTGCGAAAGAGTGACTCTCTCTTAAAAAAAACACACACCGATGTGAGGGCAACATTTCAATGACAGCTCGACACACGTCCACTCAAATCTCTTCTGTGGATGTTTGGCGTTTTCTGTCAGCCTCCCTGTCGACCCCTGAGGTTTGAGCCTGGAAACTATGGAGCATTTGGTGCCAGAAAAGGCACGAAAATGGCAAGGCCGTGTCACTTTCCCCCCGCGCTCATCAGATGCTGCTGGGTTTTTTTTTTTTTGTAGCTTTCACCAACAGCTGCCTGTTGTGTCCATGTGCACATTTTTTCCATATTTTTCTGTTGTGCTTCTGCTGTTGTTGTTGTTGTTGTTGTTGCTGTTGTACCGGCGAATTGCGACCGTGTGTTCCTGGCCCGTTGTAATGACATCCAAATCAGCGGGGTTATCTGTCAGGTGCACTTCGCCTTGGGTTTGACTCCCGGGAGGAGCGTGCATTGTGTCAGCCGAGGCGAAAAGCATTACACGTCGCCTGTATTTACAGAGCAATTTCATCCCGCCTGCATGCGTGGAGGATTGAGCTCGGAGCCTTGTCTAGCCTTCAAATGTGGCAAATCAGCACAGTCGCCCCCTTTGACACGAAATGCTGCACGATTATCGAGTTGGTGCAGCCTTAATAAGCTGAATAATGAGGGAATTTCAGAAATGCCCAAGCGCCATTATACCCCAACAATAAGAGCTAGGAGTGAGTAAACCAGTGCGGGGCAGAAGGTAGGCGTCAGGGATATAATGAGACTACTGTGTAAGTAATGTAGTCTCTATTGTATACCCATGTAAATGCCCATTTCTTCACATGCACAGCAACGACGGCATTAAGCCAGTCAGAGATTTCTGGAAGAATGGCACACACAGTGGCGCTCTTTTTTCTACTTCACCCCTCTCTCTGCCTTGTTTCTTTCTTTTCTCTCTCTCTCTCTCTCTCTCTCTCTCTCTCTCTCTTTTTTTTCTCGTCTCGGTGACAGCCAGTGACAGTGGCTGGCAACCGCCTGGCTTCTTGAAGGCAAACATTACAGCGAAAGATGAGCTGCAGGTGTGCCAGACTTGTAAACACGCGCTAATTACACATTTTTCCAGCGGATGACAATGAGGTCACTGAAATAATTGCTGTTTTTTTTTTTTTTTTTTTTTTTGACTCCACACTATAATCTAAGTGAGACCGACAGGCTTACAGATGCTGCTCTGCTGCCGTCGATCCAAAATAATGTTGCATGTACAAATGAACAAAGATTCACAGCTAAAGATCACGTGTGGAAGCGGTTTGGCACAATGCTTCTTTAGTCATTTCAGTTCAGTTTGGGCTCTAAAGATTTTTGAATTGATTTCTACTGGAAACAAGTTGAAATTGTTGAAATTCCTACAGCACTTGAAGCAGTCACACAAAGCCCTCTATTTTAAATCTGTTAAAGTGTATGTATGAATGGGGTAAAGGGGCCAAACAGTTTCCACATGATCATGATCGCAATTAATTATATTGGCGGTTCACTCAATACTGTTTGTCCTCAATTTTTGAAATATGACTGGCCCCGACAGTAAATTATGTCAGGTACCTCACAAATCACGCCCTGGGCCGGCTGAGTTACTTCAGCTGGAAGATGGCGGGGGAGGTTTGTTTCAGGAAAACAATCTCTCTCCTGCATTGTCAGACGAGGGGGGGGGGGGGGGTTACCCAGCGAATAGGCACATACATCAAAGGAACTGCCAAACAATTGTCTGTTTTTTATTAATAAGCTCCGAACATTGCTGCTGGACAAGGCCAGGAGAAGTGCCTGGCTTGCACTTTTTTCTGCAACACAATACAGGTGCAGAATTTAACAGCTCTGTACTCTGTGCGTTTATTTTCCTGTAGCATAAAGAGGCTTGTAAAACGTCCTAATCTGTCAGGCTGCTCTGAGGCGCCGATCTATTGAGACGGGAGATAGGCCTTCGCCAGGACGCCTGCTCCTTTTCAAGCCGAGGTCACAAAAAATCCAGGTGGATCGTGTTCGCGAGCCAAGTCCCCACTTTGACTCCCTCGGTGCAGTCGAAGACATGAATACAGATCTCCCTGAGCCTGCAGGGCCTGGCAAAGCTCCACAGTCAAAGCTAGTGTGAACAATCTCCATCTTAAGGAGTCAGTTCTGACAAAAAATCTACTCCTCAAAAGATCCTTATTCTTAAAAAGGTGAAAGAAATGTAGTGAGAAGGTTTCCACCTGTTCCCAGCAGATAATAACAGCCTTTATCTTGGGAAAACATGGGATGAGGTAGTAGGAGAGGAATGACACTAGGTTTTCTTACTTGTTTTGCAGATTCTTTTGCTTGTTTTTAAAATATAAGACCTGAAAGGACCTGGGACAAGTTTTACTTTCATTTCCAAAGCTAAATGACTCACTGTGAACAATGATATGCACCAAAACTTTCAATTTGAAGGGTCACATTGGGTCTAGATGTTGTTTCACATGATTTCTTAAAAACACTATGGGAAAAATCAGCTTGGGACACTAAATACTTTGACATGTGCTGATCTCCAATTGTTTTTTTGTTTTTTTTTTGCAGGAATATCCGTCTGCAGCCTCGGTGCAAACAGATCAGTTTCAGCTTCGCTTCCTGAAACCCACAAACCACCAGGGCGACTTCCACAGGAGACAAACACTGTGCGGGCTGTGATTGGAAGTTTTCTGTGCGAGCGCCCGATCGTCTGCACTTTGTTTAAGTATCTCTTTCCATTTGTTCGGGGAGGCTAATCCTTCGCCGTACTTTTTACAAGCTGTTAATATTGATTGCCGCCGCGGATGAGAGAGGGGCGGCTCAATCTCAATAACAGCATTCCATTATATGGCAGACGACAGCCGTGCCGAGTGTGCATCTTCCATGCAGCCACGCATTTAGGGTATTATCAAATTGATAGTGACTCAAATTGATTTGGATAATGAAGGTCGCTGCACCTTGAAATATAATGGCCACTTATTGTAATTACCATCACAATTATCAAGGTCACCGCATCAAAAACAAAAGGGGGCTGACATTGTGACCACAGCAATGGAGCCTGATGAGCTTTTATTATAAAGCCTGGTCACAGAGCAGTGATACCGTTAAATATTAGATAAAAGGTCAAGTTTGACATCATGTTTTTATGTTTTCCTCCACTGTCTGTAACTTATTCAACAGCGTTCACTGATCTCCATGTCAGACATCACATGTGACTAATGAGGAGCTGGGAATCCTGATTTCATTTGAATACAGCCAAAAAAACCAAGACCCCATGACATCTACTCCTGCTGCCCTTCACCCCCTCCCAAACATTTTTATTTTTCCTCGCTGCCCTGATGCCCATCAACATGTCAGGGAAAACAGGGATGACATCCCAACATGAGCAAACTGTCACACTCGACGCCTCGGCCGGAGCATGAAGAGGTTTAAAACAAATATGTGAATACATTACAAAAAAAAAAAAGCAAAGACAGAAAAGCCTTCAGGTCAAATGCAAACAGACCTGCTTGATAGAAATAATATGGTTATATACAATTCAAAGGAAACAGCAGGGATGCCTGTCTACTATCTCTGAGAATCAAACAATGTTGGATTGCGTTTCCTTTCACACAGTTGAGCCTGCAATAAACCCTTGGCCTTTGTTTCGACTACGCTGAGCAGAAGGATGACCTCAGCTGTGAAACAATAAAGGGCCTGTAATGGTCTCTCTGGAGGCCTGCTGCCTCAACTTTGTTTCTCCTGAATGTGTGAGAAGAGGGGAAGGAGGCAGAAAAAAAAGGTTGGGTTATAAACTTTTCCTGCCCCTAAACCGACTGTGCAAATTGATGGCAATAATGGTGCCACCTGGGGAGGGAGGGGAAAATTTACGAGATAAATGATAGTGAAGGAAAAGTCCTTATCTTGTTGTAAAAGTGGATGAGAAAGTTTAGAGTTTGTTTAGACAATGACAGAAAAGTATTTGAATGTCATTACTGGCCCTGATGTGGGGGGAAACTCCACCCATCTGGGAGTGACTGCAGATTAAAACAAACACACTGAGGTATTTGGTGGCAGACAAACAGGTGACTAGAGCAAGAGAAAGTGAAAAAATGCCAAACAAAAGGGAAACAGAGCATGTGTGTGTGAGTGTGTAAGAGTGTGTGTGTGCTGATAGTAGTAGTAATGGTGGTGGTGGAGGAAACTAAGGGGGCGGAGGCATGGCAAACTGCTAAGAGGATCAAATATCGAAGCACAACAAAAGCTGTGTCACAGGGGCGTTTGAGTCACAAGTCTCCCTTCGACAACCCCTCCTCTGCCACCCACCTCTTCCCCCACCACCCCGTACCTCTAACCTCCTGTTACCACGACAGCGCTCTGCCACAAAGACAGTCCCTGATATGACAAAGAACAAAACAGCAGACAGATGTAGGTATTGTCATGCAGAGTGCTCCCTCTCTCCCTCCTCCTGCTCTTTCCTCCCTCCCTCTCTCTCCCTCCCTCCCTCTGTCCTCCTCCTCCTCTTCTTGCTCTCAGAGAGGAGGAAAAACAACCCACCCCTGGCGCTTCTGCCCAGAACACCTCAGAAAAAGAACAACCAAGCCACTGCCCTCGAGTCGCCGCCGCTGAAACTTGGAGACGGCCGTGACGGTCAGCGAGCAGGTCGACTCTGTGGTCGCGTCTGTGCGGCGAGCCGGGTTGATTGAGAGACGCAGAGGTGAAGCCAGTTTCAGAACGGCACCAGAGTTTGACTGAGATATTTTTAAAAGCAGCAAAGGTGGTAGTTTGTGCTTATATTTTCGTACATATAATCTGGATCCAATTTGTGCCAAAGAAACCCAAAAGTTCTGGCTTTTATTACACTAAGAGTCTGGACCCAGAGCCACACTGAGGAGAAGTTAGCAACTCCTTAAAGGCCGGGCGAGGCCAGCTGATACATTGATCTAGTTTCAACATCAAAGCTTTTATTTTTAGCTTGTTGGTAAACTGGGTGAGACTGCTCTCGTTTCATTCTGTCATAGCTGCTTATTTTGACTGATCTGGAAGTCACGAGTCCAGATTTGACCAAAAAGGTCCAGTTAAGTTGAGACAAAAGAGCAGACTCCTCAGGTGTCAGGTCATCTGCGTGGGACTGACCCGTGTCCGAGGTGGGCTCTCGATGAAGCCGGGACATATTATTACAGCTGGGAGACCTGGGGAGACGCTGGCGTGGGGACGAGGTCTGATTGATTCAGGCCAGATGGGCGTCCCAACACGTTGCAGCGCTGCAACCGAAATAGCTCCACGCCGTCTCGCTGCATTCCTCAGGAACACATTGTGCACTTCATGGCAGAGACGGCAGATCTCCGAGTTCCCTACGAGAGGAACCGTAACATTTAGCGTCCAATACGAACGCTGCCTCTGCTGGCTTATCAGAGCTGGACAAGGAGTCAGACGCTTAGATCAACAGATATTAAAGGAGGAGGTCTCATTCCTGAAACTCTAAAAATCAACAATCTTTCATTCCACATCCTCACGAGGTAATTTATCAGCTGCCCAAAGACAAGCAGTGCTCCAGTCGACACATGTCAGTGCTAAGGTCATGAGAAACCAGAGCAAAACTTTCTGTGAACCTGATTTTATGAACCATGATCATCAGAGAATAAATTCTAGTCTCCAAATCTCCTCATCCAACTACTGTTTCGAGCAAAATCCACTGAGCGTGTGCACCAAAATAACAAATTACTTAACACTGTGGGAGTTGAGAAGGCCGGAGAGGTACCTTAAATTAGCCAGGGATTTAATCTAATTGGTGAAAGTCATCTGCTCCAACCTTCACTGTGCTAAATCCCCCTGCTCTCCTGTCTAGACTGAATTCTTGACGGTCCTGCGCTAATGTCCCGGGCCGGCGGCGGCAGCGGCAGCAGCAGCAGTGGCGGTGGGACAAATGCAGAGCGGCAGGCCAATCTGACATGAGGCCCGTCTCATGGGCTTTAATGCAGGGTGGCAGCACAGGCCTCTTTTTAAGGGAATCAATTAAGGTTTAAAAAGGTGATTCCTGGACGCAGTGTCTGGCTTTATTCCTGGGAGGGAAGAGTGGAGGGGGGGCACAGGGGGAGGAGGGAGGGGAGGTCCCATGGGGGTTAAATAGAAACCACACACACACACACATAATCACACACCTCAATAGCACCATTGTCGTAAGCAAACCACATAACTGTGAATCTGGCGGCGCTGTCCTGCCTGATTTGAAAGTTTACATGGTTGTTTTAGTGTCGATTGACTCTTGGACCTTTGAAACCTCTTGAAAGTCTAATTTCTCTCCCTTTACTCCCACTTCTCCTTCATCTCCTCTTTCAGTCTTCTTTTTTTCTCCCCTCCTTCAACATAGTTTCCTTGATGTGCTGAGGTCTTTACTCTCTCCAGCAGATTAGGGATTTTTTCTGTGAGCACGGCCAAACATGTGAGTAAAACATGGCGCCTAAAAATACAACAATGACTCTCTGACGAGGTTCTGAACTTCTGACATGGCTACTCTGAACACAGAGTGGCTCTAGGTGAAGACGTGGAGGAGATCAAATCTAAAACTGAAAACAGCTGAGCTGATTTGGCTTCCTCTCCTTTGGTGCTAAAACCACTATTTTCTCCTCAGTTCTTCCTGATGAACTCTGCCTCACCCTGTCACCCTCCATTTAAGACCACGAGTCACTTTCCAAATTTCCCTCTACTCCTGCATTGCATTCATTAAAACTTTCATCTGCTATCACTCTATCACTTGCCACCAAAACTTCCCAACCTGTGGGAAAGGGGTGGGAAGGGCTTTAGCTTTGTTCTGCACCATTTAGTGGTGAGCTTGTTGGATTTCACTCGGTTACACCATGTATCAAAGGAAAAGAGTCTTTATCAACACAAAGGTGCCTCTACACCTTAGCACCGACTTTAATCTTCGCCCCGAGGCGCCAGCAAAACTATTCTTTCCTCGGCGAGGCACCTTGCATAAGATGTCGAAATCAGCTTACGACATGATCTTTTAAGGAAGCTCGCTCTTGTGTGCAGGTTGCAGACAAGGTATGAGCGCTGAGGGATGTGCAGGAATAGAATAAATGCCATTGTGATCCATGAAAGATGAACAACCTCCTCACCTCTCGATCAAAAGCCTTCAGCACTCAGATACACATAAACACATCCAGGGAGTGAGGCTCGATGTATAACTCTTATTTATGTCATTCAATTTAGCCCCAGCTGCTTGGCAATTCATTTTCATGATCAATTACAAAACCTTAAGGCATCTGTAATGCATTTGGCTTGACAGGGCGCGTTCCCAGGCGCGCGCTCAAACACACTCTAAAATATTCAACGCCGGGGCCTTTGAGGATTCGCTGAATTGACTCATTTTCCTCCTTTTCACTGTGTATTTGTTTGTATTTATCCCCCGGGAGTCGACAGTTACCTGCACCTTTGATGCTAATAGCAGGCTTTGTGTTGTGTGAGGTGAGTCTGCAGCTCGACTCAACTGCGCTCGTGTGAGACAAGATGAGAAACAGGCTGCGATGAGGTGATGGTGTGTGTGTGTGTGGAGGAGCCTGGAGACTCTTTTACATCAGTATCAATCAGTTTTTACACAACTTGTTCTGTGGGTTAAAATGCCAGAGTTTAACTTTGCCTCTGACTAAAGAGCTTCATAAAACAAATAAGCAGCATTTCCACTAATTAAAGGAACAACAGATGGGAGAAAACACACATGGATAAAGCCAATAATCAATAATCAAACTCAGATCTGGAGGAAAATAAGTCAACATTTTTCTGTCGGTGTCAAATTTAATGGCTCCTCCAAAGCCTGACCTTTCACCTCTGGACCCAGCATTGACCCTTTTTGTGTGACCTGGCACTCAGGTTGATCTATGAGAACAACACTGACATCTTATTGGATTCATTAAATATCAAATATCAGATAGTCTCTGTCATCTGGTGTCATCGGGATTCATTCCTCAAATTAGGTTTTTTTTGAAAGTGAACTAATTTGACTAGCTTCGTGAGGTGTCCATGGTTAAATGCTGTTTTTTTTGAGGAGGCTGCTTCATTCTGACAACAAGAAAAAACATTTTGGCAAAAAACTCACGGTGGAAAAATACACCGAGCTGAATTAATTGAAGCTCAAAGTTTACAGATACTGTAAAAAAAGGACTTAAGTTCTGAGAATAAAAGGGCAAAAGCCACAGCAGCTCAACAGCAGATGTAAAAAATAAACAAAACATTTAAGAAGCACAAGTCTGTCCTCTATTATTCTGCTGTTTCTCTATTCTCTGCTCACACCGAGTTCCTCCTTCAAACAGGTTCGATTTTATGAATCACTGCTTGCTCCTCAAGGGAATGCATTGTGCATTCCTAGAGCCACGGCCTCGACCGTCTCTGCTCATATACAGGGAAAATTCATTTCAATATTTATCTCCATGAATATTTTTCCTCTGTTTTTTTTTTGTGGGGTGAAAAATAACGTGGAAATCACAAAACGGGTTTGGGGGATGTGTGCGCGGCTGCAGCACGGAGGTGGGAAGCTTGGAGGAGATCATCAGAAAGGGAAATTGTGCACAGCGGGAAGAAAAATCATTGTGTTACCCCAGGTGAAAAATATTGTTGCTTTGCTTAAAAGTGCATGCAAGGCGAGCTACATTATTAGAATGTTTAAATATTAATTCTTCTGCTGGGTAGTAAAGATGATGGAGTCGCGGAGTCAACTACTTTGTTTTTCCTCCCCCTGCTCGTAGGCCACAGCTGCATTATTTTTCCTATCTAACCTTGCTTTGCTCCTTATTCCTGCAGAAAAACACATTTCCTCTCTGCACTCAGGGGTCACTCTTTAGATTCCAGTTACAGTTTAACATGTTAATTTTTGATGTTAGGACAAAACGCCGCACCATGCACATGCATGTGATATTACAGGAAGGATCCAAGGGGTATAATGTGTCATTTGAGCAGCTTTGATCGGAGAATCAATACTCCTTGTCTTTGTCTTGACTGAAGGTGAGGTCACATTTCAAGTGCTCTGAGCTGTTGACAGTCAAAGGTATAACAACATGCACTTGATATAAAAGCCTCCTTTGGAGATGCAGTCAAAAACCGGGTGGGAAGAGCTTTTTGTCAAGGTGACTGTGGTTTGTGAGAGTGGACATCAAGAGGTTTCACTCCACAAACACTATGAATACATTTCAGAAAGTAATTATCACCTGGTGCTCGTTTCTACATCCTCCGCTCTTCAGATACCATTCTGCAAAATGTTAATAAGCCTTATGTAAATGGTTCAAGATCGCTGATAACTTCTGCCTCCATGAGGCAATTTGCAATAACAGGGATCTCATTTTGAAATGAAACTCCTCATACATGAAGAAGTGCTTACAGGGTGTTAGTGAGGAGGAGGGAGGGGGTGTTTGCCCAACAAAGCCAGGTGTGATTTAGGAGGATCTTCTCCAGCACTCAGGTAAAGTGAAGTGAAGCAAAGTTCCCTTGTTATGTCAAAAAGAGATTTCAAAGCCGCCGGCTTAAAGGTGGGTATTAGGCTGCTCAGATCTGAAACACTTTGGGATCCTTCAGACTGAAAATGGATAAAGATACAAAAAGCCTGGTGCAGGGAGAGGAGGGGGAGGAGTAAAGAGGGATGGAGAGGGAGGTGAAGACAGAGACGTTCACACTGGAGCTGAAATTGTGATGTTTTCTAAAAGAGAAGCTGAGAGACAATCTAAACCAGATGTGGCACACAGCAGGAACACCTGGCTAAAATAATGCCACCTTCATCCTACCTGCACGGAGGTGATGATGTTCACATGTGAAAGTGTCTTAGAGCTGTTTTCATTTCTTCTTAACTCATTATTCGTGACAGTTGTGCAGTGACATGTTGTAAAATCAGAGGGAGGGACGAGGACGACAGGAGACAAAGGAGACGACAGATAGAGACTTGAAGGCCCCTGGTGCATGAAAGTGAGAGTGCTGTCACTCTCCAGTGCCCCTGCCAGCCCTGCCCCCACCCCCGATCCAACCACCCCACCACCACCTGCGAGCGATTGTGATGCATGTTCTAGTCACTCATGCAGGAGAAGCAATACACAAGTTCAGTGTACAGCCACTTTAAAAGCTCATCAGGCGCATACTCTGCTTGTAGGAAATACCTTATTCATGACGGACCCGGCTGCGGCCTAGGTAATTACTTGAATCAAGGTGGCCTCGGAAATGTTTAAATCTACAAGGACTGGGAGAATGCATGAATAATGCAAAATAATTTGCATCTAAATTTTTTAAGTGTGCTTTATTCGAAAAAACTAAAACGCGGGCTTCGATTAAACTTTGATGAGTGAAAGCTGAGCGCTACGTACATGCATGCGTGCGGTGGCGGCGGCGGGCTTGCAGCAGAGAAAACCTCCTCATTTGTAGAAATTATTTAGAAAGGCGATAAAGGGGACAGAGGAGGCGAGAGGAGAGGCGAGGAGAACCAGAGGTAGTGCCAATAAATAATAATTAAGAGAGAGAGGTATTACAGCGGCCGGGTGTCTGGAGGACGGTGTGAACAGCATCACAACAGGTTGCAACCGCCGCAGCGCTCTTACATTTATGTTGCTGCGGAGCATCTTGTTTGGTGAGGTTTTTTTTCTTCAGACACACGTTTTTACAGCTCAACTCCTGTTCAACTCTTTGAATATTTATGAGAAAGTCTTGTTCATAAAGAAAGATCTCCCTCCTTGTTATGTCTTGGGAATTCAGGCGAGATGGCCACGTCCAAACATACATGGGTGTTGTCATGAGTGGTGCATGTGAGGAGGTAATAATGGAGGTGCAGTTTAAACAGTGTAGCATGCAACAAGGGCGGGGGTGCTTACCTGCTGTTGGAGAGAAGGGGTGGAGAGGGAGCAGCACCGGGAAGAGAAAGAGAAAGGGAGATGTGATTAATAAATGAAAGGTTTTATTCAGATCGATCAGACATTTCACAGGCAAAGACAAAAAGAAAACACTTGAGGACAAATCTGAAAAATGACACAAACAGCATCATTTCTTCCTCCCTAACTTGTCATTCATCTTTCCACCCCCCAGCACTTGTCTTGTGACCTCTGACCTCTCGGTCGGGGTTCCTCAGCCTCTCAGAATGTTGTTGGAATATTTAATATGTGCACACACACAGAAAAATCATCAGTCTGCAGAAATGACTGATAAATACAAATGTGTCACATCAGATGAAAATAACCTGGATGGATGTTTAGTCAAACCCAAACACACACTGACACACACACACACTCACAAACACACACACACACACACCTCTCCCTTTGTTAAACAAACCATATATCACTGCTTTTTTCTCCGCTTGGCCCGGGCTGCCAGGGCCAGGGAGGTGATAGAGGAGTGGGGGGATGAGGAGGAGGTGCACGCTGGGTATTTTTAAACGGAGGCTGGAAACAAAGGCCCCTCCTGAGGCCGGCCCCCTGCCCGGAGGATCACCTAGTCCCAGGCTACGCTGCTCCACTTTTCCCACGCTAACCTCCAGCCTCATTTGCATCCCCTGCTGCCCCTCGCAGCGATTATTTTCAGGTGAGCTGCTCTCTATAGAGGCCCTTGCTTGAGTGTGTGTGTGAACGTCCACGCATATGTCTATGTGCATGTGTGTATCTATGTGATTTTATGTCCTTAGGTCGATCAGTGTGCATGTCTAACGGTGTGTATGTGTGTATGTGTGTATGTGTGCGTCCACCCCCTGATCCTGCTCTTAATTACGACTGACTGGCACCAGACACAATCGCCCCCTTGATTCGTCCGTTTGCCCCCCCTCCTCCCTCCTCCCTCCTCCTCCCCCCTACGACCCCCCACCCAGCAGCTCGGGGTGACCCGAATTATCTCCCAGCAGCTGGAGGAGGAAAACATCGTCTGCACACGGTGACGAGCACAGACAGAGATAGTTGAAACAGAGTTGCGCTGTCTTCCTCCATCAATGCGGCTGCTCTGACACTGCGTCGACTGTCACAGCTATTATACAGGCTTTCTATAGGTTACAACAGGACCCTGTGTGTTACTGTATCAGCCCGGCACAGCAGGGATGAGGCCGTCCTGTTCATTCATTAACACTGCTGTCATACATGTTAACCACAATCACCAGTCAACTGTTACATATTAACACTGCAGGCTGCAGCACAGTGATGATTAGTACAACATGTACCAGATTATAACCTAGTGCTTTAATTTAAAAGGGATGCTTTACACATTTCTAGTTAAAGTTAAAGGAAGTGCACTGATGAAGACCAGGAGATGTGGGTGAAAGCTCTACAAAAAGTTAGACTCTGTGCCTTCAGTTCATTACAGAGAGTAAACTATAACTATAACTGCTCCTGACCAACTTTCAAATACACGCATGTATGTTGCTGATACACAACCAGAGGACGGAGACAACAACATTTTCGAGTAAAAACGTCCGTATGTGGAGCGCCGTTCGCCCAAACAGGCGTGAACTCTCTCACCCCAGCTGTGTTAGCGCCTTGTTCTTCCCACTGAGCGACGCGTACAGTAAACCCACTGATCTCTGCCCCGGCAGTTCAGCTCCACATCGAGATCGCAAAACAGACACAAAAACAATTTCTGTCCTGCTACAGCCGGGAGCCGCGCACACATCACTACACCTTATTATTTCATATCATGAGCTCGGCGCTAACTCTTTCAGCTGTGGCAATGGGGAGAGGTAGCTACAAGGCAATGCTCAGGGATTTACACACACATATACGCCCACACAGAAACAAACACACACATCCCTAATATAATTGTCAGCATCTGTCCCTCCCCGTCTCAGAGTAAAGCCCCAGCGTTCACAGAGAAGGGTAATTATCGTGTATCCGAAAGGGAGGATGCAACCATCTCTGGCTCTGATTAGAGGGGACAGGAGAGGAGCGTCGCCTCCCTTTTGCAAGCCAGCGTTTACAGGGAGGTGCACCTTTCACTGTCCAAACAATGTCTGTCAGTCACTATCAATGGCCGCCCCGGGAGGAAACAGTAGCCAAGGTGCCTCGCCTGCCCTGCAGCCTGAGAAATGGATATAAATTGGGTAAAAAGTGCAGTACAAGGCTCTGGTAACTCCACAAATCCCCGCGCGGCGGTGGAGCGCGGCAGCCATCGTCCCAGAACATGTCTGACAACGTCCCCTTTGCCCTAATGCTGGGGTTTCTATCACGAATCAGTGTGTCATGCAGTATAAACTAAGACTATTTTGTACCTGGCAGCTCCAGTGATTATGATCTTTGGATGGATGAAACAGAAAAATAATCATATTCCTCTTCCACGAGGAAGGATTCTGTCAAAACTGGTCTTGTCAGAGGTTTTTAGTTGGCCTGTGTGTCACGCTACCTTCCTCTTTCCTCCTCCTGCTTCACTCCCTTCACCTCATTTCTCCTCCCCTGAGGTTGCCATCTGCACTCCTCCTCCTCCTCCTCCTCCTCTTCCTCCACCTCCTCCTCCTCAGCACATTTCAGCCTCACCTCATACTTTATACTCTCCTGTTTTCATCCACGGCCTTCCCTTCAGCATCTTGACTTTTCTCGACTGATTTTCTAATCGGTTTTTGATGAAATGCGCCATCTCCCACCTTTTTTTTTGCTTCAGATTCACATTTGAAAATGTCAGTGGAGGAAAACTCCGGCCCAGCACACAAAAAAAGATGGAAGAAACAGCAAACTTAATGTGCCGACTGACTTTGAAGTTCAAGGGAAGGAAGTTAGCTGCCACTTGAGATGTCACAGCTAATTGTCCATTGCGGATACATGTATGATCATACAGCAAAGTGAAAGCGGATAATGACAAAACAGGGAGAGCCAAAGAGTGAGGGAACATATGCAGAGGCCTCATTTAGTAAATAAATGAGCTAAAAAGAAAAAAAGAAGCAGGAGACAGCAAACGAAAGAAAGAAATCGGTCTTCCCTGCTCCCCCTACACCCACCCCGAGTTAACGCATCGCAGAAGATGATCGTCTCGACTCAATTTCTGAAAATTGCCACTGCTGCTGCAACCCTCCACCCCCAGAGAGAGAGAGGGGGGGGGCAGAAAGAAAAAAACTTATCAGTGGTTACTCCTCCTTCATTTTATTTCATTTATGAATTACAAGGAGAGATGCCATTATATATTATTAATTCTCTGCTGTTTCTTTGGCTCTGGCTGCTGCAGCGGTGAGCTGCGGATGTCGGCGGCGGTGTAATTACGTTCTAGCCGGGCAGCCATCCGTTTCCTTTCAAAAATTTACAGGATTCTTAATCACGTTGCTCATTTGGGTGCACGGTGGCGGGGATGGCGAAACACAAACAGGGGCACGTCTGTTTGCACGGGAACACCTGCTTAGCATTGATAGCAGATGTCAGTCAGTGAACTGAACAAAAAAAAAGTGCAGGCAGAGGAGGGGGTGGAATTAAAAATGCAAGCATCACCAACTTCTTATTATTTACTTACTCCAAAAATGAACTACTGGAATGGGAGAAGGAAAATCCTGGCAAACGCCGGGGAAGCTGGGCCTCGTAATTGTGCTGCTGCCTCCCTCCCTCACTCCTTTACTCCCCCCCTCCCTCTGTCTCTCTCCTCCTTCCTGTCCATCTCTTTCTCTCTTTCAGAAATCCAACAAAGTAGTAAACATCAAGACGGCGTTTTAACCTTTTCCTTCTCTCTTCTCTCTGCTTTCTTCTCTCTCTCTCTCTCTCTCCTCCACCTAGAGTCTTATATTTCTATCCGTTTGCATCAGTCTTTGCTGCATTATTCATTTGCATTATAGCACTGGATGGTAATTAAATCTTGCCTGGGATGCCGTTGTATTTAAATGAAACGTGAATATTTTAGTGAGGGAAATGCAGAATGTTTAATCTGCCCCCCACCCACATCCCTCCACCCCCCCACCCACACTCTCTCTCCTTGTTTTTTTTGCCTTTTAAAAGCTCGACTATTGGCCTCTCTCTCTCTCTCTAAACGGCTTCTTCTTAAGAATAATAGTGTTGAGTCAACAGCCGCATTGACAAACATATTTCAGCTGATGCATTTGCCTGGACAGGGATATTTGATACCTCTGAGACCCACACGGGCGCACACACACACACGCACACACACAGCTTCCTCTACCACACACACACACATATAGAAAGATATACACATGCATGGAGGAAAACACATACAAAATCCTCCCCAACAAAATGGCCACTGAGGACCTTTGTCTCACAAAGACAGAGAAAGACAGAGAGAGTGATAATGTACACATAGTAGTGAGAGAGGGAGAGGGAGGAAGGAGGGGAGACGAGGAATTAGGGAGGAAGAGACAGAGAGATAACAGGAGGGAAAAGATGACAGAGAGAGGGAGGGAGACCTTTGTCATACATACATGTGTAGACAGAGGGAGGAGAGGGCGAGTGAGATAGAGATGCATAAAAATCAAAGACAAAGAGAGAGAGGAGGCAAGTGAGTAATGCCATGTTGACACATATGAAAACTCATCTTTTCCCTCTTTGTTTCATCCCTCCATCCACACTACTACCACTAAATGACTGGAGGTGAGGAGCAGCGAGGACGTCCGGTCAACAGGTATAAAAACACAGCACAGGTATGAGCAGGGGAAGCAGGATGAGTGTCACACTGCTCAACAGATGTTGCCTCTGATTTACTTTTTATTGTTTGGCAACGAAAAGACGACGGCGAGAAAATATTTCGCCGTTTTCCTGCTGTTCAGGTGTTTCAGGAAAATCTGTCGACCCGGTGTGGATGAGAGAGGGAGGGAGAGGGAGAGAGAGAGAGGAAGAGAGAGGGAGAGAGAGAACAATAGAGAGAATCAGAGGGAAAGATGCAGAAAAAATGAAAATGAGGCAAAAAAAAGAGGAGGAAAGGCAGTGATAGAGAGACCCCACGGAGGAGATGACAGAGGAGAGAGAGAGGGGTTGAGAGGCAGAGGGATGAGCTGTGCCTTTAATGCCCATCTGGCCCGGAGATGTAATAAAATTGACATATTGATTCCTTTGAATTTACGAATGCCTGTTTCATAAACTCCATTTCCAAAGCCGAGGCCTCTTTAGAGCCCTGTCATTTTTCCCCCAAATGGATCAATTATGTGCCCACGTAATCCTGTTACCTGAGAAACCCACGCATACTTCTCCCATTTGCGGCGCTTCACCGGGCGCACAGACTCGCATTATGTGCACATAAACAAACTCGAGGTTTTTTTTTTTGTTTTGTTTTTGTTTTGTGTGTGTGTGTGTGTGTGTGTGTGTGTCCCTCTCCTCCTCCTCCTCCTCCTCTCCTCCTAATATTAGCGATTGTTTTCTCCCCCCTGGTGTCGGCGTGCAACTCTCTCCTGGAGGGTTTTAGGGAGGCTTTTCCTCTCTTTCACTCTGGCTTGTTTTCCAAGTTGTTAGAAATCCTCTGTACCCCTTTAAACTGCAGCTCTCCCACCTCCACATCATCACAAACATCACATCATGTCCTTGTTAAAGGTCCCATAAACATAAATCCTAATTCCTGCAGAAAAAAAATAGCATTTGATGATGAATCCACTTTAGCCACTTTAAAAAAACCCATAACTCACAAAGAGAGTCAGTTACAAGCTGCAGGATGATTCTCGTTGATAAATACACACTCTTCTACCAACTACACCTTAAGTAATAAACGATGGAGAGTTTGCACAACTACACACAGGAGGTTTCTCCATCTGCTACAAGATAAATACGGTTTAGGAGGAGGAAGCTTTGGGTGTTCGTTTCCCAAATACTAAAAGCACCAGTGACTCGGAGAAAAATTGTCAAGGTGTGTATTTTTAAACCAGGCAGGCTGCTGCAGGATAACCAGTGAAACTGAATATAAAACTGATTATTTACTGGAAACAGATCGATAATGCACAAAAATGACCTTTGCCGTGTAAAAGGCAGCTTTGGATTTTAAATTTAAATTTCCTGAAACATCTTACTTTCTTTTTTCCAGGCGTCATTTTACCTATCTCATGCAATTAAGGGAAATTTAACGAACTGCTGGAAACTGGCAGGAATATACATTTTTACATTTCTGTCATCTTACATGTCGAGCTGGCTCTTCTGTACGTGCTGGGATTTCCTCACTTGTGATTTAGTGGAGTCCATAAAATGACCAGAAACACAAAGTTGGTTTCAAGGATTTAACCAGAAACAGAGCGAGAATTTGTCTCGGTGTAACTGGTGCAGAAACGTGTCGACAACTTAAAGAGCTCCTGACCCGTGCTGGCAGTGCAGGGATGGCTCACATTCATAACCTGGGTGAAAACAGAGGAGTCAGTATGGCTAGTGCCTGGGCGGTAATAGCATAATAGGCAGCTACAAGTGGTCACGGGTCAACCCGGTGCGAGTGTAAATGTTGGAGTAATACAGCGGGCTGTCAGGTGGAACGGAAATGTATGAAGAGCGACAGCAACGGTGGCGCACGGGAGCGCTCACTGAGCCACGAGATATCTATTTTACTATCTCACATTGTTGTAAAACCAAGAGAGAGACGGAGAAGGGAGGGAGGGAGAAGAGAGGGAGGGAGTGGGAGAAAAAAAAATCAGTCCTCGATCTTATTTTCCACACTCCGGCGAGCTACAAGCGGCTCAGTTACACTACACTTGCACTGAACAATCAGTCTGGCAAAGGTTCACAAAACGACGAAATACCTTGTCACTTACTGCCTGACCTGTTCAGCGGAGTGACTCGAGAGGAGGGGGGAGGAGAAGAGGAGGAAGGTGGAAGAGGATGTAGGGGAAAAAAGTCGTAAAATGAAATAATCATAAAGGAGCTCAGCGTGCATGAAAGGTTGTGTTTGTTAAGGGACAAGTTTTATTTCTCCGACCTATCTAAAGTTATATAGTGTTTTTCATGTATAAAAATGAAAATATCCTACGTGTTTGGACACTTTCTCCTCTAGGTTTATAAATAAAGTTCTGTGGGACTGGAACAACAGGACTTTACCCTTTGGCAGGTCAGTTGTGAGGTTATTGTGTGTTGGTGTGTTGTTCCTTCCAAACCTTAAACCAACAATCACCATGGAGGCTTTAAAGCCACACTGGTCCATGTAAACAATGTGTGTGCTACAGGTTTTGGGATGACCGAGCTGCAGTGAATGCAGCAGCAGCAACAGGCAGCTTGGATGTCGGGTACAGGAGGAGGACGAGTGTTAAGTACATGATTTGTCACATAGCAGCTGTAGAAAGTTGGAGGAGCTTTGAGGCTGAGTGAGACAGGCGATTGTTAAAAAGTGAAGAGGGTGGAGGTGGAGGGATGGAGGGTGGAGGGGTGTTGGGCTTAACAGGCGGCTGGGTTCTGCTCACTGGACTTAATCTAAAAGAAAAAGGCTCCAGTTATGATGAAAGCTCGGCAGAGTATGTCTCAGCAAATTGGCTTTCCTTTTTTTTTTGGGCTGCCTGATGCTTTCACTCCACTGGTGTGGAAGCCTAATGACCTACGGCCTGCTAGCTCAACCCTTCCTCCCACCTGTCTACCCCCACCCTCCTCTTCCTCCTCCTCCCTGGTTCAGGAACACAGATTTCTGTGAAAACTTTGGCTGCCAGTGTCAGTGTCATCTCCACTGAAGGCTTTTTCCAAAAAATCAGTGCTGGTGACAAATCAGAAAAGGTCAACCATCAAACTCATTTTTTCAGCCTTTGCGTGTTCTGTCACATTTTTTGAGTCCCTGCAGGTCAATAAATCACAGAGGAGACATCGACGGGGGCATCGGAACTACTGCAAACTTTGACGTGTTTCAAGATAGAAAGACAACAAGATGGATCATTGAGGGGAATTCAGAGAGAGTTGCGACCCAGCTGCGGCCAAGTGGAACAGTTTGGCCCGGTCTTGTTCCAGGCCTGACATTTCTCCAAGGCCAACTATAATGATGGACAATGACAGGTAATTACTAGCGGGCGCGTACGCGAGAGCTCGAGATCAGCAGTATCTGCAGAGCTTCTGGAAACTCTGAGTGGGGACGGAGGACGGCGGCCAACATCCTGAGCGGCGGGTCCTGGTCCAGTGGGGAAAAAACACGCCACCGCAATTTTGATGTTGTGTTTTCCCTAACTTGAACTGAAAAGTTTACAACTCAGAGCTGCTGCAACCAGAAAGAGACAACACAACACAACAGCGCTGCCAATGAGGAAACAGCTACTTTATAATCATTAGATCTTTTTTCTCCAAAGACAGCAGAAGATGCCTCAGCCAGCGGTGGTTGGAGTCGCTACCTGTTTTTACACCTGGATAAACCTCCACTCCCTAATGAGCTACATGCTACATGTTTCCCGGTTGTTTTCATCTCTGCCAGAGGAGAAGTTTGTGTGTTTTTCTGTGTGTAATGCCCTTATATGTCATTATTTAGTCTGGGGTGTTTACTCACGCTGTTGTGAGGCCACAGATGAACCCCTAACGAAGACAGAATACCAAATAGCTTCAATATTTTGCAAACAGCTTCACCTGCACGCTGGGAGAGCGGGGGGATGGGGAGGAGGGGGAGGGGGGGGGTTGGTGTTGCAATCTCTCGTGTTGCACAGACTCCTTGGCGCTCCCCCTTTATAAATTACCTCATCAGTGACTGAAATTAACACCGATTCTTGCAGGCAATTTCTCAATTTCCAATGCTAATTAGCTTTTTCTCTTTACTTTTAAATTCTGTAGCACCTGTTTAGGGGGAAGACATCTTAGGCAGTGCAGGCGCATTTAATCACAATTTTAATTAACCATCCCCGTAGATGTGAAAGAGAAGCAATTATAATGCAGATGAATGATGATTTTTTTCCACATTAAATTGTTTTGTTTCTTCGTTATGTTGATTGCATAAATACTGGCACTGCTCAATTTTTATCTACTGTAATTTTGTAATTGTTTTGCAAAAAAAGAAAAAAAAAGAAAGAAAGAAAAGGAGAAGCAGCAGCAGAAAGGGTTTGGATAGACTGAGTTTGTGTGTTGACAAATTGTTTCATTTAGTTAACCCGTTAATTGCCGGAGCAACATGGTAAGGATTTGGCAGGAAGTGTCTTATTTGCTTTCTTTTCCCCTCAGCAACTGTCATCAGCCCCCTCACGTTTCCATCACCCTGAGGTTTTTTTAGGGGGTTGTTGATGGGGGGGCTGCAGGGGGGCGGGATTACAGTCTTCTTATCTCTTTTGACCTTAACAAACTATTTAACCAAATGAAAGTCATCGCCTGTCTTTCCTCCGTCTCCCCTTTAACTACTGAGCATATAGTCACAAATGAAAGCACAGATGGGTGCTACTGGAACGGACTCATAATCTTTATGTGCTCGTGAAAATATCATTGGGTTCGATGACGGCGCTTTCGACTGTGTTTATTGCCCCTTGTTCTCCGAAACTTTGCTTTTATGTTAATGTCAGAGTGACTGTTGCAGTAAAAACACAAACACACCGCTGTGGCAGATTTCCTTCAAACGCTGCCGCCGCCGCCTCCTTCACCCGTTAATGAGAGATGTTTTTCCGTAAAGAGCTTGCGTTAGCTTAGTGTAGCAGCTTTTTACTTGGAGAGCCTGTTAAATTGGAGAGCGGGCCTGTTTAAACGCTCTGTCTTGACACCTGTGTAGAAAGTTGCAGAGTTTTATTCAAATTTGAGCTGAACAACTCAAATCGAAGTGAAAATGCTGCTAAATGAAGCCTCCAGAAGCTGGTTTTGATTTTATCTCCGGCGCGCCATCTGGAGCGGTCAGGACAGAGGCTTTTCACATGCACACACACAGTACGGCCTTTTTGGAAAGAGTTAAACAGTGACTGCTGTTTGTAGTGGGCTTCCTCAATAAAGGACCTATGGAGATCACTGCAAAGGGCCTGCTGTAGGGCAGGAAAAACTCCCAGAATCCTCCTGTGCTCTGTCCTCCGCCCTCAGCCACCCCCAGCAACACTCATTCTCTAATCCCACTGAGCACTGCTTTCAGTTTGCCCAAAGACCATGCAGGGGAACTCCAATGGACCAGACACACACACACACACACACACACACACACACACACACACACATAAACACACACACACTCACTCACAAACACTCTCACTCTTTTGCTCTCTCTCTCTGTGCTGGACTCACACATATATGGGCACACACACACACACACTCATGGAGACACACACACTTGTTTCATATCTCTCTCCCAGTCACAGTGACAGACACTTACTGTGGGGGCTTTTCTGTCTAAAATTGGTGCAGTCATCTTTAACTACAGGGGCAGAGGTTTTACTTCAGTAAAGAGGCCTCATCTGAAGTTTTAATGTAGAATAGGAAAAAAAAAATCTACGTTCAACAGAGCTTCTACATTAAAATACATTTTTGTTTTTGTTAATATTTTACAGCTTTACAGGTTTGTTTGGGAAGTTGGAGAATCTCTTCAACAACACGACTGACACAGCTCAAGACCTGGGTTATTCTTTTATTTTTGAAGATGCTAAATTATCAATGTGCATTTTTTTTGTCAGAAGTATGACACAGACAGAAACAGCTCAGAGTGTTCTCACAAAGTGCAGCTTTGCCTCTCTGAGTCACTTCTCCACAAGCAAAGCTGCAGTTTTTTTTCATGGATCTATCTTAAACCGTCCTGAGGTGCGTCTAAAAAGGAAGAAGCTCCTCTTTGAATATTAGTGGCGATTGGCTGGAGGTAAACAGAGCATTAAATCCTGCAAAACTGTGGCAAGGCCAATATGGGCGCGGGACAATGGCTTGGCCCGGCATCTCCAAGCCTTTGTTCTCGGCTTAACAAAACTCTGCCGTCACACCGTTTTACCTCAATGCTGCCCTGTCGAAACGGCCATCAGCCCATCAGAGCACATGCATAGCTGAGGACGGGGAGGGAGGGAGGGAGGCGGGAAGGAATAAAAAGGGGAGGGGGGGAGGCAAATATGAGGGTGGGGAGAGATGGGAGGGAAAAGAAAGATTAAGACAGGAGAGAAAAGGAAGAGGATGGCATAGAAAGTGCCAAGAAGAAGAGTAAAAGGCAGAAAGATAAAGGCAAGAAAAGGTGTGACAGTGAGAAAAAGAAGAGATGGAAGTGAAGAGAAAGAGACTGAAAGTGTCAAAATCCTCCGAGGGTCAAAAACAGCTGAAATCTAAACTTGTGGACACGAGGGAGGGAAAAAAGAAATGAATAAAAACACAATAATACTCACCTCTCCCACACAACCTTAATAAGAATATATAGCAGCTGTGGGGAGGAGGTGGGAGGTGGATGGTGAGAGGGGGGGGACGCAGTGTTTTGAGCTTTGTGACGTGGCGACGACAGAACTGGAGCAGCGAGATTCACTAAAAGTTTCATTACAAAGTCCTTATCTGCTTCCCTTGGAGGCCGCGGAGAGGGTGAGCAGCAGAAACACAAAGAAAAGAGAGAGAAACGACACATCTGCGTCTGCTGTGACCTGTCTGCCTGCCAATTAGCATGTGTGCGAGTGTGTGTGAAGTGTGTGTGCTGCATGTGTACATCTGTGTGTGATATATATTTAAGGTTATGTGTTTCTGTGTGTGTGTGACGCTGTGTGTGTCCGTGTCCGTGTCCATGTGTGTGCAGATGTGCACTTGCCTGGTGAACATGTGTGACTGTTCTGCTGGCGTCAGCCGTTTTCAAATAGATGGCACATAACGCTGGCTCGTTACTCCGCCCCCTCCTCCGACCACTGCCCTCTTAAAAAAAAAAAATTAGAGGCTCGCAAAAAAACGAAGGAAACTCTAAAATCTTCAAAAGCATTTATCTGGTGGGCAGAAACGTCCGCGTCGTGGCTCCTCACTAATGCTGCATAGTTGTTGTTTTTTTTTTTTTTAAGTTCATAGTGGGAGAAAAAGTGCTCATGTCAGCCTCAGAGTGATTATGATGATGAGCATCATGGACCATGTAGGAATTTTTGGCAGTTTGTGATCTGGCCTCTAAATTGCAAACATGGTGGAGGAATCCACAGATGTTGGTGGGCAAGAAAAAACCCTAAACTATCAGTTGTGTTCCCACTAATATGAGTCAGTCTGCCTGGGGAAAAAAAAAAGCAGAAAGCATCTCCTCCAGTTCAATTAGGGTTGATTTTAAACTGACTTATTAGCACTTAACCCCAGAACTTGACCTTGCGATCACCATCTTGGATGTAGTTCAGCCTTGTAGTGCTGTGATTTGCCGGCTTTCTGTTGCCTCCTCCCTCCCTCTCTCTCTCCTCCACTGTCAGGTTCTGGCCTGCCAATTTCCACTTGAAGCTTGACTGGGCCTGATTTGATGCAAACTACCTCGGGGTGAGGTGGGGAGTTGGAGGGAGACAGGGAGGAGGGGGGTCGGGGGGTGGGGTCGGGTGGGAGAGGGACTGAAACTGATGAACAGTTATGTCAAGTCGATTTTGCACCGTTGGGAAAAGGTAACCTCTCCTTCGGGGAGGAGACGGTGGGGGAGGAGGAGATAAAGGTAACAAAAAAAAAAGACAAGGTTAGTGGAGTGGAGGGTGCTGGGGGAGGAAGGTGGGGTTTCAGGGTTTTCGCAGTGAGGGGGGGTGGGGGTGGCAGAGGGGGCGTGTAATCACACCAGGGTGCACCCACTCTCTGCCGCTTCACCTCACCTCCCTCTGCTTACCGCCCCGCGCAAAACACTAACTGTCAGTGCGAGTACTAATTGCAGATGTGCCAGTCTGCCATCATAATAAAATCAGAGGCAGGGCGGACATTAAGCATGGCTGGCTCATTTGTGAGACTGCTGAAAAGGTAGCATAAATGAATATTTCATTACCTTAATTACTAAGGAATACTCCTTTCCGCCAGTCGTGGAATGAGTGTTGCTGTAACTAATTATGAAAAGTAATAACATTAGGGATACTGTGATTGCCAGTTTATAAGGCGGCGTCTGCTTGCTGTTGAGGTATAAACCATGTTGGGAAACATGCGGCGCCGAGCGGAAGGAAGGAAGGAAGCGAGGGCGAAACCCACACATCTGCAAAAAAGTGGGGTTTGCAGGGATGAATGAGGCTCTGATTATTTACCCAGGGATGCTTGTGCGTGTTTGAAATTGCCAAGTGGAGGTTTTAACAGGTATGAAGGAGCTAAAAGGTTGTGAAACTCACTCGGTGTGAAAATGACGGCTTTTCTGGCAACACGGGGAGCCCTTTAATGCACCAGCTTTTTGATGAATACAAACACCGTGTATGAAAGGACACGTGTGCTACAGCTACCTGAACGGCAGAGTGCAATTTGATGAATCCGTTACCAACGCAGCCCTGAAGTACCTGCACGTCCCACCCCCCCCAAAAAAAGGCCAGACTACAGCGAAGAGCCGCGAGCTGCACATTTGCATCGCTTCATCATCCCTCAGAGTCTTTGATGTCAGACACACGGCTCGATACCTTTGTCCGTTATTCACCTCCGCAGCCCATGGGCACGTCCCATGCCCGGCTGTAATGTATGACCACTGATAAGGTCGTAAGGAGGGCTGTGAGAAAAAGGCAGAGTACAAGGTCTGCTTTGATGGCCATGCTAATTCCAATACCCCTAAGTAGTAAGAATAACAAAGTGGTGGGGAATTTATCTCAGGAATGCCGGAGCAAGACGGCCAGGCGATAAGGAAGTAGCTTCCCTTGGGTGGGGGAGAAGTAATTAGAGTGGGCTGAGTGGTTACATGACTGACTGGCTGGTGGGATGGACGGGACCAGAGGTGGGCTAACACAGAAAAGGCAAAGTTTAAGAAAGAAAACACATATATATACATATAAATGTCGCTGTCAAATTCTGTCTAAACTGGATTTAAATTTCCTGGTTGTTCATGTTTCCATTGAACTGGTGTTGTGATGGAGCAGCTCAGAAGTGAGAGAAGAAAACACAGGAAAAGCTGAGGTTCATCCAGGACGTTAAACCACTCCCGAGAGAAGTTTGAGAGGCCACAACAAAAATCACTAGGAACATGCAAAACATTCAAACCTCAGGCCCAGAAAGTCACAAAGCCTTGACCTAACCAAAGAGCGGGCTGTGCCTCAGGATGAGTCACAGGGCCAAGTCTGGGTTTGACTCTCCATATCTGACCCAATCACAGTCGTCTCCCACAGGGCCTCCAGGTCAGGAAATACCCGTCCTACCCTGTGCAGCTCAGGCACCAGCAGGCATGACCAAATTCAGCCATGACTTGTGTACTGTCACTCATCTGCAGGCCAAAAACACAAAGCTTCAATAACAACCACACCAGCCTCAGTTTTATCACCTCATACACAGTTAATGATCATAATAATCACAAAGTATCTGCCACCAAAATTCTGCTTCAGCGCCTTTTTCCAAACCCTAAACCAAATCCTGGATTGCTGTGACCCAAACCAAAGCTATGACCACATCCACAGAAAGCCTCCGACCTCCAGCCCTCACACTGATTCATCTACTGTCATGTATTCAATGCGCTCCTCCTAAATCTCTGACGTCCTTCTTCTTGACCACCTCGCCCCAGAGCCCGGACCCAAACTGCAGCCTAAAACCACAGAGAGCCGGTGTCGGCTGCAGCCTCAGCCCCCGTTCGCCCTGCTGCACGTCAGAAAGGCTGAGGACAGGCCTGTCGGTGTGATTATCCCCCCGCTACCTGAGGAGGTGTTTGTTTGACATTCGCGTTTGACAGCGATGGGACACGAGGCGTTCAGGGGAGGGGGCTCCCTCTCCAGTCACAACCCATTAACACGTGAGCTCACCTCTCAGTGTTTTTAACAGGGCCGACTTTGATACACATGTCCACTAACTGCACCACAGATCACATTTAAAGGGGAGGACGTGCCCCTCCTCCCCCTCTGTGTTTTATCTGTCCTTGACTCACTTTTGCCAAAGGTTAAATGTATGTTTGAATAACAAGGAGGCCAGGGCGTAATTTCTGACCATTTCCTCTTTTCTCTGCAACCTCCGGTTAAGAAGGTGCTTGATCAACGCCGAGATGAAAGCGTGGAAGTGAGCGAAATTTGTGCAACCGCAAAATGACCTAATTTCGTCCTAATCTCACTTGGCAATCAGCTGCAATTAAATTGAGATAACACATCTGAATTTACTTCCACACGAGACGGGGGAAACCGGTGCACAAACGAAAGCAGACATGTCCTCGTTAAACAAAAAAAAAAAAAAAAAAAAGGTAACGAGTGAGGAGGGAGGGTTGCACTTAGGTGGCAGAGAAGCAGGACACCTTCTGAATAATGAAGTAGAGTAAGAAAGCGAGCTCTGATCAAATAGCATATTCTATCATCTCGAGTTAAAGGTAGGACGGTGTGCGGCTAAATGTGAGGAGTTGTATGTGGAAAAGGCCCAGATTTCCAGATGTCATCATGCCTTAATCTGGTGATCTGTTATTGATTGTTCCACGCTGCTGTGACCTTGCCAGAAGAGCTCTTCCACCCGACAATCAAACATACATCAAAGAGTGTGTGTGTGTTTCCCTAAATGCCCGCACACGCCAGAATGTGTGCGTGCGTGCGTGCGTGTGTGTGTGCACATGTGGCAGCGAGCGTCGCTTGCAGATCAGCGGTGCCGACATCAGAGCAGAAAACTGGAGGCTGCTTTCAACACTTGTTTGCACAAAGGTGTCATCACTGAAGCAGCTCCCGCAAAAAAGGAAAGAAAAAAGAAAACGGAAAAAAAAAATCATTTTAATGGGCAATGGAGGTGATTACTTTTTTTCTCCTCTTTCTCAGAAATGCCATGTAGCTGTGCCCTGCTTTACAGCTGACAGCAGTGATAAGTCACACACACACACACACACACACACAGAGCAGGAAAACATTCACACACAGGCTCGAACCAGCTGTGATGTGTTTGTTCTTTTGATTCACTCTATATTTGTTCCTTTGCTGTGCTATTAACAATCCTGGTTGTTAAAACACTTTAAAAATAGATTCGATTTGACAGATCACTTCTCGTTGGGATCAAAGTCACTGGTATTTCCTACTGAACATGACAAATAATCTGCGATGCACAGAAACACACACACGCACACGTAAAAATAAAAACTGTAAAAAATGTGAAAGCAGCAAAGTAAACTGTAAACACACTGCAAGAGGCAAATCTGCAAGGTATGCTTGGCTTGACGCTACATGACAAACTACATTTAATTTGGTGGAACAGTTGCCATCCAAACTCCCCTTGTGCATCCAGACAAGGACGCACATGCACACTTCTACCATTGTTAGGCAAAAGAAAAGTGTTTTTTGGAAGTTGTTGTTTGCCCCCCTGCCATTTAATTATGAAATCTAAATGTTAGTTTACACCTGCTCAGCAACCTGTCGTCTGTCTCGCCCAGACTCCCTCGCAAATGGGAAAAAGTCGACGCGTGGAAAATGTCGAAAATCACAGGCGAGACGCGGCGCAACAACTGAATAAGTGCAAACAGCAGGACGAGATGGAACGGATGGGCCAAATAAAGACTTTGCATTTTCACTTGAGAAAGACTCAAATGAGGCATGATATTTCAAAATGCATTTCCCTCCTACGCAATGCATAAAACATGCCGGCTTAGGGTAAAGAGTGTACACACGTAAATGAAAAGTCCAAATGCATGCAATTATTTGCCGGACCACTGAAGTTTCAATTTCTGTGTTTGCTTTTTGTCAAAATCACAAGGAGTGAAAAGAGAAAACAGAGAAAACAAAGGGATGAAGGGAAGACGCTCAGTAAGAGAGGAAAAAAAGAGGGAGAGAGAAAGAAAACAAGCATGAAATAAAGTCAGGGAAGCAGGAGAAAGACATCTGACTGCACTGCAACTTTACTTGTCGCACAACAGGCGCACATCAACATAAAGGGAGGAGGAGGAGGAGGAGGGTGTTGGAGGGTGGAGGAGGGGGGGGGTTTGATCCGAACTGTCAAATCCTGAGAACGAGAAAATGAAGGTGGGTCAGAGCTCGACAGGCAGAACGCCGCCGCCAGAAACACCTTTAAGTCTGTCACCTCTGCTCCATCACTCTCCATCTCTGCCTCCTTCACACCGTCCTCAGTTGTCCATGTCTGAGTGACCCACACTCCTGACAAGCAGCACACACACACACACACACACACACGACACAGACGACACACACACACTGTCACACAGCCGGGCCAAATTAGCAGTTTAACTCCCAACTTTAATATCTCTAAAGTAGATATAGCTCTGCTCTCGCTTTGGCTTCAAGTGACTAAAAGGCAATTTTTTTTTTTTTTTTAGCCAATTCCTTGTGGGGAAGAAGCAGAAGTTCAGAAACAGTTCAGCAGTCGTGCAGTAAAAACTGGGACTTGCTTACATGTTAAAGAGAGACGTTTTTTATGATGCATAAACAAAATGCAAAAGATTAAGGCCAAAAGCATGCAGGGAATGCCACGGTGCCGCCTGTGTCACCACATTGTTTTGGACGATACATCATTATTGCCGTTTAAACATAAAGGGAAGTCACAGGGGCAGAGTTGGCTCGCTATTGGCTGATTCATGCCTCGGTGTTAGTCAGGCAACGGATCCCAGCCACCGCTCTCGCTTTCATCGTTCTTGGCAGTGGCAGTTGCTCTGTGAGCGTGTGTGTGTGTGGTTGTGTGTGAGTGTGCATCACCCTGAATACATTGTAACTTGCACAGCTCTGCTTTAACAAACCCAATATGTCCCATCACACAAAAAAAGAAAAAGAAACTATCACAGGAATTTTGGGGATTTTAAGTTTGTACCAAAAAAGTACAAGCGGTGCTGACTTCAAAAGGAAGCAATGGAGGGACGGACACAGGACATGGAAGGGGGGGGGGGGGTGTATGTGTGAGCAGCAAAGAGTTGTCATACAAAGAGTTAACACCCCCCCAACACCACCACCACCTCTACCCCGTTTCTCCAAAGCACGGGTTAATATCATGGCTGCCTGGTAAGGCATTATCCAGAACCTCTCGGAACAAAAGGCCCCTTTTGCAAACAGACTCCTACTTTCTCCCAGTGTCCAAAGGTGTTTGCTGAAGTAAATCTGCCTAAATCCTGCGCAGCTTGGCCAGGGGGAGGAGGGAGGGAAGGTGTACCGATAATCCTTCTTCTTAACCAAAAAGGAAAAAAAAAAGTTCTGGGTGAGGAAAAGAAAGAGAAGAAAGAAAAACTGGAATCCATATCACATGATGCCATTTAAAGGAGTTGTGGTACCCCCTCCCTCTCGTCTCCCCATCTTTGCTTAAGATTTGCATACATCCAGCCTGGGAACAGGATGATAAAGATATCTTGCTATTGGTGGATTAATCAACAGATAAACTGCATTGTGCATGTTTACATAAGTTGAAATGCTTTGTTTTTTTTTTTTAACGGTGGTTTTAGAGATTCTCATGCTGACGATTTATTTTCCTCAAAATGCCACAAAAAGTGCAAATGTGTTTTATCTCATTCAAAGTTTGAAATAAAAGTGCATCGTTGAGACACCTGCTCCTGACCCTTATCGCTTTCTCTGAGCACAATCCAATCAGTCGCAGCCAGGATTTTTTTTTCTTCTTCTTAAGTGTGACTGGCCACGAATAGTGTGGGCATGCCATCTCGTAACACTATCTGTCTGTCAGGAGGGGCCCGGGTCCCTGCTAGAGTAGGGAGGCTATAAAAGGCTTGTAACCAGGGGACGACCAACAAACAACCACAAACACCCTAGTTATTTCTCTCCACCATCCACCCACCCCTTTCTGCCTCTCTCTCCTATTTTTTCTCTTCCTCTTCTTCTTTTTTTCCTCCTCTCTCCTCTCTTGCTCTCATTTTTTTTTCGCCCCCCTTTTCATCTCAGGCCCTTTTCTGATGCTGAATGCAAATGTGTAGCCCTGCTGCTGGCGGCGAAAGGGGCTGAATTGTGATTAAGAGGGAGAAGAAGAAGAAGAGGAGCTCCTTTCTTTGTTCTCCCCCCGGGGGATGTTTACCAGGAGAGACACGGCGGATCAGATATGAAAGGCATTCAGGTCAGCATTGATGTGAGCGAAAGTGAAATCGTACCTAAGGCATTCCAAAGACCCGCGGTGTCAGGGGTCCGGGCTCGCGGTGCCTCTGCAAGTGTGTGTTCTCTGGCCGCCAGGCGAAAAATATCTTCACACAAGCAGGGCGGTCGAAGAAGGAAGAATGTAAAAAAAAAAAAAAAAAAAAAAAAAAAGGGAATAATGAGAAAAAAAAGGAGAAAATGTGTCAAAATGTTTTTTGGCTTATTTTTTTGGGAAGAGGAGGGAGGGAGGGAGAGAGGGATGAAAGTTTTCTGTCCAGTGTCCAGGATGGAGTTGAGATGATCATTAGTTTCCTCTTTTCTTTTTTTTTTTTGGTGTGTGTGTGTGTGTGTGTGTGAGAGAGAGAGAGTGTGTGTGTGTTGGGGGGTGGGGGGAGGGGGGTGTACAGCCACAAGCCATGCTATTTGCTTTTATCTGCCTTATCAAAGCGTGAAAAAAACTGTGCTTGTGTGTGTTGCTGTTGTGTGTGTGTATGTGTGTGTGTGTGTGGAAATGCTGTTGCTCAGCTACATTCCTGATTTAATTCCTTGTGGAAAGCACATATTAGAGGATTTGTTGAATAACATCAGCTTGAAAGCCGAAGATATCACGCTGCGATGACTGTATCTCTGTCTCTCTGTGACACACACACACACACAATGAAATAAAATAAAATCATGTGAATAACAATAACTGCAAATACTCCTGGCCCTTTGACAAACTGATCCCGTGAAAAAATGTCTCCTTTCACAGCTGACACCGTCATCCAAAGGGAACATCCTTTTTTTGCTCCTATATACCAATGCCATGCTTGAAATCACAATGATCTTGTAAGGGAAGTCCATTCATTTTTATGTGCTTGGCTATATACACTTGACTCACACACTTTGAGCAGATGGATATATTTAGCTCGTGACGACTGCAGCCGAGGGAGCGCGAGTTAAAAAAAAAAAAAAAAATCAAGTGATGCAAAAAGCTCCCGTTCGCTCCGGAAAAATAATAAGGCCTCACGCAGCACGCCAAAGTGCAATGTGTAGTTGTGACAGGACAAATATGCCTCCTTATTAGCCTGCATTGAGGGAAACCTGCTAGTCATTTTACATGGGGTAATTGGAATGTGTCTATTTTGATTCAACCACAAGGCCGGCGTTATAAAAATACTCCAGTGAGAAGCATCCCCGGCTATCTGCGGGTCTCTGAGCACAACAGGCCCCCCTGCTGCACACTGCTTCCTGCCGGCCCCTGTAATATCTCACAGTAATTATTTCACTTGCTTAAACAAAATAATCCCTTATTTCCCTCAACATGAATGCACTGCAGAACACTTTTCTCTGCTTCTTCCTACAGATAAAAAAAAAAAAAAAAAAAAAAAAATCCATCAGGAGTATAAGGTGTCCGCTTTGGCTGCTCCACACAATTGCCAACCCGTATGGGAATGGCAGCAGTGAATGGCGCGGTGGACAACCCCCTGCCACTATTGACGGTATAAACATGTAAATGAAACACATTACCACTGACAATCAATTGTCCGCGAGCGCCCTGCGAAACCTGCCCTCCTCCTCCCCCTTTTTTTTCTTCTCCCCCTCTCTTACCCCCACCCTTCCTCTTCCTCGGTGACGATGGCAAAAAAAAAAAAAAAAAAAAAAAAAAAAAAAACTGCCCCTACCTTGAGGAGGGAAAATCTGGGAGAGGAAGGAGGAGGGAGAAGGAGGAGGGAGGGAGTTTGGTGGATGGGACATGGGAGGAAAGAGGAATAGGAGGAGGAGGGGGGGTGGGTGAGAGAAGAAGGCAAAAAAGAAGAGGAAGAAAGGGAGCACCTTGTCTCACTCCCTCCTCCCCTCCTCCCCTCCTCCCCCCTATTCTCTTCTGCGGGAGCTGCGAACACAACTTTAAAAAGGCAGAGGAATAATAGAGATGGACAAATTGTTTAGACTGGCAGAAATCTGCCATTGTCTGGCTCTGAAAGCAAGGCTACCCCCTCCCACACACACACACACACTTTCCCTCTTTTTCCTCCACCTAAAGCATAAATCTGTGATAGCCTTAATAACCACATTCAGACTATTATATCAAACTCCAGCAGCCAGAGAGACATAGAGAGAGAGTGGCCTCGTCTTTCTGATTCTTCCTCTGCTGCTGTTGCTGCTGCTGCTGCTTCAGATTATGTAATCAGTGCATTTCCGAGGGTATGTCCTGACATCCAAATGTCATCTGGGATGCGGAGAAAAATCAAAAAAGCGGCTCAAAAACTGGGTGACGCGGCATCAAACGATTACAGGAAACACCCTGAGAAAAATAATGCAACATCTGTATTTCCTCTTTCATCTCCTCCTCAGAAAAACGCTGGCACAGTTTGATGCAAAGAGTGTGTGTGTGTGTGTGTGTGACATCCACGACGAAAAACAAAGCCGAAAGATTTTTTTTTCTTTGAGGCATGTTTGTGATGCATGTGCTGGTTGAGTAATATCAAAATAAAGGACAGGTGTGCGAGTGCTTTTCTGTTGGGCGCTCACAGCTGGATGTGACAAGCAACACCTGGCGAGGGCCAAACTCTCAAACACTTCACGCTGCAGAGATCAAGTTTCACACCAGGAGAGGGGAAGAGGGTTTTTTTCGAGCAGTTTAACAGTGGGTGGGTGGGGGAACGGGGCGATAAAAAAAAATGTAATTTCTCAGGTTTTGTTGCTTTTAAATATCGCTGCCTTTTCAGTCCATCAGCTGGGAGACTGAGGCTTCACAGCGGCGGGATGAGAGGGGGGGTGAGGGTGGGGGGGGTAAAGTCATGAACTGTGGTTAAATACCACATGACAGACTGGGCAGTGAGTGAGTAAAGCTACAGTAGCACCTCCAACCCTGAAGGCCAACAGTCATCTGGATGAGAATGTCATTGGTTAGACAACTTAGTGAACAAAATGCCTCATTAATGCTAATTGGCACAAATGCTGAAATGCCCCTTCCATTTTTAACCAGCACAATGATAATAAAAATAATAATAATAATCCCAACAATTCCAGTCCAAGGAACACGCCACGGGAAAATACATTTTAAACTGAAATTAAAACATAAAAACTCAACTAAACATTTTTTCAACAACAACAAAAAAATGACAGGTGGCAAACAGATTAAAATTTACATCGCAACATGCCCGCACACACACCAGCACGTCTACAGCCACTCAGAGGAATTAGCTGTAATTGTACATATTTCAGATTTGTGTATATTCATCTGATTTGTTAGTTAAGGGAAGAAAGAGTTGGTGCATCCGCCCTCCATCTGCTAAAATATTTAGAAAACCTCCTGTGTGTGTATACGCAATTTTTTTTTGTTGTGGTGCATTCAAGGCGTTGTGTTAGTTAGTGCTGCAGGAGTCAGAGTGTGTCCTGCCGGCTGTCACACGCTTCGCCCTGCCCTACCATCCCTCCACAGAGCCAGGCAGGAAGAGGACAGAGAGACAGGCAGAGAGACACACACACCGAGAGTGGCCAAGCCTCAATAAGCCTCTGCATTCCCAGGGGGGAGGATTGGGGGTGAGGAGGGGAGGGGCAGGGTGGTGGTGGTGGTGGTGGTGGGGGGGGGGGGGGGGGGTGGATGGGTGGCAGGGAGGGAGCGAAGAGGGGAGGGTGATGGTGGTGGTGGGGGTCATCAGACAGAGCTACTTGCAATGGAAGAAAGAAAAAAAAGGGGGGATTCACATTTGTCGTTTTCAAACTCCACTGATGTAAAATGTGTTTTCTTTCAATGTGCGTTCTCCTGTACGAGACGAAGAAGAAGATACGCTTTTATAGCAGATATAAATATTCTTTACACACTCTGCCAAAGCTCGCCGTCTCTTGTCAGGTTTAAGGGTGTGAAAATTATATTTGCTTTGCTAATATTATTTTATCAAATGCTACATTTGGTACAAAAGCCAAGACTGGTTTCTCCCTCTCACTCCCCCTTTAACTAAACAGGTGGCCAGGGCTAAACAGGCTGTCATCTCTCCAAATGTCTCTTATTATTCTATTCTTCCTTTAAAGTACAAATACTGCAAATGCACATGTACATATGTACAGACATATATATATTGGAAATCTGCAGCTCCTCTGCTGTGCTCTTGTGCTATTTAGTGTGGAACAAAATGCTTGTCTGCTATTGATTGTATGAAATCAATAAATGAAATCTGATCTAGATAAATAACCTGTGGGGGCAGAGATTAAAAAACTGTTGTGGAGAAAGCAAATAAAAGCCTCGTCTGAGCTGCTGAATCACAGCCTCGATATTTTACTCTCTCTCTCTTTCACACACACACACACACACTCTCTCTCACACACACACACACACACACACACTGCCTCAGTTCGCTCAGTGTGTTTGGAGACTATATGGAATAATCAGGAATAACGGGGCCAGGAAATGTCACTGCAGATTTGCCTCTTGTGGGAAAGTGTGCAGTCAAATGGGGAAAGAAAACCAACACATCTCCACCTCCAGTGCTCCAGTCCAGACCCAATTAGTGCCCAGCATTTATCGGACATGTCATCCTATTTATATATGATTACTCCACACCAATAAACTTAGTGGCAAAGGTAAACAAAAACGCACAGGTTTGCAAATGGAGCCAACAATCAGCTGCCATCTCCTCTGAATAATTTCACCAGTCAGCTTGTCCCGGAAAACAGCGACAGTGTGGGACTGAATTACTACAAAATGTGGACATGTAAAGGCCCACATACAGAGGTAAAACATCCCGGCTAACGCATGCCAGCGCGTGGATTAAAGCAAATCAAAAACTCAAGTCACAAGATTGGACTTTTACACCGAGCAGCGTGAGCGAGCTCCAGCCACCGATGCTCTGAGTGACCGCTGCAAGTCCCCCATGGCGGGGTTTGTCCCGGCGAGAAGGCAGCCGGCACCGCTACACTCCCAACTTTCCAACATCCACAAGTTCCCAACTAACCTCCTCACAGCCTCCACAAAATAATCCCCTGAAAATACACATTTAAAAAGCCGCTATTTTTTAAGAGTCCCAGGGCTCGAGTGGGGCTGCAGCACGGACGCATTTACGCACAGTTTCTCCCCCGGATAACGGTCCCTTTATCCCTGCGTAAAAGGGGAAGGCTGATATGCGCACCAGCCGCGGACCTTCACACATCCCCGAACCGCAGTGGAAACCTTCAAACCAGGCTTGCATCCAAACACATCCCCTCCCCCCCCGACTGCTTGGTTTGTCTCCCCCGTGATTTTCTTACCGTTTTTCCGTCTCGGGTTGGCTTGTTTTCGCCTCTTACACCTGGGGCCATCCGCCATGATCTCTTGCTTCATTGATAAGTGTGTGTGGGATCAGATGGCAGCTCGCATGGACTCGATTCCTTGATTTCAGCTTGATATCTGACGGGAAACACACACACACAGCAGCACCAACAATGTGGGAATTAGCATGGAGATCCACTTGCGCCGGACGCGGACAAGAAACTGCAAATGCAACTTGGATGGAGGGACGGGTTGTAAAAAAGAGAAAGAGCCGTGGGTGAAAGTATGAGAAGGAGCGGAGAGGGGCTCCGTGTCCATCTAATTCTGATTTTCAGCTGATCGGCTGTCAGCTTAGTGGCATTAACAGCAAAGCAAACAGCAGGAGCAGGAAGGGAATTATAATTTGTCTTATGATGAAACCCACTGATCACCAGTTCTCCAGTGAGCAGAGAACAGCAGCCAAACACTCACACTCTATTGTTATTTCATTCAGAAAAGTTTCACGCGCCGCGTTGGATTTTTCTACACTTTTAGGAGAATTTAACCTTTTGACTTATTTGCACTAAAACTGACAGGATCCACTCACGTTTTTTTTTTTTTTTGCGCTTTCGGTCCCGGGCTTGGCTCAGGACGCCTCACAGGTTAACGCATCACGTTTCTGTCAGATTTTAGGGTCAAATCCAGATCTTACACGTTAGAGACGGCGAGAGCGACCAGGAGCCTGGAACAAGGCTCCGCTGATTAAAAGTCAGAGAAGTTCAATGACCAGCCTGAGAAAATGACACTTCAAGGTTTCATCAACTAAATCCAAACAGTGCATAAATAGCAGCTGGGAAATGATTGTTAAAATGTGCCAACTCACTCCGCACTGTAAGAAAGAAAAATCTAATGGCGCATAAACAAAAGCGATAAGAGTCAGATGGTCGCTTCGCCAGCTCATTTATCAGCGCAAATACCGTTATTAGGGGAAGTGGATATTGAAGAGAGGTTTTGTTTGTTGTGGACACTTGAGCGTTTAGCTGAGTGACACAAACAGACACTAATATAATACAGGCTGAAGGGACTCAGAGAGAAAACGGGATGCGTGTCGCCCTTTTTTCCTCCAAAGGATAGCGGTGCTGTGCAGCGCCAAAACGCCCCGCAAAGAGCACATCTCCCCGGCTGTCAGGAGCCCGCAGGACGCCTCGAACATCACGGAGGTGGGAAAAAAAGAGGGGAGGGAAAAACCCGAGGAAACGCACCTATTTCCACCTGTGCAGGTAAGGCAAAGTTGAGCTCCAACTCTGACGCGGGCGCACGGAAGTTTAATATCCAAGCTTTCTCCGAAAAAAAGCGCTATAAATAAAAAGAGAGGAGGCACATACCTGCTTTTAGGAGAGTAAAGAGGTGTCTTGTGGATAGGAGTCGCGAGGAAGGATGATACCGGAGCGCGTCGGTGAGCGGATCCTTTTCCACCGGTGATAATAAAGCCTTAGAAATAAAGCCTTAGAAATAGTTGGGAGGAGGGAGGGACCGCTATTCCTGCTAGGGCAGGTTTACAACTGATGTCTTACACCCACTCCAGGAAACAAACCTGGGTAGGGACTGACGTGTTACGCCTCTTCTAATGACATTTTTTTTCTTTCCACCTCCTTTTCTTTGCCGTGTAACACAGAGGAGAAGCCCCCTGAAACGCACGCCACCTATCTTCACGGGAGGGGATAATTGAGGAGAGCCAAACGTGAGCATCTTCTGGGTTGAACGTGAAGTTTTTTTTTTTTCCTCCCTCTCTCCTTTCTCCCCCTCTTCCTCCTCTTTTTCTTTCCCTCACTCTCCTCTCTCTTTCTCCATCTCTCCTCTTTTTGAGTGAAACCAACTATGTCGGGCTTCGACGCGGAGCAAAGAACAGGCGACAGTGTGTTTTCTCTTTCTTCGTGTGAACGCGTGTGTGTGTGTGTGTGTGTGTTTGTGTGTGTGTGTGTGTGTGTGTGGAAGGGGGGAGAAACTTGGAGCGCGTCCACACCGGCCACAATCATGTAAGGATTCTCTCTTTTTATTTCTATTTCCACTCCGTTTAATTTGCAGAAATGGCAGCTTGATACGGTGGGGGGGACAGGGGCTGGGGTGGGGAGGCAATTCCACATTTTCCTCCTTATTGTAATTGGCTGCGGCTGCAAAAGGTTTGGGCTTGTTCGCTTTTATCTCCGCTGTAAAAAATGTCATTTAGTGCAAAACACGAGTCTTTTTTATCAGGTGAAAAGTCAGTCAAGTGTCGCGGCAGCTGATTCATGAAGGTTTCACGTGTTGGAGGGTGATTCAGTGGATGTTCAGAGAATTTATGGACAATTTTAGACAAGGGCTCAAAGAGGCTGGAGACGGTTTGGAAACAAGTGGAGCTTATGAAAATGTGTGTGAGAAGAAATCCACGGTGGAGGTTTCAAAGAGTTCAGGTGGTTTGTTTCAGCAGCTTCAGCAGTGAACTGATGTTTTAGAGGATGCGATGAAGCTGCAGCATCAGTGTGTGTGTGTGTGTGTGCAGCTTCATCTCTGTCTGAGTGTCAGTGAAACTAACTCCACTGAAAAATCATTTGGATTTTTTTTTTTTGTACTTTTTTTCCCTTTGTGCCTCAGTTAATTTGCATTTTCCAATTGCACCCCCTAACGAAAACGAACCAAAAGTGACTCCACAAATAAATGAGGGATGTTACAGGAGTGTGAGTGCGCGAGCTGCAGCCGGAGCAGAGCAGAGACAGAGAGAGGGAGCGCAGCCTCAGTAGGAATATTCTGCTGATACTAAAGGAGCTGAAAAATCCCATAAAGTACAATAAAGTGACTGTAAAGTCACCGCAGAGAGACGCAGACGCGCTGCGAGTCCCTGCAGGAGAATTAGGAGAATATCACAGGAAGGTTCCCGCTCTGTTACACTGGGCTTTTTTCCGTCCTGGTCGCAACTTAACACGATGAATCTCGCATTTATTGCAGAAGTCAACCACCTCAGTCTGGTCCGACTGGTAAAACACACACGCGCGCGCGCGCACAGAGTGAGAGAGAGAGAGAGAGAGAGAGAGAGAGAGAGAGAGAGGGAGAGAGGGAGGGAGAGAGGAAGCTCCACCTTTGCAGCGTCGTGATTGGTTATGTAAATAAAGTATTATTTTGTGTCCTGTCCTCCTGCAGTTCGCCACTGTATGGCTAATTAAATCATCAATCAAGGGGCTGAACTGGTTGATGCCCCCCCTTCTTCCCTCCTCCACCCCCCACCCCCCCATAAAAAAAAAAAAAAAAAAAAAAAAAAAAAAACAAAAAAGAAACAATCAGATGCAAAAAGAAAATTACCATCAACAGGGTCTGAACTTCTGGTAGGAATTTCCGCATCATGTCCTTCCTCCTGTGTGTTATGACTCCTCTTCTTTAAGCCACGTTGTTATTAAATATCATGATTGTTTGTGTTGTGTTATTATCTTCCACCATTGCCTCCTTTAACCCTTGTCTCTGTCTGCACGGACGCAGGGGCCACACCGCTGAGCTCGGGGCTCAAAAGCCGAACTGAGTTTGTTGGTAAGTTTCTGATTGTCTTTAGTGTTTTTAAATTTTAAAAAGATCCAACAACAAGGAGGAGGTGGAGGAGGACGGAGGTGGGTAACAACCGAGCGAGCTGAAGCTGCTTCGCCTCCCGTTTTTCTCGGGTCGAAAGTGGATCCGGTCCTGGGTGAATTATTGTCATGCGTAATTTACTGCCACGGTGCCTGCATGTAAACGAAGCAGTCCAGCTCCTCTCTCTCTCTCTCTCTCCCTCCCTTCCACACACACACTATTTCTTTTCCCATGCACACACTCACACACACACACACACACACACACACACACACACTTTAGCTCCAGCTTTGTGTCCCATTCATCCACGCAAGCCTGGAGTGGCACCTCGCCTTTTTTACGCACACAGCCTGTGCTACGTGGGGCCACATATTCACCGTGAAAACGGATTACAGTCGGTGTGTGACCTATAGGGGGACCTTGTGCTTAATGAATATATTGATTTAAATGAGGGGGGGGGGGGGGGGGCATCTTTGCATGGGTTCATAATTTGTGCTCGATCTTTTTGATGCTTAACTTCAGATTACAATTGTGAACATGTTGTCAGTGTGATGTGGTGAGTTAGGAGGAACAACACTGCTGTTTATTATGCTTTGCACTGTGACTGAGGCTTTGAGATGAACAGTCCAATAAAAAGGCAGATTTGTAATTAATGACTAATTATTTCTGATGCACTGTAGTGATTTTTTTCACTGTACTGCTCAGTGCTCATCTCTCCTCTGTATTTGTCTCCTTCTCTAAATAAAAATCTGAAGCTCCTGCAGCACATTACCGGCCGTGGTTTATTTTGTGAAGTTGAAATGTTGCCCCAGAAAAATCAATAAGTAGAAATTCACTTGGGTTTAATGGTTTTTAATGTCCAACACCTAAATTGGAGCTGTGCAGTTCTGCAGCTGTCTGCCTCAGGCGTGACTGCTGATTACCAAGATTATAATCCTAATTTTCTCTCCCTCTCTCTGCCTGTGTGTGTGTGTGTGTGTGTGTGTGTGTGTGTATAGAGGCCCGCTTTTAGTTTTTTGACAGCACAAACACATGAACGCAGTGGTGCAGTGGGGCTGTAGGAATGTTTCGCAGGATTTTCAGTCTCTGTCAGTTTAATCACCACTTCTGTTTGTATGTTCAATAGAGTAGTCAAGTTACACACACACACACCCACACTCCACTATACTGTACCATACATTGTCGGCTGCTATTACATGACACAGTGTCTCAGCTGCCTTCAAAGTTTATATGACGGGAGGGATGCTGTAACAAAGATCACCGTTTTACAGCTCTGGATCTCAGAATAATAAAAATCCCTGCATGCTGGAGGCTTTCAGCCGATCATATGTTTGATTATAGAAAAGCTTTAATCCAATATCAACACAACAAGCTACCAAAAGCAAGGGGTCAGAGGTCACTGCAGCATGGCAACATCCTTTTGAAAAGGCATGACGTATAGTTTCTGCAGGATTGTGTCAAGTAATTGGGGTCAATTTGCATAAAACAGCATCAGAAATGTGTTTCTCTCTTAGTCACAGTAGAAAATCCTCTAAGACAGGATCCCCATCACCAGGAGACACTAAAGCTGTCCACTGAAAGCCAAAACCTGGACTAGCAGCAGGTCTCACTGCAGAGTGAAATCAGACTCCAGCTTGAAGCACATCGGCAGCCGACGCCACTGACCATCTGATATGTGAAACTTATTAAAGAGAAGATGGGCTCACTGATACGTTCGGCACTAAGATCACATGAAAGCTACAAATTAATATTTTTGTTCAGTGATTTTTTTTCTTCTTTTGCTGTCATTTACAACAGAAAAATCAGAGACCCAGTGGGAGAGAGGGATGCCATAGCAGAACACGCCTCGGGACTGAAACACAGTTGCATGTACATGTTGTGCATTCAACAACGCAGCCGCCAGGCGTCCCTGATTATTGGCCTAATTTAGATCTGTGAGAGTCACATGACACTGTGGTGCATCCAGTGATGAATCTATGCCCAGTCCAACTCTCAAGAAAAAAAACAACAACAACACACTCAGCTGCTCGAATCAAACCTGTTACAATCTGACGATCAGTCATCGAGATAATATGTGACACAGAATTTAATAAAATTATGAATCAGATTTAAATCATATGAGCATCACATTCAGCGTCTCTTTGTGAAAAACATTGTTTGTGTTCTGCTGAAATGAAACACAGGTGTGTGTGTGTGTTATTCTCTGAGACTTACATGCATGTCCCTGAACGCCTCCTCTGGTGTTGTCACAGCATGTCAGAGACTTTCTCAGGGATTTGAGGATTGTGGATGGATGAAATGTTTCTGTTGATGACAGCAAATCACAGGGAAAAAAGAGAGACAGGTCATTATTTTGAAAGTTTTAAATATATATTACAAATCCAGATTATTGCAATTCTGCCAACATTACACATGACTAACAGTGAAGAGGTCAAAGGTCAGGGTAGCACAGAGCTCAGTGGATGTGGCTACATGATGCTAACACTTTGGCTTGAAGCTGCTGAATGCTGAAGTTTGGTGCCAGCAGTTAATCCTTTTATTGTTGGCAGAAACACATCTGACACGTTTCCAAGTCAAATAATGATTCAGCTTTTCCTCCAGAGTTTTATTCTTATCAGGTAAGAAAATCATCTGAAACTGAAACGTGTCCAGCAAGAGGAACCCAAACCCTCCTCTGTAATTAACGACGGGTTTACAGCTCCCTGAAGAGGGGTTCATTAACAGTCTGTTCCATCACAGACACTCGTATCGATAACTGTAAAATGCATCCTGGATTCATCCTGTAAAAGGAACTGCATCCAAAATTGTTATATTAACATAATAAACATGGGGATATTTAGCATTTTAATACAAAGTTAACATGTGTTCATCCTCAGCTCAGCCTCCTCGTCCACTCTCAGTTATAATGACATGAGTTCATGACAGCGACACACAGCTGTCCCACAGTAGCTCGTCCTCATGTGCTGTGTTGGGTGGTGGCGTTTTTCTCTGCAGTTGCGTCATGCACGGATTCGACATAGGGCGAGTGAGTGAGAGGAGATTTCTGGGTGAAACACATCATCGTGATGATTCAGATTTCCCCACAGCGGTAATGTTGTATAAAAGCAATTATCACCGACCCAAATATATCTCCACGTTTTATCGATTAGATAGATAGTAGATGTGGAGTTTAGTGGCTAGATAACTTTTGAAAAGTCATATTGATCTGTTATTGATTAGTATGGAGCGAATGGAGAAAGACGAAGGTTGTGTGCGAGTTTTAACAATCTGCCTTCAGCAGGAGGAGTTGGTGTAAATACAATTATAACCACTTCGAAATCAAACAAAGCTGCTCTGACCGTGAAGTGGGTCCGCACAAAAAAAGAGGAGGGACATTTTTGAAAATTCACTTCTACAATTCAAAACAGCTGTCAAGTGACTGCAGCCCGGCCTCTCGAGTGTTAAACCCTCAGCATACACTTTGTGCTTTAGCCCCGAAAGCAAGTTTTTAATTAAAATAACGATCGTTGTAGTGCTCAGAGGTTTTGAATGCATGACAGAGAAGCCATAGTACCCTAGATCACATCTCTTCTCTGCGCTTGTTTGTGGCTCTTCCAGCTCTGCGACATCAAACTCAACATCTCTCGACGGGCTCTGGCTCTGTGATAGCCACCGCAAGAGCTTCAGCACCACAGCAGCTCCAGAGATTGACGGACAATTAAAGACTGAGAGGCGAAGGCTCGAGCGTGTGATCTGCGAGAACTCCTCAAACATGCAAAAAGAATTTAGTTTACATTTGCCATGAGCAAGAGAGAGTGGGAAAAAGCCTCTTCTTTCTCTGAGCATTTCTGATCTCTCTCAGTCGGACAAGAAAGCTCAGAGAGAACAAGGCCGTTGCATAGCAGATTGCTGCAGAAACAAATGCTTACACCAAAAAGTATTGATTTTTTATGTTGTTCTTGTTAGCTGAAAACTGAGCACAGGCTTCTACAAATGACCACTTATTCAACTGAGACTCTCTCAAGAAAAAGAAAACATATCATGTGTTGGCCATCTTTTTTTCCCTTCAATTCCTGTGGAAAGAGGTCAGATGTTCTGCAGCTCCAGAAAACAACAGGTTGGAAGAAACAATATAAATACAAACTCAAACTTTTCTTTTATTAAACACAAGTGTTACCATATTCACTACCTTCTGCACTATTTTTGCATCCATTCTCACTTGTGTGCACTCTGCATTGTTTGCAATGCTTATTTTAGTTGAGTGATTTCTTGTGGTGAATGTGCCAAGAGATGATGGTAAGTGCACTTTGCCTCACAGTGCTATTTCTATGGAAGTCAGGAATTGAGCATGTGCACTTTCAAAGACTTAAATTATTATGAGAAAAGCATTGGAGGAGTAAAAAATAAAAACTCTCTCACTCATATTGATTGCTGGCATGAAAGCGGAGCTTGTTATGTATCAGTTCTAAAGTTTGGAGATGTGTTAACATAACATAGATTCTTTAGTGAGGGGCGAAATGTTGTCTGATGAATCTTCAGCTGAGAAAGAATAAACTAAGCTGCAGTAGGTCCTACATGCAGCAAGGTTTCAGTGATCACAGGCAATGTGACGTCCACCAAAGGTCAAAGGTCCTCAGCCAGAATCAATCCAGACATGTTGCTGTGCTACGCAGCTTTGGCCATTAGTAGAAATGCTCTGAGTATCTTGGACCCAGACACAAAGGGACGGTGCACATTTATGTAATGTGATCTGCAGAGTCTAACTGTCTGCAGCCTCTGTGCCAGCGCCACCAAAACAAATCCTGCACATTTACTGCACTTGACAAGTGAAATGGTTTTGATTGGGATTCTGATAGATCCCACAAGAAAACTTTTTTTTACTCTGAGAAGAGGAGGAAAAATAAAAGACCACTCATTTCTCGCTGAAATGAATAATTGACAGCGTCTCCATGAATAATTAATCAAACATTTGAATAATTGTTGTAGCTCTAATCTTGACAGACATTTGCATATCGGCATGCTCTTAATATCTGCCTCTGTATATGAATTTACATCCTCTCAGGACACAAAGATAGAATTAAAAGATCTAACTTACATCTGCAGAAACCTTGTCCGACGCTCAGAGACTCTCCGCTCATTCAGATCTCTTGACATGAGCTGTGCATCAGCTGCTGTGATACAGAGAGAGAGTAAAAGGGCTTCGAAACTTAGTGTGTTTTGATAAGGACAGAAAAACAAGATCTGCAATCACATGTAATCCTGCAACAGCACAACATGCATGCACACACACACACACACATAAGTTCCATAAACAGGAAGTTTGTTATTTCTTATTTAGTCTGAAAGACAGAACGATGATGTGACTGATTTTCAACTAAACGGGTGCAGAAATGTTTCTCGCTATTTGATACTTTGCAGCCTAAACAGCAGCTAAAAAGAAAGTCAACTTTGAGGGACTTCATTACCCATAAATCATTTCAGCAGACATGCATCTGCCAAGAGATGCATTTCCTTTTCAAGGGGAACAAAGCTCGAACAGTTGGACTATTCACGGATAGTTTATCTGAGTACAAGCAGATAATTTCATAAGGCTAAAATGATTTAATGACAAACGTTTGGTGCTGGATATAAAACGGATGAGTCTTGGGTGGAATAATATCCCCCTTTAAGGTTGGAAGTTTCCCCTTGTCTGCTTGTTAGCATGATATCGGGAAACATAAACACATTTGGCTGAGACGTGGTGGACAGATGCTGGACTTTTGTCCAACAATAAACTATTTACCCAGACTATCTAAACCACTTTATTTAGAGGTGAAAGCAAAAGTGATTAAGTAGGTCAAAGATAAACTCCCAAATCAATCTGCAAATGTTATTAACAATGTGACAGATGCATCTGACAAAAGAAGTTCCTCTACTACCTATTTACTCTGTCAGATGTTGTTCAGATGGATGTGAATCGCTGCACTGGGAGCTTTTTTTCTCCCAGTGCAGAAAGGCCAGTTTCCCTAAAAAAAGCAGGTCAGGTTGGTCATGACTCTGACATTAGAGAGCAGTGTTTGTGACCTGGCTATGTTTTATTAAGTTTAGAGTAATGAAACACTTGCTTAAGTTTGGGGAAAGATTGTGGTTGTGGTTAAATATTGAAAAAAAGAAAAGAGAAACTTGACTTCACCGCGACCACAATCTTTTCCTAAACTCAACCAAAAGCTTTGAGCAAGAACTTTAATCATGTTTTAGTTGCCAGGGGCAGATACTGCAGGACAGTTTGCAGATATGATTATTATACAGATTTCCTCAGCAGGTTATTTCTTACAAAACACACAACTTGCATGCAATAAGAAAAAAAAACTGTAGACATGGCTGCACCTAAAGGAGCTCTCTCTGCTTAAACAGGAGTGTGAGGTTTGCACGGAGCTTTTAAATCAGTCGGCCTCTTCACAATCTAAAAACATGATGCTGTGCCAAACACATGATGAGCACGTAGCCTCAGTAAAACAAACCGACTTCCCAGACTTTGCCTACGACTGTCCAAACTCACCATCCCTCAATGCATTGCCTACAAACATAGTATGAGTGTGTTTGTGTGTCTGCCCAAAAGATCACTAACTCTAAACAAGACGCCAGCAGACTGATGTATTTTCACCGAGTGCGGCAGAACTTTGTAGACGAGTCGGTTTTGAACCCTTGGCCTCCTCGATAAGACTCCAGAGTTTGCGGGTTTCAAAAGGTTTGCATTATTTTTCAGCGCTGGCACAGACAAACACGTCCGTTTTATCCTCTGCTAAAGTTTATGGCCCTGTAGGACTTGGAGAAAAGTCAGTTCACGGTCTGCTGGATGCACTGTATACCTCCACTGCTCATTTTAGACACACCATCCTTTCCTGCATTGTCATCCGTGGTGTTTGTTATCTTGACGCTCAGAGGATTTTGGGGAATGTTGATATAAGCTGGCGTAGGAAGCAAATTGCTGTTGTGTTCACCACTTCCTGCCATCTCTCTGTCCTTACCGAGTAAAGCCATCACTCTCACCCTTCACTTTTGACCATTTTTCTTTGCAGCCACCACTGTGAGTGTGTCTGTCTGTGTGTGTGTTGGGAGGGGAGTCGATGATTCGTCTTTTGATCCTGGCGTGCTTGTTGTCAAAAGCTGCCTGGATTGAAGAGACTGTTGGCCACAATTGACTGTGACAATTAGGGCACGATCACAGTCCCCGAGTGGAGCACTTAAAGGCTAATTTACATGTCACTTTGCCGTATTAAAAAAAGAAAAAAAAAACATAGTGGGAGAAAAGATATTCTGCTCCTGCTCACCCTCCCCTCCGTCGTCTCTTTCTCTGTCTATTCCTCCTTCTTTTTTTTTTTATTCCTCCATGCCTTGTAAACTGTAATTTGTACACTGCTTAAGGGAACCTGGCAGAAGAGAGGCGACCAGCATTTCCATTTGAAAAGAGGCAATCACCAGGCCACTGCTGAGCCTATTGTCCGGTGGCGGTGGCGGGGGGTGGCGGCAATTTACAGGCAGTGAAGTTAACCTTCTGCTGAGGTACATTACACACGAGGTTTACACTCGTATGTATGCAGATCCTCTCGTGTTTGCTGATACACTACCTCAGCACTGTCGTTTTTTTTTCTTTCTTTTTTTTTTATCAAAGCCTGGATATCTGTCACTCAGTCTGGGCGCGACTGTTATCTCGCTGTTTTACCTCCTGCTGTGAGACGGTTCCTCTGCCAGAATTTAACTGCCCTCAAACGGTCCAGACCTCATGTGGGATGTCCCCGTTTGTATGAAATATGCTTCATGTTTTCATACACAATATGTAACCTCAGCTTCTATAGAAATTAGCCTGTGTAGTCACCCTCTGTTTGCTCACTGCTGTAGGATGAGACAGATCTTTGTTCATCTTACAGCTCACATTCCTGGGGAACAGGTACTAAATTTGGCTGCTGCCGCTTTAAAAACAATTAATATGGGAGCAAAATATCTTTAATCAGTTCAGTTTAATCATCTCAGCTCAAACAGACACCCCCCTCCACTCCTCCCCCCTCCTCACCCCTCTCCTCACCCCTCCCCTCCCTCAGCTCTTCCTCATGGCTGAAGTTTCTTTTCTCCTGTTCTGACAGGCTGTTTGTGACAGGTGCAGAGTGTGTGTGTGCATGAAAGTGGTGTGTGTTTGAGTGTGTAAAAGGACCCCCCCACCCACCGCCACCCCCACCACCCCTTCATCCATCTCTCCCTCTCTCTCTCTCTCACACACACACACACACACACACTCCTGCTGTCCTTTCAAAGAGAACATAGAGGGAACAGAGTGTGTACAGAAACAGCAGGTTGATGGGATAATGCCCATCATCTGTTGCACCGTGTCATTTCTGTGCTGCCGTAACCTGCTTTTGTAACGGCCCTGTACACACACAGACACAGACACCCCCCACCCACCCCCCCACACACACTGCTGTGTGTGTTTGCATGTGTTTCTACATGTGAATGAGCAAAATAATAGAATATAGCAGCAGAATAGAACTGAATCTAATAGAACTGGATAGGAACCACTGAGATAAAGACAAATCTACAGAGTGTTGTGAAATATGAAAATGCACAAAAGCCTCTGTGTGTATGTGCGTGTGTATAAAGGTGTGCATGTGTGAATAGGTGTATGTGTGTGGGAGGTGTTCAGGCATACGTCAACCTGCACAGGGATTGTGGTGCGGCTCAGCCTGCTCACAGTAATCATTGGAATAAATTCCTTCTTGTGCTGTGAATGACCTAATCCAGATTTGATGGTCATTATATCAGACCTGTTTCATTATGCTGTAAACATACAGAGGAGATAATCTTAATCTCTGTAATGCCACTGTAAATGAGAATAGCACTGCTGTCGCACTAAAGCCACCTCTGCTTGTTGTGTTTTTGTCTCTGTTTCCTGGCAACAGTTTAGAGTTGACGCTCATTCGGAGAGTTTTGCGACATTTGAAGCGTTGAAGCCGACTTTTTTTTTTTTTCAATAAATCCTTTAAAACATACTTTCTGTGGATACTTGAGTTACTAATATGAGTATCAGGTTGAATGTAGGTTACTAATCCCAGCGATTGAGCCTTTAATTAATTGCACAGTTTTGTAATAAGGCTGGGAGGATTAGTGTGTGGACAGGTGGGCAGATTTAAACCTCACTGGGCTGGACACATGTTGAGACTGAGGGGAAGCCATCATCCCGAACAAAGAGGGATTTTTTTTATTCCATGGAAATACTCCAAATGTGTGTGTGTATGTGCAACAGAAAAGGATTCTGTTGCATGTAAGCTTCAATGTAAGCTCGGACAATCCACGTGCTGCTGCACCATTTCACTAAAGGCTTCAAAGGGTTCTGCACAAAACCTGCACAACGCTCGAACAAGTGAGTTTTGATGCACATTGTTGCAGCTTCATATAAAAGGTGGTTTCAAGATATTATGGCTTTTGCTGATTATGGAGAAACCAGCAAATTCAAATGCAAAAACACAACATATTTAAACTGCTGAATGTTTTATCAGGTTTCTAGGAAGTGTAATCTTTAGTCATTACTTACCAAAGTGAATCCTAGGAGATGAAGTGTTTTGCACCAACTGTCTGCTTGTCCATGCCTCAGAAGTCTCTATAGCAGGCTCCTGAAAGAAAATGAAACAGATTCAATATAAGTGTCTCTCTTATCTTATGTTCATCATCAATGCATCATCACCACACTGACACAAAGTGTTTTGATCAGTTCCTGGACATGAATGCAGCATTTTTCATAAACACAGTTAAATGTTTGTTTGCTGGAGCCTTTTTTGAAAACAATAATAACTCAAAAACTGTTGGTGTGTTCCTCAAAGTTCAGGAGCTGAACATATGAGGAGATTCGACTTCTGATTGAAACTTATATTGTTTATGTTTCTGTAAAAGTTTTGTTGATAATGTACATTGAGTTTTACTAAAAGCAAAATTAGCAGCAGTAGCAGCATAACTGACCCACCTACACACTCTGTTATACTTGCACATGAAGATATGCACATCTCTCACACACGTAACCTCTGCAGAGACCAACCTACACACACACACATACACACACACACACACACACACACACACACACACACACACACAGAGCCTGACAAACATACTGCACACATCCCAGCACATGTACCTGTGTTTTATCTCCTTTCCATCCGGAGCTGTGGAGATGTGATGCAACCTGCTGAGTGTCTCCACGGGAGGGAGGGCAGCAGATATTGCTGGGAGAGAAAGAGAAAGGGACATTACACACACACACACAAGGGTAGGTGCAGAAAGAGAAAGAGAGGGGGGAAATGAGGAGAGACGTTATGCAGACGTATTCAGTTTTTTCTTTTAAACATCACCACCGGCAGTTAGAGAAGCTGAATAGCAACAAATAACAAAATTTGATAAAATATTCCCTGCAATATTGAAAAAAACAATTTAGCATCCAGTACAATAAATGGTGAATGAATTGCCAAATAACATTGGGAAGAGTGACAAATAGATGATGATGTCTGCTGGACACGATTCACCTGATGAGTGGTGCAAAAATCACTTTGTGACGGCCGAATGGTGGCCGTCCTGAAATTTGTCAATAAAAGAAATATATCAATATCAAGATTTGTCCAATTGAACCTGGAGATGTACCTGCTCACAGCACATGAGAAACCAGCAGAAGTTTGTATGAGGAGAAATATGAACAGAGCTCTGTCTTAAAGGAGCAGTGCCACTGCTTTCTAATGGAGAGTGAGCAATTATCTGAGATCAGGATGTGATTAGCTTAGTTTCAGTTAGCACAAACACTCCTCCCAACATGTCATAAAGCTGTGATTAACGTGTCATATCTCTGTGGTTTAACCTGTAAATAAACAAATGTCTTCAGGATAGTTACACATTTGGGTTGTGTCTGAAATCACTCACTCACTCACTCTCTCTCACTCCTCCCTACTCACTACCCAGGGAGTTCTGCAGTGAGCTCATCGGGAAAATGAAGACACACTTTGAGACATTACTTGGGTTAATTTTCTCCGCGCCCTTTTTACGTCTTTTGGTGCAATGCATGATGGTATAACGTGCTGGGTGGATGCATAGAGCAGGCTAGCTGTTTCCCTCTGCTTGCACTCTTTATGCTAAGCTAGGCTAACCATGTCCTGACCAATCCTTCTCATCTCTCAGGAAGATAATGAGATTTATTGGCCAATAATCTGGGCGTTTGACATGAGACTAAAACCAGTGCAGATCATCAGTCCTCACAGACAAATAATTGATCCTCAGCACGTTTACCAGAGAGAATTATAATGAAAACTCAACAAGAAACTTCAATGTGGTTCCACTTTCTGTTCATTTTAGGCTGAAACTCTTCATTTATCTCCAAATGTCAATTAAATTCAAATATAATCAAATACATCTCAATAAATAAATGATTGTGGGATGAGATAGCACTGCTCACAGTGCAGTGTTTTGGGTCTCTCTCTCTCTCTCTCTCTCTCATTATAAGCAGCCTTGAGCAGTTATACCAACTCTCTCCTTCCCCACACACACACTCATGTTTGCCGAGCTCTGTGCAAGTTGTTAGTGGCCCCAAACGGTTTCACAGTACATTTAGGGTTTGATCTTCTGCTAGTGATACGATGGCACAGCATGGCCGAGCTGCCCACTGCATGCTGTATACGCAGACACAGACACACAGACGACCACTTAAAGCCACCCAGAAACTCACCTCTGTGCCGACTGCAGAGGAAAAATAGAGAACTGCTGTTTGATATCAGATTTACACTGAGAGAAGACTTATTTACCCCTGGGAGGAAGCTCAGGTGACAGCAACGGTTGGTTTTACCCTTTATCCTAAAACCTCTTCTGCAGATATTCTGCCTGTAGGAAAATTAATGGGCTACATTTGGTAGTTAGAGACACCAGATTACAGCTGCTACACATAAAATACAAGTAATATATATGCATATCTGAAGCATTATGTCAAGTTAAACTCCCCAGACTCAAAATAGAACACATGACAAAAGCATGACTTGTATGACTGTACATTACATTATCTCTCTGCCAAACTACTTCCTGTCTCTTCCTCTTTTATCTAATGAGGACACACACATTTTAACTTTACAGCATCCTGCTCATTCAGGGTTTCACTAGACCTAGTCTGGATGCATTTAGTGTCTCTGTGACAGGTTTTTGGCCCGTGTGTGTTGATGGGGGACTTCATAAAAGTACACTCTCCCTGGCAAACATTGAGACACTGCAATAAAGCCCCCCCTAAAGCCAAAAACTAAACACAAAGCCTCCTGCAAAACCAGACAGTAGGGGTTTTAGTACTGTGCTCCAATCAAGTTTTGTCGTCTATTTTTGGGGGCAAAAAGGGGGGGATGAGGAGGGAGGAGCGTTTGGTGTTTGGTAGGGTTGTTGGGGTCCGTCTTTACAGAATTGTCTATCAATAGGTGCAGCCAGTGTCAGTAGTCCTTCTCATCAAACCGGGGCCTGACAAAGAGGCGGCGGCGCATGGGAAAGGGGCAGCAAGGTGAAACTAATGCCATGGATGTTTGATTCATCAGGGCCTCATTGTTGGCGGCCACGGCTGATTGTGAAGGTTCAGTCAAGCAAAAGGGGTGCGGAGTAATCAGTCGGATTTATGGTGCCGAGGGCCTCGGAGAGAGAGAGAGAGAGAGAGAAAGAGAGAGGGAAAAAAAGCCAGATAGAAGCTGTTTGCAGTGCAGCCGGAACAGGTCTGAAACATACATACCTCAGATAAAGAAACACAGCTTTTACTCCTGCTATAAATAATAAAATAGACGGAAGCATAAAAAATGTGTCACACCTGGACACAGTGGATAAACATGTACAACATTTACATGCACACCTGCACTGACTGTGTGAAATCTGTCCTGGAAAACTGAGCAACAGCAACTGAAACATCTTTACATAGTAAAACGTCAAAGTTTTGAGTTCATGCGAAGGTAGCCAGGACATATCTGAGCACATCTGTTAGTTTTGCAGTCTGGTGGAAATGCAACGAGAGAAGGAGGGGTCAGATGATTACTTCATGATCATGGGTGTACAGTTAAGTGCCAGGCGGTTACATACTGTAAACTGTGGTAACTGTGGATGATGTTGTAGCAGTGGAGGTGGAGCTCATTTATGAAGCTGCAACAATGCACCTTGTTTTTTTTCTGTATATAATAAAAGAGCTGCAGAACGTAAATATGAAAATATTCAAGAACTACTACTCTCTCCTCTTTTAGCTTCTGTCCTGCATCTTTTCTCCATCTTCCTCTCCTTCGTGCACCACCTTCCCCCCTTTCCTTCCTCCTCCTCCCTCCTTTCATCCCTCCATCCCACCTTTCTGATTGGTTGTCGCAGGGGGAAGACAGATGTAGGGCGAACAGCAGCTAAGCCGTTGTACTCTTAAGCCTAATGTGGAAGTTTTATATGCAAAGAGGTGAAGCAGGGAGGAGGGGAGGGAGGAGGATGGAGTTTGAACTGATTAGGATAATTCCTGCTTTTAATACAGCTGTCCCTCCAGCTTAAGGTAAACCAAATGTTGCCATCGGAGATTAGTGTACCTTGCCTGGTTATTAGCAACACCCCCTCCTTCCTGCACACACACACACACACACACACACACACACACACACACGTCAGAAATGTCTCTAAAGCCGCTCTCGCTGGCATTAATTTGAGAAAGAGAGAGGCGGGAAGGAGAAGAGGAGAGGAGAGGAAGGAGGGGGGAGAAGAAAAGAGTTGCAACTTGATCTTCTCCTGCACCTGTTGGGAAACAGTGTGTGTGTGTCGGGTGTGTGTTCGTGGTGTTATGCCTCCTGAATTTCTGCACAGGAATTTTAAGGATAGTCGTCGTAAGTGATGACATTCTGGCTCATTCTCACTTCAGGACACAACTTTAGGCCTGAGGTAAAGAAAATGTTTTAAATTCATTCGACAACAGCTGCTGAATTAATAAATACAATTATTTTTCTTTGTTAACTTTAAAGTATTGAGTACTCAGCACTGAGAGACATGACTTGAGTACAAAGTCTCTTCAAACCCAAGAATCAAAATCTGATCTCTGTGTGAAAGTTTAACAAAGGAAACTGAGGGATAAAGGCAGAACAGATCCTTCCAAAATCTATGAAAGGCAAACAAAACACAACATTATCTACATGCAGAGCTCTGTGTGAGTGTGTGTCTTCCTGTGTGTGTGTGTGTGTATACCTGTGCATCTGTTCTGGCCCATCAGTCGACACGATCTTAGCCAATCCTGCCAGTTGGTTTAATACCTTCACACCCTGAGGAGAACAAAACACACACACACTCTTACACACTGAGTTTCTCACACTTGGCATCTCATGTCAAATATTATGTCACTCGCTCCGAGCCACGACCGTTAATGCAAACATTAGTAACTGAATACGGCAGAACTTGGCTCAGGAGTTTTATTTGAAATCCTTTTCAGTACTGAAGCTGCTCAGCTGAGTTCAGCTGTGGAGAATTAAACATTTTCAGTCGAGCAGGAGCTCAAACGTTTCCACGAGCACAAGGCAGCTACCAGTCCAAACTGATTAGAAATATCTTACTTATAATTACACATCAGAAAATGTTCTTTTTCTTGTTGGACAAAAGCATCATGACAAATTTACATTAGCTTATGCTAACTCCAATGAACTCCTATGTGAAATAATTACATCCACTAAGACCAGAGCATCTGCAGCTATAATACCACTAATTCATTAAATAAAGTTATTCTTTGACATTACACAGCAATGAGGTTTATTAAATACACTCATTGATACCTTTCTTGCTGTATGAGCAGGGTGGTCCTGATTCCTGTGTCTAATTTAAAATAAAACCCTGCAGTTACAGGAACTGAGGGAATGACTCCCTTCAACACACTAGGTGGGCACAAGTAACCTCTTTAAGCACTGGTAGTAAGTATTCTAAATACTACGTGACCTAGTTCTCACACGTGTGCTGTGGCTGTCACAGAATCAACCCTAATTTCTAGAGCAAGCTACTTTTGACAAAAAAAAGGGAGGAGGAATCCTTTGCCTGCAGCGTTTGACGTGAACGTGTGAAGATTTCCTCCCAAACGAGATATCCGCTGACAAGTGAAGCGACATCAAAAGGTACCGAATTAAAACAAATGATGGCAATTTTCCACGGACAGTAGGTGTGTCTTAACTCTTTAAGATGACAAAACGGTTTATACGCTTTGGTCTTCAGACACATTACCTGGTATCTTTAACTCCTGCTGGTGCAAACACAAAGCGGGTCATCAGTGAGGGGTCCTATCAGGCAGATTTGTGGTGCTCTCATTTGGGCATGTGCTGAAAAACAAGGAGGAAATATTAAGTGTAATCTAAAATTTATAATGATTACAATAAAGTTCAAACAGCTACATTTACATAAAGCACTGTGGAGCTGTGAGGAGATTCATGATTAAATGAGAGTTTATCAGAGCCAACACACGACTTGTTTTTATTGGAAAATTAGAAGCTTCTCTTGGGTGGCGACAGAAAACACTGCTGTCAGGTTCAGGAACCAGATAAATCAAGGTAGAAAAAAAAATGTGTTCACACACATGCAGAGGCAGAGACGCTTCACTGACACAAAGAAGTGAACATTCAGAGTCGGAGGAAGCCATGAGAGGTGATAACACCGCTCATTTCTGCCTCCCTGACATGTGAAAAGATGGTTCATTGGCTAATGCTCAACAATAATACACCACTACACACACACACACACTTGCATAAACACACACACAGATACACTTCGTGAAGGTCAGAGGGCAGAAGAAGAGAGAAATCATTACAGACACTGACCCACACAAACGGATGATTACCACCACCGCAGCCCTGCGTGGATCGATGTGGAACAATTCGCTCTATTATCAGGCTTGGGTAGTTAGACAACATAGTATAGAAGTGTTAAGAAACAAGAGGGTAGTGGCTGATATTAAAGCTGCCATGAAGGGAAACATCAGACAAAGAGACAGAAAACAAAGTTGAACGTTGAGGAGGAAGGAAGTCAGTCAGTTTATCAGCTACTATATTTTGAGGGAACATTGTTAACAGTCCCAACAGAAAACTACGTGCACCCAACTTCAGTGAGTAACCCATCATGGCTGCACACACACACACACACACGCACGGGACGCACTCCTCCTATCTGTTGTCCTCCTTCCTCTTTCCCTTGTTTACATCCTAATAAGAAAACCTGACTGGACTGGGCTAAGAGGGAGCAGAGGCGCGATGGCTACAGGCGGGTCAACGGGTTAATCACACTTGACTCGGAGCTCATTGCGATTGTCTGGACCACTTTAGACGTCGAGCGCAGACCTTTCAGAGGAAATCCCATTAACCTGGCGAAAAGACCATTTAAACACGGTGACTGGAGAACCGATTAGGTTCAATTTGAGATTCCCGCTAAGCAGCGCATGGCGCTCGGCCAGAGAGACAGCACAGGGAAGTGGTGAAAGTCAGTGAGTGTCAATGTGAATCATCAGGAAGACCAACGGTAACAGCTGAACTGATAAAAAGTGCTAGTTTATACATATTGTCATTGTTAAAGACATGATTTAACTCTGTATGTTATTTCAACTAAATAAGTTAGAACAGAAAACAAAGAGGAAGAGGAAGAAAGATGAAGCTCAGGTGGAAGGCGAAGAAAAACAAGACATCACCTCGTGCTGCTCAACAATAATTCACACCATCCTCCTTTCGAACATTATCTAAAGCTCAAAGTTTGCACCACCGCACTGCTGCACATTGCATTATGGGTAGAGAGATGAAGGTAAGCATGCATTTTCTTACACTGTGATGATCACACGTCACATGGCATCACTGTGACATGGAAACACAGCAAACAAAGGTGGGCTCGTATGTTAATGCGTCACCGCGGCCTCCCTCAGATTCACTGTACACAATGAGCCGCCCTCTGGCTCACAGGCTCGATTTCCTCAGAGCCGGAGGATGAAGCTGAATCTGAGCCATGAACTTGCTGAATGGGTTTTTTTTTTTTTTTTTAAGAAATGCAAAGGTCTGTCAGAAACACACCTTTTGCTTCAGACCTTCTGCTTTTGGCATAAAGAGAATGTGTTTATGAAAAAAGACAAAAAATAAACTCATGAGGTACAAAGTGCAGGAAAACTTTTAGATATCACAACTTCACAAGTGAGCAGCTGGTTCAGAGAGCGCCATCTCCCCCTTCACTCTGCACTGATGCTGAATGTCTCATTCAGACACTTGCTCTGGCCTCTGCCTTCAAAAGACTGAAGGGTGACAGGGTTACAAGTGTTATAAAAGATGAAGGGGTCAGATATCGTGCAGTACTCTCACAAAATCATGACGAGTGCAGAAATGTTGGACTTTACACATTGAAATTCATCCATTTTAAAAATGGCATGTGCTGCTTTTCATTGTGACTTGGAAACCCCTGTATAAACAGAGGTTTTATCAGAGCCCAACACATCGTGACAATAATGTTTGATATCTGTACGAAATCTGGGACAAGAGCTCGCTGCTTTCTGACCCATGTGAAACACTCCAAGGTTTTTTTTTCTTCACTTAAACAATGCAGGACAAATAAACCAGAAAAACAAAAGGGGGAACTGAAATGACAACCTTGAAGCCGGGGCTGCAAATCCGAAGGACAGCTGAAGACACGTGACCTTCACCTGCTAAGATTTATGTATCCGGAGCTGTGCAGATGGAAAAGAGCTGGTGTGAACTTCCAGGTGCGAGACGGAGGAGTTTCACTTAAAACTCACTAAGCTTTCAAAACTTTGATACCTGATTATAAGTAATTGCAGACAGAGTAATGCTGAGACTTTACCTGAACTCATACAGTGAAGCATCCTGTGTGACTTTCTCTCTACATAATCAAACCTAAATGGGTGTGGGGTGGGGGAGTGGAGGTGGTGGTGGTGGTGGTGGGGGTTGGTCCGTATGTGAGGCTCTGACAGCCTCGACAGTTGGGATGGGCGACTGCCAAGCTGCTGCTAAATATACACAGGGGTCAGTCTCTGGCAGTTCCTCGGCTTTGTCAGAGCCGCGCTTCAGGTTTTCTGATAAAAGCGGTTTCTGCTCGCGTAAGTCAAGAGACAGTTGTGACAGGGGAGAGGTCGCGGGTTGGGGACCTCCGCATGTGTGTGTGTATGTGTGCGCATGAGGACCTGACCTGTCGGAGGTTGATAGGCACTATAGGCGATGGAGGGGGTTAGGAGTTGTCACAGAGGTCCCCAGATATCCAGCCAAAAGCACTGAGGTTGTCCGCTTCTTTTCCTGCCGGGGAATTGTGGTATTTTTGTTTGGACGTGTGTTACATCCACACTGTAAAAAATAGGAGCTGTGTATTTTTTAATTGGGGAAATGTTTGAAAAAAAATATTTCAGGCTTTGAACATATTTGACTCTGGGAAATTATGCCTATAGTTTAAACCTACATCATAAGCATAAGACTTTTGCTGTTTTTCAATATTAGTAATTAGTTCAAGAAACAGAAATGAGTGTCAGAAACAGAAGCTTAAACCTCACAGGTCAGATGGAAGACGTCACAGCGCAGCTCTTGGTTTTAATTTGACATTTTGATGAGAAACGTGACAAAAATTAATCAAATTAATTTTTTAAAAATCGATCTCCAAGATCAACATTTATGGACAGCATTTTTTGCAGTGTGCCTGTGTGTGCATGCATTTCCCTGTCTATCAGCGTGCGTGTGTGTGAGAGAGACAGTCTGTGTGTGTGTGTGTCAGCGGAGCATTGATGAACTCAGCACAATGTTGAATGGGACTGTTTTGGCAGCTGAGACAGCGGGGCCAAACCTGCGGGTCAGAGATAAACGCCCCTCACAGCTCTGAGCTGTGGAGAGGACGTCCCATCAGAGATGGGGAGGAAGCGCAGGAAAACAGCTCGCTGAGGGGGCAGCGACGGGCGAGAGGTTACACACAAGGGGCTGTGAGTGGAAGGTTGCTGGTTAAAATCCCTGCTACCTTAGAAAAGGCAGATATTACTTGGAGAACAATCGGTCTGTCTCAGGTCGGCCTCGATTCCCCAAACTGCTTTCAAACACTTTAAAAATCATCAGACAGTCACACACCTGGGAGATATTCATCTAATCAATAAATAAAATACTGGCTCTCAAACCATAGCTGCATTAACCAGATATTAACTGCTACACATACTTTTACTGCAGTGAGGAAATCCATCCAAAACACACACACACACTCACTACATCTGTACAGACACGTGTAAGAGATTTCAGATCTAATTAAAGTCGTGTTTACTTTATAAGGTCATTCTGATCCTTTTCTTCTACGTGGGCACCACTCTATGACTCAACAGAGGTAAAAAACATGGCTGAAGAACACAGCGAACATAATGCAAGCTGAAGCTGGGATGCAGTCACCAGGAAGCGGTCTAATCACCACGAGGAAATGATAAGGTCGGTGCTTGATGTTTGCAGCAGGAAGCCAGGCGGAGGTGACCGCTCCATTTAAACATGCAAACCTGCCAAGACTCAGGCTCCTCTTGTTTTTTTTCTAGTGAGTGGCCCTCTCAAGATCAGAAAAAAGGCCTTGAAGAATCAGTGAGTGGAAGCTTGGAGCTGCATTTAGGAAGGAAGTGAGTAAACGATACGATGCGCAGACAGAGGTTATTACTCCGATGTAAAACTGGGAGCCGTACGATTGGAGAGGACTTTGCACAGAACAACTGAGCTCAGCAAACCCTCAGAGGGGAAGCTGAGGTGAAGCCAAGAAGCAATATGTTTCTATTGCTTTAACTGTCACTTTGAAACCTTCCCTTTCTTTTCTGCCACGGCATCCTTGACCAAGACAGCTGCAAGGTTGCTGCTGTGCAGCTGTGCATAACCTCTGTCCTTCTGAAAATTACGGGAAATTCTGCTCTGGCAATCAGTCAAGTGTCAGATTGTGACCAAATGTCTTGTAGGTGAAATCTGCACATGCAGCAGAGCTCGTCAATTCCTCGTTTGCTCCTGCGAGCTGTTGCTGATACAGTGGTTACAAGTGGTCGCCTTCGAATAACAAGAACCAAACTCACATCCACCTTTCATTTGACAGGCCGAAATCCTGCTCCTGAAATGAGGAAGTGCAGAAACCAGAAAGGTGACAGAGGTGAAAAGTCCATGTTTCCACTGTGACTACAGACTGAGACACTGCAGTGCACCGTCTGACAGATCACTGATAGTGAATCCAAAGGACAAAAGCAGGTTCAGGTTTGTAAAAACAATCCACAGAGGCAGCAGCAGCAGAGTCCTAGCTGGGTTCAGACCTCTGACTGGCCACCTTTTAACTACAAAACTACACTGCATATTCAAGGGAGAAGTAGAGGGTAATTCGGTGAGACAGTGATTGCAGAACAACAGAGAAATGAAGAAACACTTCTACAGAGCTGTGTCGACTGGAGTTTAACAGAGCGGCTCCGAGGTACAAATAAAAGTGAGTGTGAAGCAGGGCGCAGCTGAAAAACTGCATACCTGCACAGCAAATCTGTCCTCTGTAAATAACAGCCTGAAAAAGCCGAACCCAGTGTGCTGCAAATAAAGAAGCACAAACATGTTTGGAGGAATAATCTGACTGCCACGGAGGCTGCATTACACCTTTCATCTCCACGTTAGAGAGAGTGGATTTGGCTTTCCATCACGAGGACAACACAAACTAACGCGGCGAGAATAGAGCGAGGGTTTGATCTTCCCCACAGAGAGAGGCTGCATCCGAGCAGTTAGCAAAATGAATTGAATCAGCGGGATTAACGGCACCTGTAAAGACCTGTCAGGTAGATTTACAGGCCCCGCTGATAAGCCGGCGGCAAGAGATAAATACGCCCGGTGTCCCGTCGGCTGCCAGCCAGTCAAAGGAAACCGTCCACCCCTCCCGCCCCCCTCCTCTCCTGGCCTCTCTTTCGTTTTCCCCCGGAGCTGCAGACACCTCCACCTTTGATAAGGTAATAACATCATTCTTGACTCCGGCTGCAGAGGTGAAAGCTGACTGCAGGATGGTGGAGACACGCTTTCAGGGTGATGAATGCAGTCAGAAACAGGCCGACTGTGTGTGCTGATGCCTGTTTGGATATCAAAGGTGAACACACCCTCGCTGTCAGGTGCAAACCTTGTATTATGGAAATGAAAGCGCCTCAGAGGCCCAGAAAAACTTGTTTGTATCATTCAGTTCTGGATTTGGAGTTTCTCTGATCATGTGTTAGAAGGTTTAGAACATTTGTAAACTCACCAGGGAGCAGGTCATTTTTGTTGTCATGCTGGAAATGGAAGATTCATTTCTGCTAGATAAGATAGGTCATGTACTCACTAATGTTTCTGGGAAACTATTTTCTATCTTTTTAACCTCAGGAGGAGCTACAGCTAAAAAGAAAAGAAAAGAAAAGATTTTTCCTATTCGAAGGTTTGTTTTTGGAAAATTTGGATGCATGACCTCAAACCCTGGTTGTAAAGTTACTTATGCATCTGTATATGTTTCAGTGTTTTTGCATCTATGTTGTGTATACTGTCCGAGTGTGCATGGTACCAGATGTGCTCATCCATCTGGAAAATGCACAAAAGACCAGGAAGAGCAGAAAATCAAATGCATGACCAGAATTGGTTCCAGCACATGTCGTCTCAGGAACTACAAGACGCCTTTGACTGAGAGGACAAAGTGCTCAGGTGAAGAGAGGGACATCAACTCTCAGAAAAGTCGTCTTGGGAAAAGAGGTTCATAACTGACCATGAATTTCCCACAGAACGTAAGAACAGACCCACCTCTGGATTAAATATGACACATGGAGCTGCATGACGCTGAGAAGTGACTTTAACTTTTCATAGACAAACACCAGCTCAGGCAAAAGTCCCTCTGAGGTCATGTGAATCAGTGACAGGCTGCAGAGAAAGCTGTGCACTGAGGAACTCAGGGGTGTTTCTCTCCACTGCACTGGTCATACAATTTAGGGAAAAGACACTGGCACTTATACTGTACATACTTTACAATTAGGCTTTTTCAGGACTTAAATTTTGCCATTTTTTACTGTTGTTAGTTCATTTCTTACTTCATCTTGTTTATATATAGTCACATTCAACTAATTTAAGAGGAAATGTGATGAAATATTTCACTGATATATTGATTAAATGGCCACTGAGAGAAAGCGACAGGACACGGTCAGATAAATCCTCAGACTTGGACAAGCTATCTGCTCTGATTGGTAGTGAGAACTGGCTCCAGCAGCTTGTTTCTGACTTCATTTCACATGTGCAGGAGTATATCCTCCCAGAGCTAACATCAAACCTTCACCTCCTCTCACAGCTGGACCTGTTCTTGTGTGGCCGCCCCCGGTGCCTTCACCTCACAGAGCGTATTTCTTCACAACAACTCGAGAGATACGACTCGATGAAAACTTATTAGGGTTGGTTTATGCATCAAGGGTAGAAACTCACCTCTGAGTCGACTTTAATTGAAAACATCAGTTCACTACATTTACAAGAGGACTGTAAAACGCTCTCCTGGCCGTGACTTAACGCAGCACAGGAGGATACGATATCCTGCCTGTTTGTTTAAGTGTGTGAGAGCGCTTTATGATGGTCAGTTACTGAGTCCAGTTACTCCACCTTATTTATGTCCGCTGCGCAGCCAAGCTTCCTGCAGGAGGGATTGAGATGCGACAAGCTGCATCCATCCAGGGCGACCCGGGACGGAGTCCAGTGTCGGCATGTAGGCCACGTCCCTGGTGAACATGTTCTCATGGTGAGGTAATCCATGATGTCACCGTTGTGAGCTGCAGGTGGAGAATGGACAGGGGACCAAAAAGAGCATGAGTGTGATTTTTTGTGTGCACATGTTTGCTCTCAAACCAAAGCACAGAGACCTGGCTCACAACAGCGACTTTAAAAAAGAAAAAAAAAAGAAAGATTTTTATTGCTGTCATGTTTTCTGTATGACTGAAGGTTTACATGGTTGTTGGGCGTCTTTTCCGGTTGGACCAATCCCAACTCATCACTGCCGGCCAAAGTGTGATGTTTTGTTTTTCCTTGGGATTTTAAAGCGAATGTGATGTCTCATAAGTTTCTGATTTATTTCCAGTTCATTGATAGAGACAGGCAATTTAACTAAAGCACTAATGGGACGGCCAAAAGTATGTGGACACACCAATTAGGAGAGGGCTTCATGCTGCAGTAAGCAATATTTTAGCGAAGGGCTACAAAGCCAGCTCCATAAAGAAATAGTTTTCCCAGCACTTGACTGGTCTGACGTCAGCCCAGTCCTGCATCACTGGGACGAGAGGCTCAACACATTGTGTTTGGGTTGGCTGATGTAACACACATTTTTTAAGTGGCTGCCGACCCCATGGGGAAGTGACAAACTATGTCCTTCATATTTTTATCTCAATGGAAGGCCACACAGTGCGACAGTCACATGTTAAACGCTCAGTGCATTTTTTTCCCGACTGTATGTGTGTCTGTTTGAGCAGGCCTCTATAATTCCTTACATTTTTCGCTTTTGAAGCAACATGGTTTTCCACTTATGGCAACCCCTAAAAAAAAAAAAAAAAAAAAAAAAAATTCCACCCACAAGGCTTTTTTCCCCGGCGCGGCGTCTTGTGGAATCCTCCCAAAATAATCACAAAATGAAGTAAAACTTGAATTTTCATGACATGCTGTACGTCATGTAAATTAAACAGCCATACTTGCGATCCAGTGGCTTGGATTTCATCTGGAGCTGCATGACGAGTACCTGTGTGCAAGTGAAGCTTAATATCCTGAACCCTCGGAGGACCACTGCATGGATACCGGGGTAATTCCACCAGAGCATCGCTGGCACGACCACGCTCTTCTCAGAACTATACAGTTTAATGTTTACCCATATTCCCCACTGGTCTGGAATACTATATATCTGTGAGAGGTAATGTTTTTCAAAGCCATGACCAAATGTGTTTGGATTGGCTGCAGAAAGCTCCTTTAGATTTAACACAGGCTATAGAGGCTGATCGCTCGTCCAAAAAATATATATTCCATGAGCAAAGCAGCTATAAAGAAGTACATTTAATGAATATTTACATAAGACTGGATACATGTCAAACTTAAGGGAATTCACAGAGTTGGGACACAGATCACTCAGCACGCTCCATGTACAGGCGCTGTGTTATGTTATGGAGCCACGACTGAACAAGTCAGCGTGTGCGACGACAAAAAAATGGCTGAATTAATCCTTTATTTCAGCAGGTACTCCCATCAAGCATTATTAGCAGAGAGGCTGGCAGCCAAATGCATAAACACAGACCTGATTAGAGGAGAAATAAAAGGAGGATTTTACAGCTTCGCTGCACAAACTGAACTAAGTATCAGGGGTGGCTAATCAATACCGATGAATGACTGATTACCTGACTAGAGATTTCTGGCATGAGCGCCGTCTCAGGACACTGCAGCTGTGAGAATTACTTGCTCTCACTGAAAAAGGAAAAATGCAAAGCTCTCTGTGTGTTGACATCTGTTAATTTAGTCCTGTACGTTTGCACTGACTCATAGAAGCTGTCACAGAAGTTTTAGCACTCCCCGCTAGTGTGCTACACTTTTTTATCTCACTATAAGAAGTAGAAAGGCAAACGTTAGCTACTCACGTGTGTTGGAGCTGTGATAGAGTCAGTGTATAATGGAAATTTCATTATACACTGGATAATTTGTCTGTGACTTAGTTCATAACAAGAGCGAATGCACCACTGTAAACAAAAACACTGCACTCTGCAGCAGGTGTGTGTGTCAGACTAATGAGGACAACAGGTGGAGATAACGAGGCTCCACCAGAGGAGTCAGGCAATCAGGTCTTAATGTCGCATCCACTTCACACCTGTGAAAAACACACACCAGTCCAGTGAGATTCTCATAACTCAAAATATATCATTCAAATCTTTGAGGCTGGAGTCACACAAAAGGCTGATTATCATCGGTAAGGAGGCTTTGTAAGTGCACAATCACTGTTGTAAAAGATAAACCCAGGAAGCAGAATGAAACAAAGCTGGATTTGTGTCCAGGGGGAAAAAAAACAAAAAAAAAAGTGGGACGGTTGGCAAACTTTTCCAGTTTCATCAGAACCAGCAATCTGTAGAAAGACGCTGAGAGCCGAGCGCCGAGCGCTGAGCCGAGCCGAGCCACGCACTTGTACTGACGAGACGAGGGGGAAGCTTTGAAATGCAGATGCCGAGGCCTTTTGACTGTCACCTGTGTGAAGCACTTTAACTCCTGTCGCTGAAATGAGCCTTTTCAAGAGGCGCATTGTGATGTGTATCGGCCGACAAGGCAGATTGGTGATGATTGCTCTATTGTAGCTGTCAGCTACTGAGAACAAGGTATTCATCCTTTGTCAGAGCGACGTCTCCTCTCTCATCTCACCAGCGAGAGCCCCCCACCCCCCCCACCTACTCCTCCTTCTCTCCCCTCCACCGCCCGCCATCACCCCACCCTCTTAACCTCTTGTCTTGATTTGGAATTACTGTTCAAAGGCATGGTTTACTGGTACAGCCCGCTACCATTACTGTCAATGAGCAGAGATGCAGGAGCCATTGTATTTGCTTCCATGTAGTTATTACACTGCTGCTTTTTCACCAGTCATCGCTGTATGTTTGTGTGCAAATGTTGCACTGTATTTACAATGATGTATGCGGCTGCAGCTGGAAAAACCAACAGTGTGCTCTTTAAATGATTTACTGTCGCAGCTCCTTCATCCACCTGTGGGGAAGACGTTCAATCTGCACGGTGGGAAAAGATGATATCTGTGTTTTTGGATGAACTGATCCTTTTCCTTTACTTCACCTGCTAACATTTCTGATGAAATTCTGACTAAGCCAAACTCAGAAGATAAAAAAATAAAATAAAAAAACGATCTGATCTGAGGAAAGCTGCTGTTTCCAGTCCTAATTCTGCCGTCGGTCTTGTTGAACTAGATGTATGTTGTTTAGCGATACGATAACAAAAGTCTGAGGTCTGACTTTGACAAAGTGCAAGACGCACACTCGCCTTAATATCTGCCTGTCCTGAATAAATGCACACACTTATAGTTCCTATAGTACCTCATTTATTTCCTGACACTAATGCTGCATACTGTGTCCGTGTTGTGCCTCTCTGCTTTATTTTCCCCCTTTTCTCCCATAATTCAAAGTGAAATACTTCCAGCCATTTGACACAATTAGGCGCTCTCTTCCCACCACATCGCATCCCACTGGATGGCCCTCATTATCACGAGCCCTTGCCTTTTAGATAACTTATAATGAGGCCAAAAATGTTTCACATTTTGCTTTTTCTGCTACACCGTCGGTTCAAAGAGACCTACTTCAACCTAATTAGGAGTTCCAACCGCTGCAGTCAAATGCTTTTCTTGTTTCTTATGGGGTTAACAGCGGTGAGATGTAGATTTCCACAAGACAGGGTCTAAAGCCATTATGTTGAATCTGTGACAGATATCAGTGATGTCCAAGTCCTACGGTAGTCTCCAACACCGTGCGGTGTGAAGTTACCGCTCTGATGGCGAGGACGCTGTTAGTTGGATAATGTGGGGCTTTTTGCTTTTTATCCCACAGATCGACTTACGTTTCCATCTGTAGATCTGGGGCTCAAATTGAAAATTACAATAAAAAGACAAGAAAACCTGTTCCCCTCCTTTGGTATGTTGTTGGATGAACAGCTGAGCCCCAAATGTTCCTGAATAATCCACCAAGGACCATAGATCAACATTGTGTCCATTTAATTGTCTTCCCATTTGTGTCGAGCACCTGGTCAGAAATCTTCTGCACACACTCCCTCTTGGAGTCTCTTGGATGCCGAGCAGAAAATGGGAAGCATGTGCTAATTCCCATTTTGAAGACTGTGGACCTGACCGGATTGAAAAAAACAAAGCAAAAACAAGCACTGGACCTTTTTTTTCTCTCCAGACATCTGCATGATAGATTTACAGTTCATGCATTTACCCAGCATTCTTTGCAACGCGAATGAGCGCAACAGTAAACCAAGCTTGATTATAATTACAACCAACTGATAAAAAGGCACCGAGATGCAAACAGAGCTTCTGAATGACACCGGAGATCGACTCCCGATGGACAGCTGTTAGAAAAACTTAAGATGCACTGAAAGTGACAAGTGATGCAATCACAGAAAGTTATGTACCCCTCTGTGCTCTTCTTCTGTGGTATTAATAGCAGCTAAGAAACAGGAAGTGGCTGCATCAGACCAGACATTTTGTTTTCTCATCGTTCCATGCATCAACATTTACATGTCATAAACTCCTGGACTTTAGCAGCTGATTCTTAAAGTTTGAGTCTGATTATATTTACACTCAAAGCTGGAATAAAGGTAAAGTAACAGATGCTGTGTAGCTGTTTGTATAATTCCCACATGAATCAGAGCCGGGGAATAATTTGCACCCAAGTAAAATGGGTCTGTTGGCCAACTGTGGTGATAAAAGAAGCTTAAGACAACCAGTTCTGTGTCCTAAAATTTGCTTTATGCACTGAACAAACAAACACAAAATCTCACATGTTCAAGAGTCTCTGGTTCAAATACAATTTCCAAACTAGGAGCTACAAGATGAAACTCCACCACACACACATGCCTGGCACAAAGCCACGAAAAGTCTCCTCCAAACTCGCCATGTCCAACTCTGAGAACCCCGTGGATGAGCTGTCTGTCCTCTCTGATAATTACAGCCTCGGACTCGACCCCCTTGACCCCCTTGACCTCTCCTGACCTCCAACAATTCAGCTTTCCACTTGAGTAAGTTGTAGGTGTGTTTACTGGGCGCCAGCTTGTTCCTGTTAATAATATGAACGCTGAACCTTGGACCTCACCTGACTATAGTATCTGGGACAATGGCCAGCTTGAGTGTGTCAGTGTGTGTGTGTGTTTCCTTTCCCATAATCTTGTTCCCCTCGCCGAGCCACAGAGCCTATAAAGCTGTCAGTGAACATGTAGAACACGTCACCTTTGTCGGGCTTTCTCACACACACACACACACACACTAACACAAACACACACACATGCAGAGTCGCCGCATTATCACACAAACGCTGGACAAGCCACCGTTACACATGCACAAAGGTATGCACATGAGAACGCACAAGAAAAACAAAAGACACTCAGGAAAAATCACACACACACTCATGCTGCACAAAGGTCCAGATAAACACACAGTATTAACCTCTGCAGATTACTGTGCTTGTCTGTGATACATTAAATTGGAAGCTTGACAGTTTAAAGAGTCATTCAGTGTATTAAGAATCAGCTGCGTTCACACACCGCTGCTATTGGACGTTAACACCTCGACAGATGAATCAATGATGAGCCCGCTAACACACTGCTGCTGCAACTACCAATACATTTCCCCCTTTATTTTACTTGTATTGAAAGAGCAGATATGATGTTCAACTTGAAAAAAAGTAAGCTAAAGATCCAAACACTTCTGATTCTTAATAATCATTGGCAACTCCTATGAGTGATCGCTTTTATTGAACATGAGCCCTGTTTAGTGTCTCTTCTCCATTTTATTGACAACTCTGTTTACTCTGTCTACTTTCTTCTGCTATTTTGAGGCAGCAGCAGCAGCAGCAGCAGCAGCAGCAGCAGTATATGTGTATATATGTATGTATTGACCCCCACTGGCTTTAAAAACCCAGAGTTCCCAGTCTGTCAATTGGTAATTTAATGAACTCTATATTTATTTAGGGGTGCAGGTGTGTTATACAACTTCATCCAGTCCAATTGTGTAAACTGTGCAGCCATGACTTAAGTAAGAGAAATATGAGTCTGTTAGTTTGTGCATTGTTTGTATGACTGTGTATGTGATATGATGTGATATGACTGCATGTGTGTGTGTGTGTGTGTGTGTGTGTGTGCGCCGCCCAGGGCCTGGTGTGTGTGGTGGTGGTGGGGGGCCCAGCCAGCTCCCGGTCTGACAGAAGGATTATGGGAAACAGATGACTTACGCTTCTAATTTGCGGACTTAAATTGCAAACAGAGTTTCAGGAGTCCAGGAGAGTTTCAAATGGTGAAAGGTGTGTGTGTGTGTGTGTGTGTAAAGAGAGAGAGAGAAACAGAGTGTGTGTGGGTGGGTTATGCCACACACACGGCCAAATCACTACATGTTGGCTGCAGGTTCACCCAAACAAAGAATGACAGGTTTTCCATTTGTATTTCATTTTACATGTCAGACTTTCACTCAAAGTTTTCAGGCGCTGTGCTGAAAGCAGCAGGAGGACGAATATTAACACACTCACTGTCGACACAAGCGGGAACAGGGAGGAGTGTGAAGGTCAAATCGTCGGCGCTCCGGTAGCACATCTTCTTAAAACGTCTCAACTGATGCGACAGGTTTTAATTTCAATTTTTTCTTTATGGTTTCTGAAGATAAGAACAAACTTGCTTCGGCGCTCTGTGCGCTGGGTTGAAAAACACTTTTCTTAATTTAATTTTCATCATGATGAATCCATTTTAAAATTATGACATCAATCCAAAGTAGACACGGTTTGATCTTAATCGTTTTTGCTGTTAAATTCACTTTAAACCAACCAAAATAAGCTTTACTGGAGATCAAAGTTGGGACCAAAGCGAGCTATCATTAAAAATAGTTTCACATGATCTCACCACTTTGTAGTTTATTGTTTTGGGGCTTTAAAATGGTCATTATACAATCTTGAAGGTACCCAGAAGAAAAAAGAGACTAAAAATTCTCTTAGTTGTTTTAAAATGTTCCAAAAATGGAAAGAAATTAACTTGTTTTCTTGTTTTCAGTCCTAATTTTTCTTAATCATTTCCTGTGTTCTGAGCTCTCGGACGACAGGAAAACACGACGCTCTTAAATCTGTGCAGCGTGTCTGGGTGGTTGTCTATGACGTGATGCGGGAGGGACAAAGATCCCACCGTGACAAAGCGCGGTTCCTGCAGCACATTTGCCGTGAAGGTAAACAGCTGAGGCAGCAGCAGCACATAAACCTGCACCTGTTGGTGATTAACCTTTCCAGCGAAGGTAGGCAGAGGCAGCACGCGGCTCCTGTGGCCATGAGGAATGCACTGCTGGGACATCGGAGACACACTTCGAATTCCTGGCCAATGAGAGCTAAGGGAGATGGAATATCCACGAGACCAGTGGGGAGGTATCACCTGGCACCTGTTGAGCAAGCAGAGGAGCTGCCAGAGAGTGTGTGCGAGTGTGGCTGTCATTCATTGTGCATTAATCATCATCCTGTAGCTCTCCAGAGATTTGAGTTTCACTTTTTACTCTAACTGCTCGCAGGGCAGTCGAGGGAAACTTCAAGGAAAATCCTGCTTTATTTTCTGGTTCATGTTTGCAGTTTGAGCCACTATGTCCGTCAGTCACGATGCTGTTACGAGCATTTAAATAGTCAACACTTTACTATTTAAACTACCTTTAAATTCTGCACAACACACAAGAGATAAACTCCAAAATCCGTCTAGAAACAGTGAAGGAGGATTTCACTATGAACTATGGTCACAAATACACAGAATAAGTGGTTGTTAATATTATAACTATGTATTACTGTGTTTTAAAATCAACTAGTATGAATTTAAAACTGAACTGGTGTCTTCCCTGGCCGACTGGTGAGAGGAAATGTGTGTGTAAGTGCAGCAGGAGTCATCTTGTCATGTGCTTGGAAAGAACAGTTAATGTGTGTGCATGTGTAAGTGTGTGTGTTGAGCGGTTGTGGGTGGGGCCGGTCAGGTCAGTGTCACTGTCTGGACAGATTTGACACACTCCTTTTCATCTCCTATTCCAAACAGCATGCCATCACACTGACATCACATGTGACAATAGATTTTTTTTTTGCCTCTGCTTCCACACTGAGCTGCAGAAACCGTCCACTGCTCTGATGTATGTTTTATGGATGAGCCCGGTTTTATTTTGCACAACAATAAAACAGGTCCACACCAGGTCTAAAAAAAAGTGGTTGACAGTTGCAAAACAATCTCCCACTGCTCCGCAGAGTGTGGAGAAGGAATAAAGTGATGATTTATCAGTGTACACAATCAATTTAAGGCCTTTAACTATGGCAGGAAATGCAGGGAAATCTGAGGGGAACTCCACCAGTCCAGATCAGCTTACTTGTCTGGAGCATTATTCACCCTGTGAAAACAGTTGTATAACTTCTTCCCTTTTTTTAAAGTCTGAGAAAATAACCCTGATGGCGTCACTGTGATGTCTCATCTTGGGCTTTGGGATTACAGATATTTAACAGGAACTGTGGAGTCTGAAAGTCATGGGTGTATGCCAGGCAGGACGGTGGGGAACGTAACGTCGAAGACGAAGAGCCATTTTAACTGCTCTGCTTTTAAATCTCTTGTGTATTCCCCAGTTGTGTTTACATGTGCAATTTGGGCCAATACGTTCACTAAAATATGAGACTTGTAGGTTTTGCTCCCCCAGCTTTTTAACTCGGTGCACTCTGTGTTTTCATTTATGTCTTAGGTGAGAACAGTGCCATTCAAACCCATATAAAAGAGAATAATGGCACCACGACGGCTGAAAAAGTCTCAGTCTTCTAAAAAAACAAGAACTGTGATGTGGTCCGTTAGATGTTAAAATGTAATCCAAACCAAGTACAGGAAACAACTCAAGGGATTATGGGTAAGAGGGAGACAGAAGCAGCTCGGCCTGCTTGGAAAGCCAAGGAGAACAAAGTCAGCCATTTCTTTATGTGGATTTAATTTGAGCTCCACCTCTGCTGCCAAAATCTCTAACCTACATGACTTTTATTTACAATTCGTGGTTGCCTTGTTACTGGGCAGTGTGAAACTAAACTCAAATTAAATTTTCCACTCTGGTTTGGACCAAGCAAAACAAACTGTAGGTGTGATTGTAGCTTTACTTTAGATAAGAGCAAAACGCAACTGAAATAATCCAAGTTTCTCACGGGCCATTTCCTTAATCATGTTACTGTTGTATTGCCTGTGTGCATCAAAATGTGGGCAGTTTGGATGGTGCTCCAAACATGGGAAAATACTTTAGCCTGGAATTAGAGCCCACCTAAATCTTACAGAGATCCTAATCTGAACCAGTTTGGTGTGAAAGAGCAAAGATCGTGACGAAAAAAGCCAAAAAGAAGTGTTATCACGGGCCTTATACGGTCAGAGGGACACAACAAGGAGGGGAATAAAAAAATAAAATAAAAAAGGAAAAGCAAATGTGTGAAGACAGGCGCACACACAGGCATGCACAACCACAACACACACACGCACACACAGAGCACAACAGGGAAAATGCAATTTCCCAGAGTGGTGTGCTTTATACAGCCAGTCAGTGCAGCTCTTTTTACAGTGTTTGCAGCAAAACATCCAAACACTGTGAAAGATATCAGGCCTTCTTTCCCATGCATAAACTACATCACAGCACTGAGCGACAGCAACAAAAAAACATGAATATGTGGATAAATAAAAACATGTCAAAGTTCTGTGTCATATTTATGCTGAGCTACTTGCTCAAAACAGAGACTGTATTTCACTACAATATAAAGCGGAACAAAGGTCAGTGTCGTCAGTCTCTGCACATTACAGTGAAAGATCTTTTCACTCAAACATGGATGAATTACTCGGCTGCAAAGGTCCCCACTGTAAATAGATTCACATGTGGACGACAAAGAGTCACACACTTGATCTCCAGGCTCGTTTGAAGAGACAAGACAGTGAGGGACCAGCAGGTCACACACAGTCAACAGCCTCATCCTATACAGGTGCATGTAAAGATCTATACTCTCCACCTATTGATGGTTTGCATCTCATTAAAGGTGCAATGTGAAAGTTGAATTATTTGCAAAATTACTGCAGAATTTGATTTATATAGCGGAAATATACAAATGCAGCTGCTGTATGTATATGCTGCACCTCTGGACTTATATGCATCTCTGTTTGTCTAAATCTTATATCTTTGCAAATTGAACATGAATGAGAGAAAGCTCTCTTTAAAAATAATCCGAGCTCTTGTTTCCCCATCAAGGCTCAGTTTGTGTTATGTATAATAATCCACTGTTTGCATGATGTTCTCTAGAAGTGAGGCCCCGCTCTGCCAGGATGCACTTATCTAACCATGATTCTGCTCCAGTGTCAGCACAACAAATTCCTCTACAACAAAAAAGGCAGTGGTCCACACTGTACTTGAAACTGGGAGAGGAGGAGGACTGGAGAGGGAGCGGGGGGAGGCGGGGGGGGCACTGAAGCCTGGGTTGCTGCCTTGGCATGGCAGTCCATTTAGCAGCCCATGCAAAGTGTTTACAATAAGTCTGTCTGTGGCTTCATTGTCTCATAAATGAGGACAGCGAATCACCTGGCGAGGGGGAAAAAGGTCCCGAAGTGGAAAGGCTTTTGTTCGGTGGATGGCGAACCTTTCCCCGTTGCCTTCCCAGGGAAGAGAGGTATTTTTTTCTTCTTTTTTGTTGTTAAACCCACAGTCATTAGTCGGCTACAGTGGGGGGAGATGAAGAAGAAGCGGGAGGAGGAGGAAAAAAAAAAAAAAAACGTGAGGCCCTTTGCGGGACCTGAACCTTTTCAAATGCGAGCGCGCCTTTTGTTTTTGCAACCCTGTCAAGAACGGTCACCTAATTAGACCTGATATCTCTGGCCAAAGAGAACCCGTTTGTTAATGGCTCTTTACGGAATTTTCTTAATGAGTTTAGATGGCCATTGTGTGGCAGGGAGCTCCTCTAAGACAAGAGCATTTTCCAGCAAACACACACACACACATGGACACACACACACATAACAAAAAGAAGTGAAATGAGGGCGAAGATTGAGCAATGGGAGAAGTGGGCTGACATGACTGTGGGCTAAATAGGCAAGGTGTAGCGAGGGCTGCGAGCATTATGGATGGAATCAAGGCAGGGTCATTAAGGCGGAACAAAAGCAGAGTGCGAGCGTACCCAGGGGCCTGGTTCCTATCTGGCTGCAGCATTGTGTCGGGCCCTGACGCCGCTGCACATTTTCAGACACAAGCAGCACAACACCTTGATCACATCGAGTCACTGACACCGTTTTCTTCAGCAAACTCCAGCGGCTTCTTTTGGGAGGAGGAGGAGTGTGTGTGTGTGTGAGTGGGGGGGGGTTGGCCTTTCTTTTTCATTTTATTATTATATTTTTTCTGTCCTATACCCTCTCCTCTCACACCCAACCTCAACGCCAACCCCCTTGTCCTCCTTTTTTTTTTTTTGTTTTTTTGCTTTTGTTCATGTCTCAAGGCTTTCCCTTTCTTCTCGGCTCTATGGAGAGGGAACAAGCTTGTTAGCTGGCATGGATATTTTGACTGGAGATATACTTTGGCCACTTGCCTATGGAAACAGTGTCAAAGCACAACCTGGCTTAATTGTCACATCGGCAGTCCTGGGAGAGGTCTTTGGTGAGGTCCAGGCCTAATAAATATCAAAAGCTCCTCTCATCTCTCTCTGCTCTTTCTCTTCTCACCCCCCCCCCCCCCCCCCCCCCCCCCCCCCCCAACACACACACACACACACATGCACACACACTCCTTTTTTGCCAGTGAGGGAAAACTTGTAAATTAATCTTAGTGTCAAAACAAGACTTTCTCTTCTTGCCTCAGAATCTCTAGTTATTTTTCTGTTTTTGTCCCAGAAGTTTTCATCAAAGGGTAGCGCTGTCTGAGACCTAGTGTAAGACCATCCGTGCAATTTATAGATTTGATGTTTATAGAGGCTTGCAGTTCCTCAGTTGATTTAATGAGAGTCTAAAGCTTCAGCAAAATACACAGCAGCGAAAGGAGAAAAAAAAAATATATATCAACAACAAACAGAGGCTGTTCAGGAGTAGAACATGTACAGGAGGGGGAATGACATTCGGGGAACTCCAATTTGATGTAACTCAAGGTTTTTCAAAATGGGTCACCACACTGTTGCATAGCGTTACGGTGGCAGGAAGCATTGATTCTTGATTATGCACAAGATGTTCAGTGTAACATCTCAGCTAACACCGTGCACATTCAAAGGTTTCCTTTTTTTTTTCCTCCTGAGCTTATCTTTAGCAAAACATCTGATGTAACTTTCCCCTGTTTGCTTTGATGCAGAGGTTGGATCCAGCGTCAGAATTTGACCCTTCATCGCACCGTGACTGATGTTGTGAATACACATACTTCGACACATAATGACTTGATGTGAGCATGCATGGAAAGTTTTAACAAACAAATGGAAAACTATGAAATGTATTGAGAATTCCATCTCTTTCATCACAGGTTGCTCTCATGCTGGATGACCAGCGCTCACCTGCGCCACAACCTGAAGTAAAAACACAGAGTATGTTGCATCTTATGTGACAAACAAACACCACCGTGTCCACTCCTGCAGCCGCACACTGTTATCGTGTCAGAGCTTTTAGTGGAGTGTGGAAAAATAGTTATTTACGGTCATATTAAAACTGGCGTCAGACGTATTTGTGTTGTCCTGGAATCAGAGCCAATCTTAATAGCAAATCATTTAAAACACAGAAAGAATCTGAACTGGGCAAAAACATTTTCCAACTGGTGACTTTGGTTGTAACGGTGTGCATGTTTCTAAGTGTGGGAGAATAAAGGTAGAGAATAAAGATCTTGCACAGCACCATGAAGGAAAAGTGAAAACCAGTGGACAGACAGGAGATAAAACATCTGTCCACATCCAGCCTTCAGATAGGACATACATCCAGGCAATATGAGTGTGTAATGGTTGGCTATAAAATGCCTTTCCATCATTGTCACATTAGTGATGGATGATGTCATATGTGTCTGAGATACATAGGGGCTTTTTTTCTGATGATTAATAAACGACAGCTTCATATCTGTTCTAAATCACATCACTATCAGTCGCCTTAAAGAGCTGCTAACCCTGGAAGAATTCACTGAGTATAAAAGACCCTCTGGGAAAAATCATATACTTCTTTTTTTGCACTGAAAACACGACAATGCTGCAGATATCTGCTTTGAATATCAGAACAAAATCAGCTATTGGCAGTTTTAAACACATCCCAGCATGATGTGCTTGAAGCATGCTTTTTGTTTCTGTATACGGTGTCAGTATATCTTTGCCCAGCTGCCTTCAAGACAAATTCCAGTGCATTTATGCTACATGGTGCATTAAGTGATTCTGGGTCTGATTATAAAGGGACAATTCACCCAGTTTTTTTGTAAACACACCGCTTCAGGGTCGAAGTGTCCCGTTCAGCCACGACTGATGCACTCAGACAGTCACTGCCGCCTTGTAAAAAAAGAAAAAAGGGGGAATTTAGGCTTTTATCTTTCCCCGTCCATTTTAATAAGCACACTTTGTGACAGCTTAGGTTTCCCCGGCATCTTAGGTGATGCACAACTGAGGCGGAGACTTCCAATTAGAGGGGGAGGGAGAAATGAGGAGTGACATGGAGGAAGGTGATGAGAGATAAAACGTGCAAGAGAAGGAAAAACATGACTGGTAAGGTTTAGAAAAGGTTTAGATCTGCATGGCCCTTTTTTTTTTATAACCCCACTTTTGTCTGTGGCCTTGCCTTCGTTAACTGAGTTAGGCCTGTTACATTAGCCGCTGGAATGCTTTATGTACTTGTACCAATTCAATTATTTGTTTCTGCGACTCAGCTGCGGCAGGAAGCGAGGAGAGAGGCACTCACATAAATTCTAGCTGTTAATTTCCAAGTAATGCAGTGGCCGTGATCATTTAAGACAAGACAATTGATACCACTGTCAGGAAAGAGACATCTCTGAAGGATGCTTTTTTTGTGTGTGTGTTGTTTTTTTTCTCTCTGCTTGCAGAACATCTCGGTTCAGATGAACGTCCCGGAAGCCCTTTGATTAATGTAATACAATAAGAGAAATGGGAGGCTAAAATGCCCGCGCACGTCTCCAAGTTGAATATTTGACTCAACAAATGAAATTCTCTCCGTCTGTCTCCTCCTGCCCCTCTGTCGAGGACCTCTCAATCGTTTTCTTTGTCATCAATCAATAGACATGACAGTGACAAACACTCTGAGGTCCCAGTCTCCCTCTTTTTTCTTGCTTTATTGCTTTATGGCTCCTCATTGTCAGGCTTGCCGACACATGTATTTCCATGTCATCTTTTGGAGGTGTCAAGAAGATGACAGAGGAAAGTGCAGAGGAGGGAGTAGTGTGTGTGGGGGGGTCATGAGCGGGAAGCAAAGCCAGTTCATTTATGTCAGTCTCGGATGGAGACGGTGATCGTAAATTCATACGTTAACACACACACACGGAGCTCCGGGCACCTCAGTTCTGCAGCATAAAAATTTAGATTAAGTGTACCTACTCTGCTCGTGTAGACAGCTTTTTAAAATTTACACCCTGCAGATCAGAATCACTTCATCATTTACCAACTACGATAAATGGATGGGGATTAGTCTCGCAGGTGCTGGTGCAGAGCCACACAGACAGCTCACACAAGGGAGGCTTGTGCTGTGAGGTTCAAACTGGAAATACGTGCCCCAGCCCCTGACCCTAAAGGAGAAATCACTGCTGGGGTTTGAACAAACTAAAGAAACCATGAGGATAGAGGAGACAGCAGCAGAACATGGCCACACAGGAGCTTCTATTACATCACATGCTCCTAAAACCACCTGAGAAATCATTCACCACAAACAAGAAAAGATGCTCTTTGTCCTGCACCTTGAGCTGCAGCACAGCTCCAGATAAACGGAAGAGACACTGATCTGAAAACAACAAATATCTTGACATCGGGGCATATTTTCTGTCACACACTTGATCTTGTGACAATGATATGAATCACATTTAGATGTAAAAGCATCAAATCACACATTATGCGCTAACAAGCCTCTTTTATCTTGGTCAGTGCAGTGCCTCCGGGCTAAGTATAGTATGGCAGCACAAATCAGAGCGGTGATGCTCTGGATTCAATGGAGCCGTTCTTGTCTCCAGTTATTGGCTCGGATGTTCCTGATCAAAGTGATAATGAATAAAAAGTGCTTAAATCAGGTTTGCTTTAATGCTGCATGATGAGTTTATCTGGTGAATCAGAGGCCTGTGAAGGTAACACACAGATCTTGGTCTTCTCTAGGTAATGAGATGTGTTTCTAACATCAATTGAGGTCATAGATCAGTTATAGATTATAAAACAGTTCCAGCCATTCATTTCTCCAGCTCTCTGGACTGTGACAAAGTTAGAGTGTTTGACACCTGGCTGCTCTTCACACAGGTTTTTGTTAATGATTGCATATTACCTGTTAGCAACCAGGACAAAGTCAAGCATCAGTTACCTTTTTTTCCAGCCGTGAGGCCAGGTGGAACTCACCTGTTCACGCACCGACAACGTATAAAGGTCAAAGGAGGAGATGTCTCTGTCACGCTGTGAAAAGTTAATTATTGCCGGGCGTGTGGTGTTTTTCTCGTTTGTTAAATTGTGACGAAGGTTCAGGGTCCAACCAGTTGATTAGACCACCTGAACTGGTTTAATATTCTGAGGAGACACAACATCTCACTTTTTCAATACTGGAGCGAGTGAGACATGTTTAATTTGGATCTTTATTATATTACTTGTGGTTGTTGTGGTCAGCTGGAGAGGAGCAGCGGGGCTTTTTTTTGTAATTAGCTGCCTACAAACACTGCATCCATTCTTTGGCACTGACACACACACACGCACACACACATGCAGGCTAATTGTCATTGAAACACTCTTTTGCCAGGGTGTCTTGTGTCTTAAGCATGATGTCCACACATGCCCATTAATTGACTATAGCTATGCATCCAATCACTGACGTTATCTAAATGGAGATTGTGCACAGAGAAACATCTATTTCTGGGTTGTTTATAGCTCTTACTCTCAGAATAGTGTTAAGTATGGAGAGGGAACACAATGGTTTCCCTCTAACCTAATATCTCACACAAATGAACTGTGTGGGTTTTATATGGTTTTGTTAAACGGGGGGATTTCATACAGAGATATGTTGGGTTTTCCTGTTTACACACATGCTAAAATGCTAACATTAACAACATTAATTAACGATATGTAGAGATAAATGAAAAAACACACATGTCCTTAGATGTATCTTGCTGTTTTATGTGCAACACTGATGTGTATATGCTGTGTGTTTGTCGTTCCAGAGGATTAAAGTAATTTGAATTCTCCTCAAAACAAAAAGAAATCACATTTTGCTGCATTTACCCACCATCAATTAAATGAAAAAAGACATCCTGATACACTCCTTCACCATCCCCGACACCTTTGCTTAATCCACTTACAATATTTGAGCTGCTTCGCAAACAAATTGATATCATCAATTGTGATGTTGGCAAATACCACAACCAATCTGCTCATGAATGTTTATCTCCTCTAACACTCACCCACCTGCTAAGAGGTGCCACGCTTTAATGAAATTGTTTGGACTACCGGCGCCCGTTGCTAAGGAACTGTGTGTCTCCTGGTTTTTTGCCTGCAGATTTCTGTCATCAAATAATGATTAGAGATGAGCACACCTCAAGGTGCTCGAGCCAGTGAAGGGTGTATTCAGATTCATATTGGCAAACAGCTCCGGGGCGAGAGGAGACACTGAAAAATGAGCCTTTGTATGTGAAGCCTTTTGCTGGCATTGACTCCATTTGTGGCCCTTTCAAAAGAAACACCGTCGGCTTCACAACGTAATGCGATTGGAGACGCATCCATGTTTACGTTTTGAAGGTGGGATGACCAGGAATGCGTCAGTCTGTGAAATTACATGGCGCCGTACTCTGCTCCTCTGTACCTCTGACAAGGTGTCGGTATAAACCTGTTTTCACAACAACACCTCTTCCCACCGATTACGGATTGTCACAGTCAACTTTCGACGCTGCTCCTTTCATCCCCCGTTTGATGTCTGATTTCTTCTCCTTTCATATTTCTCAAACTGCACATCGGCGCACAGACGCTGTCGGACATAGGTGACATGAAACGAGTCTAAGATCAGGTGTTTCATGAATATGTTTCACTGAGGAATTACTCCTCACTTTTACGCTGCAAAGAGGGCTCTTTTTTTGATAAATAACATGTGGTGGCTCCATGTTCGACTTGATTTGTGCTACTTCACGCTAAACAGACTGACTTTGTGTGTGTGTTCTCAGAGCTCAATGCTTCTGTCTTTAACCTTTAAAAGACTCTCACATCAAATTCATACATATCCATATCAATATGACCCCCCCCCCCTCCCCTTAAATAGTTTTTGTTTATTCCTAACTTATTTTAAACTGTCCCTCTGTGTGTTTGGAGTCTGTATTTCTGGATACTTACGTTCTGAAAATTTAAACACCCTCTTTGGTTCTTTTGTGTGACGTTCAGCCTCCCTCCCTCCCCCTATGGAGATCTGAAACTGGCAGGAGATCAAAAACACGCTCCTCGACCCGCCTTAGTGCCACCGCCCCCCTCCTGCACTCTCTTTACCCCCACTTGGTGACTGTAGGTGAGCATCTGGACAATGGCATACGGCTACTAGAGACTCTCCACAGGCCCTCTGCGTGGTATTCAATCAGGTTGAGGCAGGAGGGCCTCTAGATTGTATAGATCCAGAGGGCTGATCCATAGGGGTGCTCAGCCTGGGCAACTTCACTCCCTTAAAACCGCCTCCTTTTAAGGTAGTGCTATTGGCCCATTCACCACATGTTTAGATCAATTGTATCCCTGTTAATGGAAAATAATTGAAGTTTTTCCAAACCTGCTGCTGCTGCACAGCTCTGCACAAAGAGGTGACCTGTGAAGGATGTTTTTAATTCAAAACCCCGTGCTAACAGGGGGAGCAGGGCCTAAATTGACATCTCTGTTCTCCGACGGGTAAAGATGTGGGTATTTTTTTTTTTCTGCAGTGGGGCTAGGAGGCATCCTCGTGATAATTACTAATGCTGTGGAACAGGAGGAGAAAGAAAGCTTTCTATAGAAGCTCTCTATAGAAAAAAAATGTGGCAGTGAAATGCAGACACATCAGAGTCACGCCGAAATGGTCCCCCTTCCACGCATTAATGGCCATATCAATTGAATAGCATCTAAAGTGCTTTGAAAGGAGGTCTGTGTGAGATACACTCACACTCACACACACACACGCACACACACAGCTCATACATACAGTCAGCACATCTTGTGATCTCCATCTCTAATGTAAACTTGGTGAGCAAGGAGGGGGGGTAAAGATGTTAACTGTGAGAAATAAATGTCATCATTGGCCTCTCCTTCAAGATGGTTTCCTCAGATAAAAATTCTATGGTCCAACTCAGCAACTCGAATCAATCAGTGCAATTAGGGCCCGCGGGCCATTACACTGTGCACACATCTTCCCATTCGTTACACTGAATGCTCCCTACTCTCATTGTGCACGGCAAGGCGTTTGTGAGGGGACTCAATAGGAAGAGTGCAAGTGGAGTCTTAAGAGACTCTTTGTGATCAGGGTAAATATAGCTCAAGGTAAATGAACATGCTGAGAGAGACAGAGAGAGAGAGAGAAGGGGGGGGGGGTTCAACCTGGAGGCCAAGAACCTCCACACAGGTCTGATCATGTGTTTGGGTGATAAAAACACTGAGGGAACTTCATGTTCTCCTGACAGTGACCTTGTTTATAGGTGGGTTACTGGCAAATGAGATGAAAATATAAGATGACAGATCATAAGAAAGAAAGTAGAAGACAGGTTGTGGCACTACAGCCGAGTAAAAATGCTTGAAACGACACCTCACAGATTCCTCTGCCTGTTTAATTAGCTGATGCATCACAGTTTGCGATGTGAGTAACCTGTATCTTCACCGCAGAGGTTATGACATCTAAATTTACTCGAGCCGTGGCTCTCGCTCAGCGGAGTGCAATCAAAATCCTGTTGCCACATGCCAGGGCTTCAGTCTTTAAAAGGCCCCTCTGAGCTTCTCCCTAACAGCCTCGCTTGGCACACTCCAGCCGTCTGCAGACTTGAGACGCCCTCACCTAAATCAGCGGACGGCCTGTCCCCGATTAGCGCTAATTGCAAGCTTTGTGAGTGAGCCAGGCTTTGCCGTGGATCGGCACCAGCGTCTTCTATTTTAATTTTATTTAATTTTTATTCAATCGGGAAGGTCAATTATACGAGCAGAAATTCTGATTAGCAGCAATGGTCTGGCAGATCATCTGAACCAGCGGGTTGATGTAAGCGGCACCATGTTGAGATTGCCTGGTGTTACCTCATCCACTGCGCACCATGCCTACATTCAGATCAGAACTAGGTATGGAGGAAGGAGAGCATGGAGGATGCATGGAAGGACCTCTGGGAATGATGAAACAGACCTCTCACGTAGCGAAGGCGCGAGCTCGTCTGCTGAGTGTAGGCAGTCAAAACGTTTCTCCCCGTCTCTGGCCTCTCGCTGGCTCTAATCTCTGTGATGGGATTCGGCCTAAGCAGAGGTTTCTCCTCATAAAAGGTGGTAATTACTGTCTTTATGTGGACTCAACTCAAAAACATGCAGATTTAGGTGCTGACTACTGCGTATGAGAGTGTAAAACAGGGAATTTTTTGATTAATTAATTTTCCATTTTACCATTTAAAAGTGAATAAAACAAAAGAATCCAGTTGTTCACTTTCTTTCCCTCTCCAGATGGAAAAGCATCTTAATGAGCCCTCAGACCGTTCAGACTTACATTATACGGCCTTGACAACCTTGTCCATGTACTGTATATACTGTATTTCTGCCTTTTGTTGTTTTTCATGGTTCGGACTTTCCAGTGACCCTACTGAAGAAGATCATTAGTGCCACAGCAAACAATGAACAACTGTCTGTTCACATTAGTCTGTGTTGTCACAAGTTGTCCTTTCGTGTCTGAACATGACAATCCCCTGTTTACAAAGACTTAACAGTCCATTAAGAAATCATTTTTCCACTTTGTCACTTGACAGAGCCTCACACTTGTTATGACTGTCATACAAAAAGTGTGGGACAGAAGAGACAAACTTCCCCTCCACCAGCAACAGTAAGAGGTTGTTGTCTATTTATAGTCCGTCAGTGTCAGTGTCACCTCTGTCAGGTACTGTGTGTCCCACATCCCCTTTGGGAAAATGCGAGGTTGTATTATTCAACTGTTTCAATCACGTCATTTGTGCAATTATGCCAGCATGTGAGTGGTGAGATCCCAGCATGCATCCGACAAGATGGCGATGCATCAGGAAGTGACACACCGGCACAGAAAATGTCACATTTTTTAAGACGAAGGCAAAGCGGAAGAAAAATCAGGAGTGCCGACTGAGGAGCATCGCTGCCACGAAAACACTCTTTCTGAATGTGCATGTATGTGTGCACACTGTATGTGGAGATGCGTGCTGTACAGGTGAGGCCTTGCCGACGGGCAGGTGAGGGGTTACGAGGCCCGGCTCTGTCAAAAGGCTAATAATTAATGATCAAATGTAGGCGGCGGTGGCGGTGCTGCCGGGCTCCACTGATGCCATTAATTCAGCTCAGTGGAGCTCAGGCCTTTTGCTCGGGACCTGCTGCAGCTGTCACCGTGCGTGCTTAATTATCCCCTCACCCCGTCTCACCCACACCCTCCCCCTCGCCCTCACCCCTCCAGCCTGCGGCCGCCATGAGGCTGCTGCCTTCACCACCCCCCTCCCTCCCTCCCACTCGCCTGCTCTTCCACTCCCCCCTTTCCGTCCTTTCCTGGGGTCTGCGATGACGCCCAGGGCCAAAAACAAAGAGGTTAAAGTGGGTGAGTGAGTTTAGCCGTGGTCTCCATGTTCACTCTTACTCACACTACTAAGATACAATATCATGTCTATATGTGATATAATACTTTACATTGATGTCACATACATTGAAAAGTGATAGCATGCTGCTGCTACTGCTGGCCGACACACTGGTGACTGCAAATTAACCCGGACACCAGAGGTAACAAAAGGATTAGTGAGTAATTACATTCATGAGAAATAAATTATAACTCTGTTTCTTTGTGATTTAAATATTTGAATGGATGTTCATTTTCAAGCTGATTTATGCAGAGAGAGAAAGTTTTACATTTTTATTTATTCCTACGTCTTTCTTTGAGATGGTTTTGGACATTAGTAATAATAATGACACAAAGGACCCCAGCCTGTGTGTTATCTTTTTTTTTTTTTTTACTTCATATTTCCCTGGCTGTGACTTCTCCTGTTTTATCAGGATCTACATATTGAATCATGCAGTATCTTGTTTTGCCTATTTATTATTAACTTGGCCCTCTCCAGCATTTCACCATCCATCAATCCTACTTTTAAATTTGCTCCTATGAAGCAATATCAGCTTGTCAGCAGTTACCAGTGCAAGATTATAACTTTTCAAGCTGTGCAGCCCAGTGTGCACAGATCTCATGTTGAGCAGGACTGAAGAAGAGTGCGTGCACACAGGAAATCATCCTCGATCAAATAAAAGTAAAAGAAAAAAAAAAGATTTATGCTGTTTAAAAGTGAAGGAGACTGTGGGTCTGTGAAATAAGCTTACCTGCCCTTTGGCTAACACACACTTCCATGTAATATTTACCAGTGTCAGATATCTCAACCTGTCTACTCTGAGAGGGAAGTTAAGTTTACCTGCTTGTCTCAGCACAGGAGACATTCAAGGAGCGCACTTGCACGCTAACCAATAACCTTTAATATTTCATCTGGCCTGGGTGATATGTTTAGAGACCTCTCTGCACTTCCAAGCTGTTCTGAAACCAGCGAGAGGCGGCGGGGGAGCGAAGAGGAGGGGGTATATATCCACTCTCACTTTGTTGAAGGATTATTTCCGTACCTGTTCAAACATGCTCCGGTGAATTATTTATCCTGCTGAGCCCCTGCACTGTGCACTTGTACTGCAAGTATAAAACATCTTACCCAAGCTTTTACCTCTCCGTGGTGAAAATGTACCTTAGGACACAGGGTGGACGAAAAGGGGACACATCAGGGCTGGGGTTTGGAGCTCAGGGGAAGGGGGAAAACAAGGTTGCTTGCGGCAAAACAAATGCAACACACGCTGGTTAACCTGAGTTCTGAGTTGAGGCCTCCGCTCTACTCTGAATTATAGATGAACCCTCAGAGTGGATCACTACAAGAAGGTCTACGTGTTGCGCTTTTCCAGAGAAGTAGCTGCGTACCTTCCCGTGAGACAAAGACAGGAGGAAATCTGTCTGAGTGGAAGGTTTCAGGTGAGCTGCCTAGGATTCAAATTCACTGAAATCAACATGTGACTTGGCCTGAAATAGAAACAGACAAGACAAGAGTATGGCACTAGATATGACGTGCATGAAGCTTAAGTCACAGCAACAATTATGGGAGTGAAAGAAGCACAGAGATGGTGTCGAATGATGAAATCAGAAGCTCTGAGCTCTTTTCAAGGCTTAATGGACACTGCTGCTTATCTCAGACATGAGAGACAAGATGACAAAACACCAGGGGTGAGAACTTCAAACAGAGGGGCATCAAGACGACTCTGCTTCTACGGGCTGACTGTGCAGCTTCACAGGTCAAAGTTGAACAACGTTACACTCTGACCTGCGAGTCACAGCTCACGCCAGAGCAGGAAGTGCACCGCTGAATTGATGGTGTGAACGTCTGCATAAAACTACAACTAAAACCACAAGACCAAGTCACAATAAAACAAACAAGTAGGAGGAAAAGCTCTCTGCAGTATATGCTTAAGGACGGAGGGAACATCAGTTTGTGAAATAATATACTGCTGGCTGGTATCTCTTAGTGGACCAGTGGAAGCACTCTAATTACAAAATGAGAAGTGATTCTTTAATGACTATGGTGTAGGCCTCTTCAATTTAGTATAATCACACAAGAGAGTGTCTCAAGATGAAAGATTATCAAAGGAGCTGTGTGCGATAGCTCAAAAAATTAATATTATCAAATAGCCCCAATCTTCACTTATCAAGAACACTGCATGATAATTAAATCCAAAAAGCACAAGTTTCTCCGTTTCTCTTTTTTTTCTCCCATTCAGATGAAAATGACTGTGATTGTGATGGTTAACGTAAATGAAACGTTTCATCTGCCATGACAAGTGGAGGGATTATGATCTTAGATTTAAGCACTGGACTTCTGCATCGTATGTTTTATAATGGTCTCGATGGTGGTGCATGATTCAAAGACGACAATCTTATTGCACCAAGTATGTGCAGGTTTCTAGAGGGTTTAAAGTTACAAATGTTCTGGATCTGCAAAAATCCAATAGTCCAAAGATCAATCAGTGAATGAGGATAGCCAGACTATTCTAGAAATATTGCATGCACTGACCGTGTGTTTGAATCCTAAATTTCCACATGGCAACTATATTATACTTCCTGAAAATCTCCCTGACCTCCACACTGTCTGCACAAGCAGCTTAGTATTTATCATGCATTTACACCTATAAGGCCACAAAGAGCAGGAGCAGTTCACCTGGACATGAGTGAATCATAATAACAGTGTGGTTGCTGCTCAAACGGTGGGAAGTTGCACATTTTCTAAAGAGATGATGGAACAATTTGACATAAACACTTTTGTACTGTTAGATGCGGTTGATCTTTAATTCTTTGTGAAAGCTGGAGTCCTTAATGTTTATTGCCAAAGGACGGAGAGAGACTCAATTGACTTAGAAAAGGAATAACATTAAATTGCTATGAGCTTTTCCCTGTAATGACAGAGAAAGTCCGGGGAATTACACACAAATGTTGACAGAGATCAGTCCTATCAAAGCCTTTGCACCATGGCACGTAAGATGGAAGAAAATTTCCTCCTCTTCAAATGCACAAAAGCAATAAGGAGGGTTCTTCTTCCCATCTCTCCCTCCATGCACCGGGGGCGGCTTTCTGCATCAGAAGAATTCCTGGCAAATTAATGCACTACCTCTTGGGCTAATTAAATTAGAGGGGATCAAAACTACAGAGCGGCTTTTGTGGTGGACACAATGTTGTGCTTCATGCGCTCTTTGCTCTGGGGGGAATTTCTGCCATTTAGCCTCCTCTCTGCCTGCAGCTCCATGCTGGACTTGCTCTAACACAGTCAAGTTTCTCTAATTTGCTTGAATGAGAAAGAATTATTAACTGATAATAAGAAACCAAGAGAGAGAGTGAGAGAGCGTTGAAGGGCTGCAGGCAAGGATGAGTGGGAAAAGGGTGAACTCTGCGGCACCTGAAGCTCATGAGATTTTTTTTTATTATTAATTCCTCCCTAAAACGAGGCATTCAGGAGTAAAATTGCTGTGCAAATGACAAGAACGATTATGGTTGTAATTCCTCTTCTTTGGGAAATGTGTGCAGCTTTGTTGCAGCTCTAACTGGATCAGGCTGCTAACAAGCTACCGCTAACCACGTAGCATTAGGCATGACCTCTGCAATGCATGACGGTTCACACTAAGGTTATTCTGCGTTATAGAGGACACAGACACAGACATTACTGATGTTATTGTGTAGCAGAGATGCCAACAACAGCATTGTTCAGCTGATAAAAGGGTTGAGAGGATGCAATGTGGTGAATAATGTCATTATTACAGCAAAACATAATGTGAATGTGATCAAATTGTTTGTGCGTTTTAAAGGGTACAGCTGCTGTAGGAACCATTAACTAAAGAGAAATGCATGCAATTAATTTTGAAGAGTTGAGAGCCTAATGACTGCAGATGACTTTGTGTTGTTGCATGTTCCCACATTTTCCATGAACCATTAAGGAGCACAAGACTCGTCCATAACAGTTGACTGGTGTTTTCCCACCTGATCTGATGAGACCGTTCACAGGGTCAGATACAGTTTATTGTGTTTCTTGGAGGGAAAAAACAAACAAACAAAACGTTTAGTTTAAGTTGCCTGAACTAAACCTGAGGTGCTACGATCATTATGAAGAATTGATTTGGTTTTCAGGTTGCACTTTTTACTACCTGGCTCCACAAAAGTAATAACTGCCTATGAATAATCTATAAAACAAAAATAAATGGCCTGTGACTATTAAAAAAAAAGACAAGAGTTACAGATTATACAGTCTTCATAAAATATGTATCATTATAAGGTGGAACCCCTCATTTTAACGCTGTCTCTCATTGAGGTACAGCTAATTTAAATACTTATATTCACTGATGGCTTCTTTAATGTGTAACACTAAATCAGACTGTATGACTTCATTACATGTTTAGTATCTGAAAAGTCCATCCAGAAACTGTGGCTGTTCAATCACTGTGCAGAGGTAGAAATATGAAGTAATCAGTCTACTTCTGTGAGGCCTTTTATTTTGGAGGATTGAAAAACAAAGCCAGAAAGGGCATTTCTTTCAGTATAAAAGTGAGTTTTAATAAAATAAGATTTTCCTTTTTATGCAACTTGATGGCTAAACTTGTGTCCACACTACTGCGGTTGGCAGCCCCCTCTTTTTTCCCCCTTCCATGCAATACGCTTCTTGAGATAGTCACACATTATGACCAATTTACAGCAGAATTAATCAATTGAAAGAAGTTGCCCGTATGTAGCTGTGAGGCACAATGTCTGAGAGGAACAAAAAAAGCTGATTTGGATCAGCAACAGAAGTCTTGAGTGTGTTTTGCATGCCTTCAGGAAATCTCTCAGAAGTCAAAGGAAGTAAGCCCCCGCACCCACTCGCCTCACCCAACGTGTCCTGCTACGTGTTGGCAGCGCCGTGCCAACAGATTAAGAATTAATTCAGCCATCAAAGCCTGCGTACCTTGACATTAAGGTGGGGTTCCCCCTCCCTAACAGCTGATAAAAAAGACATCTGCATTCTGTGTTTCGTCCTGCCTCTGCAATTACAAAGTGACTGCTGCAATCCCCTGCAACACGTGAGGAAGTTAATCATTCAGGTTGATAGAACCGCTGCTCATTTCCATCAGAGGGGGAGCTTAGTACAATGACACAACCTGAAATCACCAGCACGGGTTTGCACAGTATGTGTGTGCATGCCTCTCCATGTTTATTACATGAATACATCTGCATCGTTTGATCTATCTCGCATGAAAACATGTTTACCAGCCCTCCTCCACTGTAAATATTGAGAACAAACCCCGCCAGAGAAAGGTTACATCTATTTTTATGGCAGAAAATGCACCTTAGCTGTAATACAATTTCCATTTTCCCTCGACAAACAGTACATCATATTACAGGCTATCAACTCTGGGAGCAAAAGCACGAGGTGTATGTTTTCCATTTACAAGGACGTTAAGATGTTTTGTCTTCCTGCGCTTTTTACACCTGGTTTACTCTGTCAAACACTCTCTCTCTCTCACACACACACACACACACACACACTTGAACACACACACAAAGCACGACTCTCTTCTCCAGGGACAATGATGCTGCAGTGGTTCAGAAACTTGCTGAAGGATCCTTCAGCTGGAGGACACTTGGGGCTATCAGACTCATGACCTTCCAGCTTTGATAGCCTCTTTAGTCACTGGGCTTGTAGCTGATGACTTTAGTTAACAGTACAACTATCATGTAGCACGTGTTAATAAGAAAGGATGTGTTCCAACCAATGCATTTCTATTAAACTATATAAATGTTGTCTTTCCATGCAGCTACATGGTGGTGCTTTTCAACCCTTCTATCTCACGACCCCTTTAAAAATGATTGTTTACTCCTCTTTTTCCTGTTACAGTTAAGATTTACCTTGTGAGTCCTGGTTGGGAACCAGTGTCCTCACATAAACACAGTCTGCTCCCCAGTGACAGAGCGTTCAATGACTGAAGCACACTTGACAGATATGTGACAAATGGAGGAGGAAATGCAAACAATGTGTGCAGCTGTATATTTTAACTACAGGAACAACAAATCTGCTCATGTAACTGTACAAAAAAAGTCAAGATATGAACTAAAGTAAGTGAGTAAGTGATGCATTCGAGGTGTATTGATTTCCCATACGGAGGTTTATGGCCACTTTACTTCTGGAGTGTGTGTTATTAGGTGACTCCTGATCACAAGGATTAATTACTGGGATCAAAAACTGATGTGAGGAACTTTTTAATGTCAAGGTGTCTTCACTTGCATGATGTGGTGACCTATGTCACAGCCTCTCCAGCCAATCAGAGATGACTGATCATGCAGTAATGAAAAGGAGAGTGTTATTTTACATTACATGAATCAGTGTGGACATGGCAAACGGGGGTTTTACAAGCTAGCAGCTGTCTAAATTGCAACTTGCTCTCTAATCCAGAGAGAATTAGGGTCCTTCCTGTGTACAAGGCCCTCTCCCGGTCAGGGCCCCTGTCCTGTTTAGATTTGTGGGCTTGATAAACCTCGACGGCCAACAGGTCTGTTATGAGTGGGAAACGGCAAAGCAAGGGAGGGGGGGGCCACATTTTCTCATAGCCAAAGTCAACCAGGGGATAATACCTCAATCCTAATGGGGCTCAGCACGGGCATTATCTGGCCTCAAATGTTTTTTTCCCCCCACTTCCTCTTTGTCCGTGTGGAAGTTGAGTTTATCCAGACCCCCCACCCCCCCACCCTGCCTCAGTCCAAGCTGCCCAGACCCCGAGCACCAACCTGTTTGGTTTGGTTTGCAGGTAGATGTTCAGCCCAGCAACAGAGGGAGTGTGAACACAATCGGGATATGAAACAAAGCTCTCAGTAAAGTCCCACTCTTCCTCTCCTGTCAGATCCGTGTGCTGGGAGATAAGCCCTGGTTTTGCCTTTTCCCATGATAGCACCGCAGGGACGAGGCGGCAGCGGCAGCCGCGGTGGCCTTGGTCTAGCGATTACAGCCTCAATATGAGCTGACATTGTGGGGAAAGAACTGTTTGGTGGCTGAGATTAAGTGATGATTCTTGTTGAGAAGAATTAAGGGGGGGGGGGGGCGTGAACAGTGGCACCGTGACACACACCTCAAGAGCAAGGCTGCCATTTCAAGTGATTACAAGGTCATTATACAGCGGAGAAGCTAATGACACACATTTCAACTTGTCTATCACCAAAAAGAGAAATCATACTTGTGGTTTTCCTCAACAACGTGTTCACTCTTCTTACTAATGGTGCCACGCGTGAGGGAGGAAGAGAAAAAAAAGTGTCTCTTCTTAATGCAATCATTTTCACATCAAGAAAAACGTGCCAAAATATTTTCCCGCGAAAGCCGGTCATATTTGTCAAATTCGCCACAGACTAATCTCGCAATATTGCACGATGAATATTCTTATAAAAACGGGGGTGACGGAGGGTGATGGTGGTGTGGGGAGGGCTGGAGGTTTTTTAATAAGGACAGTTTATCTTGCGTGGACAAAAAATAAAATTAAGACAGTTGTCAGGCCCGCTCCGTCTTGCCCTCCTCCTCCTACTCCTCCTCCTTGCAGGTGATGGAATATGCACCGAGACGGCGGCTAATGACGGCGCGGCCGGTTGAGGTGAACAGATGGTGATGAGGCCTGTTGCTAGGCTGGAAGGCCTGAAGAATTTAGTTTGTAATTCCAGATTATTTGCCTCGCTGCCATATGCTTCACCCTCACTTTCTACAGAACACAAAGGAAGCACCGTGGTGGTGGTTGTAAAGAGACCTGGCCTGAGTCAACAGTGTGGGATTGTGGGATAGAGCTGCCTTAGCTGCAGGAGATCACCTGGGTCTGAGAGGCAGTGTCTGCAAAAAGTCTGGGATTTGTCTGGTGCATTAAAATATATATAAAAGTGAGTCTCCACACATGTTTGTGCTGCACATGTGTTTCTCACAGTGACCCAGGAGCTGCTGTTCCTATGTCTGAGTACAGCCCGTCTGACTGCCTAAAATATAAACCCAAAAATCAAACGTGACAGTGACGCAGGAGTTCGCCCATTTTTATCACCGCCGAAGAATTTATGCCTGCTCTTATCGTACGACGAGGCACAAGATTTTTCTCCAAAGCAGGCCACTTCAGAGGATGTTGGAAAAGCTTCTCCCCACTAGGTAAACAATCAGGCCTGAGAACAGACTCTCTCTCTGCTCCGTCTCCAACAATCACACCAACTCCAACCACAGAGGATTTTCCCCCTCTTTGCCCCGTCTCCTACCTTCTCTCACTTCTTTTTCTCTCTCTCCACAACATAGACCTCGACCCAAAAGTAAAAAAAAAAAAAAAAAAAAAAAAAAAAATCGCCAGCTTTCAGCACACACTACCACCCTATCTCTCTGTATACAGGACCCTGTCGGCCTGTTTCCTCTGTCAAACACCCCCAGCCTCCCCTCCTTTTTTTCTTTTTGTTTGCTTTACTGTAATCATTTCGCTGGCCCAGAAACGTGTGGGTGTGCTGGCAGCGGTACAAAAACGAGAGACAGAGAGAAAGAGAAGTTACATGGGAACTGAGTTAAGGTTGAATATTTATTAGAAGAAGCCATCTGGCGTCGCAATGTCTGTACAAAGAGGGCTTGCTCTCTCCTTGTAATAGTCCTCCTCCTTCTCCTTCCCTGACTTTATCTCTCTCATTCTCTCTCCCATTTTCTTCATTTCCCCCTGTGTCCCAGAGAAAATATTCAGCTCCAACCACATGCTCGCGGAGCCTTTCACATAATCACAGCGTTATACCATTTCAAAGACTCGCTAATCAAAGGAAAGAGCACAGAGATATTTTACCCTAAATGGTTTACTTTGCTGCTCGAGGGGGGGTGGGGGCAATTGTGACATGCAGTCATCACACACCTCGTGTTTGTTGTAGCCACTTCACAGAGCAAACTGGAAGTTTCTTGCATCACATTGTTTTTTTTTAAAGACAGATTTTATGTTTTCTAATTGGTGCCAGTGACAGAAAATTAAACAGCCAGAAATCAAAGTTTGAATTACATCAAAGTCTTTGTGGTAAGTCTGAATGTAAAAAGATGGCAAAGCTAAAGAAAAGCTAAAGGAATTCCAAATATAATGGAAATGTGTTAAAAAATCATTTGTTATATGTTGTTAATGTGCACTTTCCTTCAAACATGCACACACAGCTGTTTTCGCTCATATCAATGTGTGAGAGTGTGTGTGTGTGTTTTCACATGACACTGTATGCATGTGTGTGTGTGTGCTCTTTTACAGTGTGTGCATGATTGAATGCATATGAGTGTGTTTGCCTGCCTACACACACATGCAAACAAGCTCCGTGTCTCTGTGTACAAACTGACTTCCTGGATGGAGCTGCAGGAGTCCGGAGGGAACGCCGGGACGAAGTGGCCGCGTTTCACCCAGCAAATCCCCCGGGAATGTTCGGAGTTCCCGCAGGAATGAAACCTCCCCTCAGGGAATTCTCCATGGAAATACATCAGCATGCAGCGATGGTCGTCCCCTCTAAAAAGTTCCTGCGTGCTGCTCTCTGTGCAGGCGCAGCAGATGCTCACTCGCTCGCTCTGAAGCTTTTCGGGACAAAACAATAAAATTCCAGGAACTTAAAAAAGACTCGATCGGGTATTTTTCTTTCTGAAAAGCCGATGATACGACTGCCACTTCAGTTCATGCAATCTAAAGCTCGACTGTAGCTTTTCCATCAGCTGTCACAAAGATATGCAGGGCTATTTAGGGTCTGACATCTTTTCTAAAAAAGAAGTTGGCAAAACAGCCTTTTCCTAAATAAACACAGCTAAGGACATCCAGCAGAAATAGACACAGTGACCACAATTAGCTCTTTAATAAGTGGATATAAGCTATTTTCCATGTTGCTGAACAAACCGGTCAAATCTAAAATAAAAGCTATAAATAAAGAGGGAGAACCATAGTCTAAAATGTTTGACATGTTCAGGAGGATGAGTCAAATATTTTTCTTGCCACACTTGTAAACAAATGTTAATTCAATTTCTTGTCTTGGGTAAATATTTAGGACTGTTATGGCAACAGTTATTAGAAATGTCTGATTCATTTGATGCTGAATTAGATTTTATTGAGGCTTTTAATTGAAGGGGTTGTATACAAATGATGTGTCCTCAAGACAGGGAAATGCATTCACTGCGGTTCTTCAGGAATGTATTCCTCTGAATACCAAGGTCAATAAATTGGACATTTAATCAACTCAAGTGTGTTATTAGCGCCTTCAAAGCATCAATAAAGTTTGATTCATAGATCCCGCAGCAGTTTCCCCAAATTGTTGCCATGAGAGCTCAGCACAGTGTTGAGAAAGAGTTAGATCCACCACCACAGACAAATGAGCCTTATCCTTAATTTAACTTCACCATTCATTCTCCACTTGGAAAACATGTGTGTCTTTATTGCCAAATTTGGTCTTGAGTACAAGTTGATTTGCTCTGGTTTTTATCTTGACTCGGTCTGACTCGATTTGGTCGTACACTTGACTTGTTTTGGGAGAAGAAGACAAACAAGTTCAGCTCTGCGCAGGAGCCACTATAACGATAAATGCACGATGATGAGGAGGATGATGATGATGATGAGAAGGAGGATGAGGAGGAGGAGGAAGGCGATTTTCCTTCACCAAAGAACCAAACAATTATCACAAATGTGATATTTACCAGAAGAAGCGTGCGTTCATATTCTGTTTATCTCCTCTTATTAAACCAAATCCCACTGCATATTCTGCCTTTACATGCAATATATCTTCTGAAGGCTGAAAAAAAAGCCGAGCCAGAATAAACTGCATTAACTTTAGAATTTACTGTATTAATTGAAAGGATTTTTCCACATTACGAGTGCTATTATTGAGAGCAATATAGTTGCATTAGAATCGAATAAATGAGTTGGGGATGTTTATGGGATGTCTTCGAGTTTGCAGGTACACACCATGCATCCCAATTATGGCAGAATAAAGCAAAATGAAATTTCCATCTCCATTCAAGAATATGAATGTGTAATTTTATGAGGGGAAAAAAGGTGCCAAAGAGGTAAGTACCTTGCCAGCACCATGAAAAATGGCACCAATTAAAGCTTAACTTGCTTGTTTTCTCATAACATACATGTTTTCATAACTCTGAAATCAAATAATTGCTGCTCTTTATATCGTGCACAATAAAACTGAAAATATGGCGGCTGGAGGATGCTCCTGAATATTTTAGTGAAATTTCTGAGGCACTCTGAAAAAAAAAAAAAAAAAAGAGAAAGGGGGTCTGTAGAAAATGTGGCAAAGTGAGATGCATACGCGAGGTTCCTTCAAGAAATCTGAGAGGGGAAACTGCCTCGTTTATCTTCTCAGGCTTGGAAAGTGCACATGATTTCATTTTTGTGATTATATGCCAAAAGCAGCACACTGGTCCCTCATAGATTATATGAAAACAGTGTGTTTATTTCTGAAAAAAAAAGTGTTTGTTTTGCCTGAAGCTGTGCAACTTCTTGCTGCCGTCTCCCCGTCCAGCAGGTTTCCACACACTGTGTCCAATCAGCTGCATTTTTCACCAACACCAAGTCAATTAAATTTAATTTATAGGTTATTGTAATTATCGCTGCACTGAAGTACAATTGGCGGTTTATTACTTCAGTAGCTGCTCATATTACTGCAACACACACACAAACAAACACACACACACACACACACTCACACACTAGACTGATGTTAATCAATTTGGAGAAGTGCCTGGATTGTTTAAACTGTCGTCACCACCCATCAGTCGACTGCACTCTCACAGGGATTTGAATATCTCCAGTGGGAGGCGTTCTTCCAATGCACCAACACGCACACACACACACACACACACACACACACAGATACACACACACACCTGCATTAAAACTAGTTTTCTAAACCAAATCCATCTTTATTTTTATTATTCATATAGTAAATAAAGAGTCAGGCTTTGCTGAATAAGAGAAGGCTTCAGTGTGTCTGAACTCTTGTCGTCATCTGGATCTCTTCATACAGATGTGGAAGTGATGTTTTGGGATGACTGTGATAGTGTCTCTTCTGCTTTTGTGACGTTTCCAGGGTTATTTAAGGCATCATGTCTCTGTGACCTCGTTACCTGGATGACTATTTCTTCTCTCAAGGTGTTTCATTCACTGGTTGACCTATTATTTTTCTCTCGCTCTTTCTCTCTCGTTTCGTTAGGTGTGGGAAATAAAACTAAGAACTTATAGTGGTTTGCAGGCACAACAGACACTGACCTTATTTATATGCAGAAAGAAGCTGCAGCTGTAAAACCATCCATCCACTAATACAACAAGGAGCCTAGTAAACACATGTTTACTGTTCCTCTCTATTTGTTGTTTTTCTTTTCTCTATTTTATTGTTGTTATTTATTTTCCTCACTTATCTTAACATTTATCTTCACATCTCCTGTTTTTTTTGGACTTTTTTTGTCTCCTTATCAGTCAAATCACCTTAAACATCCCTAACCTGTACAGAAGGTGTGACACAATTCAAGTCTGACCAACTGATTGATTGATGTGTCTGTGAGCTAAAGTTAAACGTGGTGAAATGCTCATGTTTTTCTGGCATTAACAAGGTGTCGTCACACTCCTCACACACCTAAACTGCACTGCTTCAAGTGTGATTGAGCTGTATGATGTATAATTATAGATATAGCTTGTGTGTTTTTCCAGCTTCTGTTTAAACATCCACATGTCAACAGGCTCATTAGAGAAGACATCACTTCATGGAGTCACATAAACGGCTTAATTGTGCCATTTTATTACATTGAACTTGGAAAATTGCTCTCTGTACAACGGCGATGTCAGTTTTTAAAAAATCTAGGTTGAGTTCATGTGTCTGTGGCTTTTTTCAAAGGCCCGGAGGTTAAGTAACTCTAGCCTTCTATGTCTTCTTCGACTAAATTGAAGGCAGAGCTCAAAGGAGTGTGGATTAATTGCAAATAAAGAGGTTATTCTCCAAAGAAATAGGCCACAATTCCCTCTTCATCTGCTCAAAGAGGAATCTGAAAAATAAATGATGTCTACAAAGATTGACACGCTGCAGGTCACAGGTGCCACTGAGGTGCTGTGACTGTATTGTGCTGCTAACGTTTAGCATTTAGCGCGACCTCAACTTGTTTCCTCAAATGTGCAGGGATTTTTTGGGGTCATCACGGACCCGAGTGTCAAAAAAACTCTGCTTGAGTGGAGAAAATCCACAAACTGCAGTGACCAGACCTCAGCGAGCACAGGGTTAAGTGCCACAACCGACAAAAAAAAAAGTCATGTTATCAGAGAAATCACCTCTTATCCTGTCAACCAAAGCAGATAAATCTGAGGTTTGACAAAGGAGGCATAAGAGGAACATCGCTCTAATGCGAGACGGGCATCAGTGTCTTGTTTATTCTAGGTGAAACCGCGAGCGAGGCCAAATTAATTGGCCAGTTCGTGGCTTCTGCGGTCACGCAGAGCACATCGCATTGCCCAGTGAATTTCTGAAATGGCTGTAAATGTCTGCATGGTGACACATCTCACTGCTGCAGCACGAACGCTTCACAAAGAAGCTGTTAGGAGGAAATGGGTCAAGATCAAAGTTGCTCGTCTCCTAAGTTGTGAAGGGGATCAAAGAGACGAGGGGTGAAAAAAAATGGTTTCATTTTGCATTTACATTTCAGGCATTTAACTGACACTCTGTGTCCAGATACCCCGTAAGCAACATGAGAATAAGCCTGTAGATCAGCTCCATTACAAGTGAATGTAACATTAAAAGTAACTGGAAGTGGCAGGAGGAGAAATAAACACAAAAGCTGCAGAGAGTTAGAGGGGATTTTGTTTCACTGTGTGAATTACAGGCAGATTAGAAGCCAATTGGAACAAAGAAACTTCCTAAAAATGTAATCTTCAAGCAAACATCTGAGAATTTCATTATATTTAACATCACATCATTTCCCTTTCACTCACTCTGAGCGGTCGCAGTGGGCCTATGATGCATTAAATTATCTAATGAAAACCACCTCAATGCAAACGTTACAGATTTTTGATGTCTCAGAGAAAACAACAGCAAACAGAGAGAGAGAGAGAGAGAGAGAGAGGCGGAGAGATGGGAAACAGGAAGTGCTTCAGTGGTGTAAACTGGAGAGTTTTGTCTGGAAGAAGTGAGACGGGTTAACAGAGTCTCATTTTGTAGCATAAGAGGCCTGCAGCCAGTCTGGGTCACGGTTTATGGTCCGACCTCTTCATGCAGCTACGAGGAAAATATGAGCTAATAATGAAATGTGCACAATAAAGACGCAATCTGTCATTTAAGCTAGCTTATCACCAAAGCTTTTTGTCTGCCTGACGCCGACGCCTCAGCCAAAGCCGCAGAAAAATTGCTTTAATGACAAGATTTTGCCTCCCCAATAAGAAACAAATAAAAGAAAAAAAAAAAAAAAGCCAAGCAAAGACAAAAATCTTTTTGAACCCCACAATGGGAGTGGGTGTGAGTCGTGTCACTTGTATCTCAGCTTTTGATGATCTTTGGCGCCACACTATTCTTCTTTTCTTCTCCCTCCTTTCAAGTTGTTTGGTCTGCGTCTCTACAGAAGTGTGCTGCAGTTAACACAAATTTTGCCCCAGCTGTAAATTATTAATTTCATCCGTGGCAGAGCCCTGTCCTCGCGACTCTGAAACACACGTCATTTGATCACTGGCGTGGGCCCTCGTTCGGTTTAGCCGTGCCAGAGTGGAGATCCACCCTCCCCTAATTACCAACGTAATTGTTCAGGCATCTCCTTACCGCTGGAAAGGCAGAAGGCTCTCACGCTGAAACTCTGCAGCCAGAAATGAGTGCCATGTGGGGAGAGACTGTACCCGACCACAGCAGAGAATTTGAGGTGGCGCCTTGACGCCTGGAGCCCGCCGCCGTGCCCCCAGGCTGCCAGAACAACCACGATTCAAATGTTAGATTTTGTTAGATTTAAGAGAGCTCTGCCTCTGAGCCTCCCCTCCTCCTCTCCCCTCTGATCCTGGCACTGATTTATATCTAGGAAATGTTGATGACAACTTTCTGATGTATAACAGGATGAATAAATGCTGTGGGAACCAAATATTGTTTTGGTCTTCTTTTGTGGAGCTGCATATGGAGAGAGAGTGTTTTTTTGTGTCTCAGCAGGGACATCACTCTCTTTTCTTCTCTGTACACTTCGCCAATATTGGCCTTTTAATCAAAATCAAATATTTGTCAGCGGACAGTGTTCACCGCTGATATGATGAAGGCGATTAAGTGTTTCTGCCCGACTCACGTCAGCAGCGTCAGTCTGTAAAAGCTGCAGTGAATCCCGCCTCACCCTGATTTAAAGAGTTCCTGACCATAAAAGAAGTTCATTAGTCTCATAATGGTCTCGTTGCTGTTTTAGAGGATTTTCCACCCTGGAAACTGTTACTTTTTTGGGAGGACGTTTGTGTATTCTGGGGGTTTTTTGCATGAAAATGAAACTCAAAGACACTAAAGCACTGGTACAAAAACATCAATACATAAAAAAAAAAAAAAACTGGCACTGAAAACCATGTATTACTGTCGGATTCAAATTAGGTTAAATAACCAAACCTTACTGGTTTTAATATATCTCATGCATTTGACATTTGTTTTTATTTAAAGGATACGTCTGCTCACTTTCTATATTTTTCTTGCTGTCAACAAATCCCTTGAAAAGACCAAAACCTAAGTCTGATACATCTTATTGCTCTGAGCCACGGAGCTCCATTGTTTCCAAAAACAATAAAAACACATGAGTGAGCCACACTGTCGCGCTGGCTGACATGTTTCTTCATTACACTCTGTAGTTTATTTAGACTTGATCCCACACACACCATCCTGCTGCTGAAATACACACCAAATGTGGATTCATCAAACAGTCCCCAACATGTGCACCCACACTTTCTCCTGCTCTCTTTTCTTTTTCTTCTTTGGAAACTCTTGACCCTTTGTAAAAGAAATGAAATGATACATTACTGAACTGTTTGTAAAGGGCGACATCAGTGCAGCCACAGAGCAATAAGGCAGAGGGTGCGGAGGGGCTGCCTGGGTATTTGTTAACATCAACAATAACTACAAAACATCAGCTTTATCTTAGATAAGCAAGTAGGACTGATCAAATTAAGGCCGTCACTTTTTTATCATGTGTTTTAGGTCATCTTAAGATTGTTTTCCACCTGAAGGAGTGTGTGTATCCTGACACATCCGGACATGACAAGCCGAGTGAGGGAACATCAGCAAATAAGGATGAAATCAGGTCAAGGTAGCCTCTGGTGGAGGAGGACACGGATGTCACCAGTTTCCTGAGAGGACGCAGGGAGGCTGAGCGAAGTCAGCTGGGTGTGTGTTCACTGACATCCACACTGCTGTGACAGCACAAGCAAAAGCAACACTTGAAACACTCAAGTCAAATGTGAAAGAAACTGATTCCTGCAAAAGAACGGCCGACTCAAGCCTTTGTTTTTTCCCTCTCCTTAACCATCTCTTCCTCACACTATTACTTTTTGTGTTGTACTCTCTTTAAATGCAATGTTTTGACTCCCCAGTTTCAACACCCGCTCCTTGCCAGCTGTTTCCGTACATCAGACACACTTAATTGCAGCTGCCATCATTCAGGAATCATCCAAAACACCGCTTTGTATAAAATCCAGCCCCAAAACTGTGAGTCAAAGTGTCCATTCTTCCACCTAAGCTTATCTGCAGCCCACATCCCCCGCTGTTTGATACCGTGTTTTGGAGGAGAGAAATTTTCATTTTCACTTAGGAAAAGATTTGTCTTAGGGCAAAATGTGGTGCGGTGCCAAAATGAAGATGAGGGAGGAATCATGAGTTAGGAGGCGCATATCTCTGGGCCGAGATCAGGAGCACACTAAATATAGGCCACATCCAGTTGAATTTATTGCAATATAATGAGAAAAGGATGTTCCTCTAAAGTGGATGTGAGGCGTTCATTCATTACCAGGAACTTTAGTGTCCTCACTTTTCTCATGTGAAAAGTTGGAGTAAAGGCCCCACCAGGGCGCGAACACAGCTCCTTGTCTCACCCTGAAAACACCTTTATGCGTTCAGGATTTCAAATCCCCCCCCCCCTTTTCTTTGCTTTTGCAGTCTTAACAGAGGAAGGCGGTACTTAGTGATATAGATTTTTCAAACTGGCCGTCTCTCCCTCTCCCATCGATTGCAGCGTACACCTTTTCTGCAGATTCACCCTCGTCTATTTTCCTAGATGCCTGCTCGAATAAGAGAGAAACATTGTGATGCGTATGTGGGGGTTAAAAGGAAAATCCAATTGCAGGACACATAAAGGCGTGAGTGACACATCTGACAGGAGGCATCCGATGTTATCTATCCACTCTGCCATCCACTCCCGTCCCCTCCTCTCCTGCTGGTGTCATTAGACGACGAGATTTCCCAAACATGTCCAGAATTATTTCACACCGCATCTTTTGCAACTGCGTTTCCTCCCCCACCCCCATGCAACTCCACTCTTCTTCACAGTATGGCATGCAACATTAACCATTAACATGTCACTCTGTGGATGAGGCTCTGTCTCTAAGAAGGAGAGTGAATAACCTTTAAGGACCAGGCAATGACTCCGATAATGAACTCTGCTTTCTTAGCGAGGCTGTCAAGGCTGTCAACAGTTTTTACAATCTGTTGCTCAAAGGAGGAGGAGGGCGAAAAAAGGAGGTGGGGGGGAAAGTGTCCTTCGAAAGTGAGAGGTGTCAGGTGGATCCTGCACCTCGACATCGGATAAATTCAATTTGGACATATTGGAGCAGAAAATGAATGAGGAAATTGAATTATTAGCAGACTGGTACATTGATGGAGAAGGCGGCGTTGTGGCGTTTTGTCGCAAATTGGGATGAAAAGTGTCAAAACAGACTCAGCTGATGGAAGTGATGTGACACTCGGGTTTGTGATGATGCAGGGACGGATTTAACCTCAAAAACCACACATGTGGAAAAAGTGGGGTGATGGTATGTATGATAAAAAATCAAAAATCAGAAAGTTGTATCTGGTGTTGCTGTGTGCAGCCACAGCTCTATTAAAGTGATACAGGATTCTGCAGTTTTAGTTTATAATGCAAACTATCACATACAGTGTAAAATGACCATGATCATACCAAGAAGACATCTTCACCATCAAATGGGTTCATTTACCCACTGAACAGAAGAAAAGATCGTTCAGCTATTGATAGACTGATTTGATGTCTTGATTTCCAGGTTAAAAGTACATTTGCATTAAAAATGATCAAAGGTAGATGTTTTATCCATGTGCACTCAAGATCCACTTCAGAAAGGTCAAAGAAACGCTGCTACAACAACAAAATGTCGCCCGGTTTTAACTTAAATATCTGCAAATCACTTCACAAGGATGCATGAAAACAGAGCTTCTAAATTGTTCTTATTGCTCACAACAAAGCTTCTGTTAACGTTCTGAACAAACTAAATGTGATCTGAGAGGCAGATGTAATCTAAGTTCATATATTTCTTTTGTCCTCTGTCCTTCTTTGTCGTGAGCCTTTTTTTTCCCCTGTCACATTGTGTGTGGTCTACGTTCACACTAAGCTACACTCCTGAAAAAATCGGGCGCACGGGGCCGAGATCCATTTTCATTTCGACACTGTTTACAGCCCCCTGACACGTCACCCCCACCGAGCGCTGCTGCTCAAAGCGTAAAAGTCCTCGCGTCCTCGCTCACTTGAAGGCCCGCTCTTCAGAGGAGCACATTCAGTAGGAGTGTGCCAGGGAAATATTTGCTTTGAATCATCAGAGGACATGATTTCATTTAAAGAGCTCTTTGATGGAGGGGCGCACTTCTTCCTCGCCTGTGATGTGGCTCAGCTGAGAGCAAAATCATTCAGAGCGCTGAAGGAGTGATACCGGTGTTTTTGTGTGTGAGTGTGTGTGAAAGGGTGTGTGTGTGTGCAGCCTCACACTGGTTCATGTGAGTGAAATAAAGAGAGCGAGAGAGAGCAGGGATGCTAACTCATGGAGATGTTTCCAGGAATGTGTGCATGCTGTCTCATTTGCCTCAGCCTGTAGAAGCATTTATACATCATGTACATGCTTCTGCTTTTATGTGCATGTGAGCTACATCTGCACGTTGTGAGAAGACATTCATGTCCTTCTTATCTGCTCTGTTTCTTTTTTTGGAGCAGAGTTGGGGCGGTCAGTGAGCTCGCTGCTGCACGTCCAGGTCAACATGACACAATGCTGATGTCAGTTTCTCTGGAAGCTGGGGTTGCTCACCACTCTTCAGTGCACAGAGATGTTTGCATCTAGTTTCAGAGAAGTTTCAGGACTCCATCTTGAATCAATCAGAGCTATGGAAAAATAAATCTAAAATCCAAGCCGCATTTAAATTCAAACTTGAATGATAATCAAAGTTTAGATGTGGGATTTAGATTCAGCTGTTTCCAAGTGTCACGCAACTTGGCAAACTGAAATGAGCCGTCACATCCATGCATGTGATTTAAAGTGCTTCTGTCCACTCCCTTATTTTGCTCGTACCTGCAGCAAATGAAGGAGAACATCAGGGTGAGTTCATGGCTCGCCAGCACCAAAAATATCCTCCTAGTCTCCCTCTCCCTCTCTGTATTTGTCCAGCCTCTGCTGCTGCTGCTGTCTTTTCACATCCTGACATATTTGCCCCCAACAGTCATGAGAGTTAATTGCACTCTGAAAATGTGCAGCATATTTTTCCTCTGCTCTAAAGGAATGTTAGATAAGCTTATAGGAACCTAAGGAGGAATAGTGCACGTATAGACTGGTTGTCAAGCTGCATTATAGGTTATGTAGTGTAGTGCATTAGATTTTGACAAGAAACCCAATATTATTATAGAGAATTGCTAAAATGGTGGAGATGCTGTGAAGGGGAGAACTCCAAAGCTAAACCTAAACAGATTGGATCAGGGATCCAAAAGGAGATATAGAAAATACGATCAGACTGAAACCTGAACTGTTGCACTGTAAATGCATTTGCAGGCTCGTGCACCTGTATCAGTCAGGTTTCTTTTATAAGCGAACTAGACTTTGTGTTTCCGTGCACTCCACATGCTTTTCATGTGCCTGCGTATGAGGTTTGTGTTTGTCTCTTGTGCCTTTCGATGGATTTTCGATGGCACACCCCGGCTGTTAGCGGAGTCGACAGCCCACTGATCTCCCATCAAACCGAGCAGCGCTGCAGGTACGGCGTGTAAAGGCTTTGCTTTGAGACTACCTGTCATCACACATCAGGAGATTATGGCGCTTTGCTCTCTCTCTCGCTCTCTCTCTGTACTGAACACACAGCAGCTACTACACCATCTGTGAAACGTTACATCAATGAGGTACACATCTCAACACGGAGCCAGAGATAATCTTTGGCATTTCAAACACAGAGGCACAATCGCGTCATCGTGCAGCAGGCCTCTCCGCTGAGTCGGCCGCCGTGTACTTGAACGCTCAGATAATGCCAGATGCCGGTGCCATATGGGAAGCTAAATTTATCATCTGTTTTTTAAGAGTAGCAGCATCTTCGTTTTCAATTTTAGCCTGTTCTGTCAAACCATCAATTTAGGCCCCTGACATATGAGAAGATAAAGGTGGTGATTATGTTTATTGAATCTCAAATTAAAGGGGGAATAACATACTGTGATTGTGAGTGATTTGTAAATTGTGTTACTTTTACTTGAGTTGAAAACTTTTCCAGGCAAAATGAATAAATGTTGACTCCACAGTGTTTTGCATCTTTTCTATAATCCCTGCACTGAATTTCTCACGTCTATGACTGAAGGCAAAACAGGAAGTATGAAGCCATTATTGTAACCAGAGTGTTAATATATTAAGACCAGGAATAGAATAAAACATAAATGATCATTCCTGCAATAATCCTCAGTGACCCGTGAGGGCAGAGCGTTCCCCCCCCTGGGCCAGTCTTAATGCGCTCTGGTGTCTCTCTGCTCGCTGCACCGAGGTGACGTCTGCAACTACATAAATCTGATTTAGAGGGTTTGCACACTGAATAAGCAAATACATGAGCACAGCATCACCTCGCATCAGGACGAGGAGGAAGGTGGTTACTACCAGAAACAATCAAGGAAAGTGGCCATAGGGAAAAAATACATTCATAGAAAACAAAAAACAAATTGTTCAAACACAGATGTTGAAGGTTATCATCATGGATCCATGAGGAAGTCAAAGAAATCCACTCGGACTGAAGATCTGCAGTTGTAAAGATGCTCAAGGAGGAATTAGTTTGAGTCATTTCAGCAGCATCCTCATGTCTGTGCAGGAACAGGTGGCTTCACTTTGAAACACAGCCATTAAAGACTCTTAAAACAACAATTTAGTGTTTTCTACGAGGCTAAAAAACAAAATTCACTGTCAATCATGGCTCAGTCAGAGATGCAGGAAACAAACAAAATTAAGACATATGAAAACTAATATTCATCCTCATCAAGATCAGGGAGGTTATTAAAACCTCCCAACTGCAAAAAGCCAAAATATAGAAACAGGGAAAAAAGATGAGGTGTCATTAAGACACTAGTTTACTTCATGCTACTTTGTATATCAAACATGACGACATGAAGATCCACATCACTTTTCCACCAACATACTGACACGACTCCAAATGATGACGCTGATGACTTTCTACAAGCTCTCAGCTGTTTTCTGCATGTTGCAGGAACAAACTGATGTTATTGCTCAAATGCGGCCACGGCCCTCCTCCTCCCGCTCTTTTAATCATCTTGTCCACTTACTGCACGTGTTCAGCTTTGTTGTGAATATCTGGTTGCCATGTATGTGTTTTAACAGGATTTCACCCTTACGGGACGACGCAGACTTGAACTAAATTAAACACGACTGGGTGCCAGGAAGAGCGGCGAGTCAGGCAACAGGGAGAACATGTAAAAAGGCCAGACGGGTTTTTATTTGGAGACGGTGACTGGCTCAGACAATTGGCGCTAGTTGGGAGAAGTGAGCAAATGTGAAACGAGATTATTTTGCATAATGGCAGAGGTGGTCGAAGTGGCTGAAAGTCGTGGAGACAGGCTCGTGACATGAAAGGTCAGCGGGCTGAAATGAAATGCCTGCTGAGAAAATCTGACAAAGCTCCTCTCCCTGAAACTTTTACTGTGGGATGCTGGAGCGAGGTTGTGGTGAGCAGGTCACTGGTAAAAATATGTTAACATGCTAGGAATGTGAAGCAGGGCAGTGTTGTTTTATAAGAATCAGTAACGCTCAGAGGAAAAAAGAAAACAGCCGAGGATTTTTAAAAAAAGTGTGAATATAGGAATGAGTCACCCTGACAAGATGACAGTCTCAGCAAACGCATGATGGTACCAACGTTAAGAAACAAAACATGACAATGCAGGGTGATGTTCACAGCATGGCATATGTAAAGGGAAAAGACAAATGCTGCATTTGCTCTTGAATCTTTCACATAAGTCAAATGCTAACATACAGGTTATTTATGGTTTTCCAGGTCCATACATAATTCCTGTTGATTTGCAGATCGAAGAAATCAGCCTCCACCCTGCATGGCACCTCCAGGTGTGATGATAAATATGCACTAAATTCAAATTTTCTTTCCTCTCATGAACATGAACTGTCATCAGGTACAGAGCAATATTTGCAGTTGGACAGATGAGAATAGCTGAGTGAGAGTTAAACTTTGTGTCATGAAGGTCTGAATTATCTCATCTGTCACAGCACATGTAAACATGTTTGTTTGTATAAACACACATGCGGTTGGGAAAATACTTAAACGGAGGCTCCTTAAATTAAAAAGCAGAGAAAAGCTGACATATTGTTAAGGGAGGAAGCAAAGGGCTGATGGGAAATGGAGTACTCGTTTTAAGAGCAGCTTGCACTTAACACCCTCGGTGATGTGAGAAATATGTGACCCATCGTTTCCAGCATTTGTGTCATAATTATAGGTTGGTATCAGAACTGACCCAACATTGTTTTTAAAGCCTAAACATGGAAACGGTTCTTCTCCATCAGGATCACTTTAAATCACTCAGTTTGTTTTCATGTGTGACACTGACACTCTAAACTGCAGTTATGATTTAATAACTGTCAAATCGCTGTCCTGACTTTTTCTTGTGTTCGTGTTTAAAGTGTAGTGGTGCACAGCAGACAGGCATGTTGCTGTAGTTGATCCAGTGTTGGGTTGGTTAACATTGGCTCTATTTTTAGCCTAACATCTGAAGTATCCATGGAGTCTAAATGTGGGAAAAGCCTGTCCTCCTTCCTCCTTGGGTGTCTGATGTTTCCCAGCAAGCCCTGCTGCAGCCCTCTGTGTGTATGTGTGTGTGTGTGTAAGTAAAAGAGTGTGAATCAGTGTGTGTCTGTAAGTGAGAAAGTCTGAGAGTATGTGCGTGGAGAGTCTGGGTGTGGGAGAGTTGTACGTGTGGGTGTGAGAATGTGTATGTGAGTGCGTACATGCGTGAGCGTGTGCGAGTCTGTATCAGTGTAGAGGTGTGTGCGTGTGTGTGTGTGACAGTGTGTGTGTTTAGCCGTGCATGGAGACCAGAGGACTGTGGGAGGACTTCCTCTGTGGATCCTCTCTGTTTTCTTTACAAAGAATGACATTCCTAAGCTGTTTCACTTTTCAGGCAGGAAGTGGAAACCGGCCAAAAATGATTAAAACCAGGAACGGCAACATAACAGCTCGAGCACCGCCACAGAGTTTGGAGTGTTGACACAAAGTCAAACACTCATGAAATATTGTTTAATAAATCTGAGGAACTGGAGGAACAGCACACTGAGGTCTGGGAAAGAAGATCACAGCTCTGGAGAAAGGTGGATGTTCCTGATATTTTTATTGGCTCTCGGCTCATCTCTGCATCTCTGTTAACGGGCCTGATGGTTGATGAGTCCTCCAACATTATGAGGTCTAACATAACGTGCTTTTTTAGCCGTGTGTCCCTCCCTACAGGTGAAACAGAGTTACTGTTGTATCAGATCTGTGTGATTTCTGCTCCGACGCTGCCAGATTAGGTTCTGTTACTGAGCTTCTCGCCAAGCACAACGTTGTCGTTGGAGAGCTCTGTGAAACCTCACTTCAATTCATGTTCGCTGCCACAGTCTCTATGATATATGATTTGTTAAATATATCCATGAATTGCAGCCGCAGAATGCTTCACGTGGACGAATTACCAAACAGGGCTGCCAGGGCACAAGCCCAGGGGCCCGAGGGGTCGGTCAGGAGGCCCCACAAAACCAGAGCCTCTGTTTGATGTGACTTTTCCTCTGTCAAAATAACTGATGTCCTGATCTACAAGTGATGTTTTTTTGTGTTTCTGGTATTGAGCATCTGCCATCTGGTTGTGTTTGAATATTAGTAAAAGCAGGACAAAGAGGAAAAGATGACAGGGAGCTGTTTTACTGGTGCTCAGTGTGGCCTCAGGCCGGAGCGGGCTACAAAGGTCTACCAAACTTTTTCATTTTGGTCGTCCTCATTTTCAAAGGATGGAGGACTTTCATCAGGCACAGGTTGTTCTGCAGCCACAAAGGCCTATATGCAACTTTTCCTCAAATGCACTCAAGTGGCTCTGTTGTCTGTTGATTCATATTGAAGATTCAAAAGTCTTCGTCCTGATACAAAGACACAGACAGCCTTGATGAGGCTTGGGCGTTATATATGCATGGTACACATAAATAAATACAACACTGGACGTTTTATGGATGCTGGTTTTACAGGGATTAAACTGGAACTGGAACCCCTGCCAGCTACACATTTAGGCTTCTCTTAACTCATTACAGCTCCCCTTTAAACTATGAGTGCCCTTGTTGGCAATCTACATGCACAAACTATATATGTGGGCCTTAATGCATAAATAAATACATTTCAAATTATGCTTTTCATGTCCGTTTTAGGCATTAGCTGATGAGAGCTGCTCTCTGTCTGCATGCAGGAGTCACATAAGCTTTAATTCCTGCATTGGCACCATTACAAGAATCGAACAGTAAAGAGGGGTGAAGGTGAGAGACGAAAACACTCGATCTACAGATGTCAGATGTTCAAGTACAAAGATGCGCGCACAAATATTCATGAGCCTTCGCAACGATCACGCACGCCGGAGAAATGCAAGAGAGAGAGAGAAACAAGAGGCAAAGCTCAAAGTCATAATCGCATCAATCAAGAAGTTGTTACTTGCTCTACCTCGCTCCCAGCTCACCCACGACGGTGTCAGTTTTACGAGGCTACGCCGGATCAACAGTAAAGAGATATATAGGGGGTTATTTTTAGACAAAACAGTGAGCCGCCCCTCTCTCTCTGCAAAGTATTTTTCCTTAAAAAATGCATGAACGGTGGTGAGGGGTTCAAAATGCAGCTCTCATGCATTGTTAACGAGGCTCCATAACCCTTCTCATGACTCCAGGTCGAGATAAGTGCAACCTATCCTTGTTTTCAAAACTTACACTGAAACACTGTCTCACATTTGTGAATTATTGACCAGTAACAGATGTTGCCTGATGACGACTGTAGCGTCTGTGCTTTTCTGTGCAGACCTGCACATCATAAACACAGTGGCCAAGGACTCCACACTCTAAAGGTGGGACACAGATTTCATTTTAGTTTGATTTTGCGCTCATTGGAATAAACAACGACCCATAACTTAAAGAGACTCACTCATCAGAGCAAAAGTTCAGCGTTTCACTTGGATTGTGTTTCACGTTTTTCATTGCCAAGGTTTTTTTTCTTCTTCTTTTAGCTAAGCTTCATTAATGGAGGGTCTCTTCTGCTCTCAGGGCATGAAAGTATGAAGATGAAGAACAAAAACAAATAATGAGAGAGCATATTAAATATGACCTACTGAGAATTTGGGTCGAAGAGCAACTAAAGTGTGCAAATTTCTGAATTCTTGCAGAATTTGAAAGTTCAGATCACTTTATATAAAGACACTGAGAGACATTCAACAAGTAATGAAGGCTGGTACATATATTGTACAGAGGGAGACACAAATCAAAGTGCAAAACATAAACAGTGTAGGTGAGACAGTTTCTTCCTGCAGAAACCATTTTGCTGCAGACTGAAGTCTATCCAGGAGGGAAAAGGCTCATTGAAGAACAGACATCACAAATTTCTACACTGTCATTTCTATATTTTTCTGAGATTGTGGGAGTTTTGAATGAGCAGGGATTTTGGCATGTGCGGCTCCTCCAGCTGACTGTGTGTAAGCTGAGGTGATTTATCTGCTCTGCCTCTTCAAGTCTCTTCCCTCTTCTTCTCTTCTCCAAACAGGAATGAGAAGGGGGGATGATGATGGTGGTGGAGGTGGAGGTGAGTGGGACACAGTAGGATGAGATAGTTATGATGAACCGTCACTCAGATCCTGACAGTAGCTTTCTCAGCCACTCGTGCTCGGACAAGTTCAATTGATTACGTGACTCCGTCAATGTCACAGCGTCACGGGGCCCCGTTTAAATGCACTCTTGGTGCTGTCGGATAAATCACATCAAACATCACTAACAGATTCCCCCTTTCCCTCCTTTGTCGGTAATTGCAGTATTCCTGTCCTCCCGTAGCCGTTCAATCCCTCAATCCCTCAACCAATTGGCTCTGACAGGGGGGGAAGCAGTTCCTGTCAAAACTGTTAAAGGGGAGGATGATATTAAAGAGGTGCACTGGATAACAGATATCTATCACCTCTCTGCACAGGCCCACATCATTTCTTGAGGATTGCTTGATCAAGATGTCTTTCCTCTACTTCCCTGGCTGAAAGTAAAGTTATTACTCCACCATGATGACTCCATGCTTCTTCAGTGAGAGGGGATATGACAGGTAGAGAGCAGGCAGATACGCCCGAGGAACATGAATAAGTCAGGGGGAGGGGGGTATTAAATATTCATCCCACCAATATCGCTCTTTGTCACATCCTCTTTAACAACAATGAGGATGGGCAGAGGAGGAGGAGGAGGGAGGTGGGTCCTTAAACTGGCGCTGGCTAGACGTGTCATGCAGAATCAAGTCACGACTGGAAATTTAACCTGAGGCAAAGAAGGATTTGCAGCTAACTCCTACTGTTTGTTTTAACCTGCGTGCAGCAGCAGCAGATGGGTGGGGTCTATCTGCCTAGGAGAGGAGGAAGAAGAGGTGGGGGGGTGGGGGGGGTGGGGGGTGCAGACCGTGTCTGCAGGTTTTCACTTCAACTGAACACGACAGCAGCTGATTTTACTGATTAGCACACCTTCAACCGGAGGAAGAGCTAATCAGGGAAATTAGCCGCTCAAGTCTCCTGGATGAGATGAAAATCTGAAATCTGTCGGGCCGTGATGCACAGGCCCGGGAACAGCTGGTTCACATGGTAACAGGAAGGTGTGAGGGGACAGTTAGGTAGAATAAAATCTCTAATGGTAAAACTCATCAAACTCTTCTGAAAAATAAGAGTAAGGCCAATTAGATTCAAGGAACCAAACTAAAAAGTTCATAAAAAAACAAATTTTCTCCTTTTATGTAACAAATGTATGAAATATATAAAACTTGCAAAACTTCACTGACAGAACCGGATCAAAGGGTAATGACTAACTGAACAAGTTTTCGGGCAACATTACCCCAACAGATGTCTCAACACACGACGCTGTGATTCCATGGCAACCTCACGTACCGTTTGCTGTTGATGCTGTCAGATACACTGACCTGTCATGTTAAAATGAAATCACCCAGAAGACTCTCATCAAGTTTGAAAACACTCTGATTTTGAGTGAACCATGCTGCACCTTAAATGACTGAACGTGGTATTGAAGAATAAGATGAGTATTTGTTTACTAATTCTGTTGCAAAGATCACTGCCATGCTTCAGGTGTCTGCTGAGCTGCAACTAACTTGTCAAAAATCAACTTGAGTGCACTTGTTGTGCTTTTCTTTGCACAACTTTCTCTGTTAATCTGAGTAAATTAAGACCATAAAGAGCCTTGGTTTGCTGAACTGTAGGTTTCATGACAATGTGAAGTGTCAACAGTCTCAATGCTATGATCTGAATCTGTGAGGTAATCTATGCATTTCTAGAGCTGCGACAAATACAAATGCACAGCTCACGGCTACATTAATGAGCCGCATTCGGTCGTGAAATATGTCAGAGTAAAGGAGAGGTGCACAAGATAAATCCAGTGGGCAGCGCCGGCCTGCCAAGACCTGGAGAGGCTTATTTTCACACGGCGACAGTTGCCATCCAACACAGGAGCAACAGCAGAGCCAAACTTCATAATATTACAATGTAAATCAAAAAGTCAACAGGAGAACGAGGAGGAGGCGAGAGAGGGGGGAGGGGGAAAATCATAATGCGCACAGTAAATCCTAAAATCAAAACTCAGCATCCTTTGGTTTCTAAATGCACCGCTGTCATAAAAGCATTTCCATCGACAAATGAGTCTGCGGGAAAGGTCAATAGTTAATTGAATAATCTATCACCTTGGGATGGACAGAGTGTACCACGCTATGCAATCAATGACAGGCGCATTAAAAGGTCAGCCACAGACTTCCATGATAAGTCACCTGGCTAATGTTTTCTTTGGTTATACACAGCTCGAGGGTCGCCGGAGAGCAGCTAACAGGCCGCTTTGGCTGAGAGCCAGGCTCATTCAGCAAACTCTGGTCAAACACCAGGTAGGCCGACACAAGAGTAATGACGAGTGTGATCCATCCATCTATCAGCTCTGTTTCTGTTCTATTATTTATCACTGCACGCTGTGACACGGATGGAGACTGGGAGCAGCAGACGCAGTTTTGTTGCACTTGTGCAATGACAATAAATATTCATTCATTTCATTTGCAACAATCTGGTTCTTTGCTTCTCCTTCCTGTTTTTTTTTTTTTTGGTACTTTTTTCCAAAGATGAATAAAAATAAACAAAATTATAGTCCTGTTTTCTCCCCAGATGACGCAGGTAAAACTACGTTAAGGGATATACAGTCGGGGTAAGATAGTCGACTGTTTTGTCTCAAATCTCAAAGCAATAAGTAAAAGCTGCTGCTCTCTGCAACCATGGATCAGGTTACATAAATTGCACACCTCGCCTCCCTAATTTTTTCATATGAGAGGGACGAATTAAAATCGTTTAGCAAAATAATACAAAGTCTGGTATCCACTGCTGCTGAGCATTACCAGTGCAACAGGAATACTCATTTAGAGCAATAGTGGTGCATTTGCAGCAATATCATTGTGTGACTGTGACCACCCTATTAATTATAAATGAAGAGCATTTCCTTATACTGCCAATTTATTCCTATTCATGTGTGTACTTTTGCAAGAAGGTGCGGCGCTCCTATGTGAAACAAAGGAGGGATTGCAATGTTAACAGATGCTTCCAAGGAAAAAGAAAGAAAAAAAAAACAATAATTATGCAAATATGAGACAGAATAATTATGGATGTATTCATTATTTATAGGTTTGGTTTTGCTTTGTGCTATCATAAACTAACTGAGCTGAATGTGCGATTGTAGCTTTCTCCTTTAATTGTGTGTACATAGAATTATGTCATTTATTTCAACCATTGCTTGTGCAATTTCATTATGACCATGGGGTAGAAGGATGGTGATTGCCAATTTGGTTCTGTGGGAAACTTCATATTTTCTTTACTTTCATATGCATACGTTTGTTTTTTCCTCTCTGCACACATCTAAATGTTTACTTTGCCGGGAATATTACATTATGAAATCCATATAAATGAGTAAAATTACTGTTTCAGCTGATGTAATGATGGCCCCTACCGAAGACAATCTTATTGATGTAATCAGTGAATGGCACAAAGCGTCCATTTTTTCCAGTAATTGGAGTTGGTGTTACAGTCGCTCATTTGTCCAGTGATTAGTCTTTGTTTAAAGTAATTGTTTGTAAGACAACACACATCCAACAGGTTCCTGCAGACTGGGAGAGATCATGTAGGAGGTGAGAACACTGATCTTCAGTGTTTTGTTTCTGCGTGAAAAATCAGTCTAAGTCTCAGCTCATTATTTCTCAAACTGCAGGAAAATGTTGTTTTGTTCTTATATTATCTGATGTCCCCTAAACGCCTCACAAGGACAGAGTGAAATAAGGCTTTAACAGAAGTTTACCTCAAGTTATTTTTTCTGTTCTGTCATTATTTCTCATCAATATGCACAAATTTATTCAAAGTTCTTTTCCTACTGTGTCTGCTTAACCATTTATTTAGTATATAAAGATATATAATACATTTTATGAGTGTTTTTAGGTGTTTTTCATGAGTAAGTGACTCTAACTTTCTTCTGTTCTCATTTAGAGAAACAGCATCAGTCCAGTGTTTATCAAGCTTTATGCAGCACTAACTATAACCTACATTATATCTTGTCAAAACTTGATCACTGACAATTTTTTTTTTTTAAAACAGTTTGTTTCATTTCAGAGTAAAAACTCTCTTCTATAATCCCCATGAAGTGCACTTCACTATCCCCTAAACACACCAACACCCCTGCTGAATTCTCTGATAAGACATAGGCACTTGTCATGGAAGATCAGTTTTGTCGTTTTCCGTCTCTCTTGTGTTTTGAAGATGGACCTCTTCACATTGATCCTCTGTGGCGTTTGTTTGTCATCCCATGAACCATCACTGTCAAACCCGGAGCCGCTCTATTCCCGACGCGCTGCTCATCCCAAAGAGGGTTTAGACATACAATTAGCCACGGTTACAGCACCATCGCTGAAGCAGCGGTGACTTACGGAGTCCAAATCAACATCCCGTTTATCAACGAACGTTGTCGATCACACACAACATCGGCGTTTGGAGGGGACGGAGCAAAGTTTGGCCACAAACTGCCAAACAAACTATTATTTTCAATCCTCTGATGTGATGTGACTTTCTTTAATAATTCATCTGCTACATCATGTCATGCTTGTCACTGAAATGCACTTATGATCCCAGCGCTGCTATCATGACAGACGGCTAAATAAGCTTCGTACAATTTCATTTATTCTTTATACGTTGAGCCCTTGCTGCGCGGTCGACATCTGATACTCGACATGTGCTTCCAGCCATTCCTCATTCGCCTCAAAGGCATAAAAAAAGAGCTTTAACAAAGAGGGAAAAATGAATGAGGGAATAGTAACGTCGACAATATCATTTATATTGTCCATGCTAAGTGTGAGCTCAGTCACTTTGAGGAGTGCCGCTCTTGAAGGCTCTTTGCTGAAAATGTCCATAACTCAATAGAAACTTGGCCGTGTCTCCGGCTGCTTCCTCTCTCCCGCCATCCTTCACGGGAATACTTTATGTGCCATCACCTCCCCGTGATGGAGAGCAAAGCAGAAGTAATGTCTGTTTCCTGTGCAGGAGAGACTCCCCCTCAGCGGCGACCAGACGTTGTTGCTCTGGTAGGAGTTGTTGTGCAGCTGATGGGCTCGGTTTGCTCTCTGGACACTGTGCTGCTGGAGCGGTGCCAGGCTGCATCATTGGCAGAACATCGAATTTCAACCATTTGGGCCCGTGTTGACTTCCATGACAAATTTAATGATGGATAGTGTGGTAGACCTTAATAGCTTTTCATCAATTAAGCATGTCACTGGATGTAGCCACAACCGGTGTTTTCAACAGTAATGGCTCCTTTCAAAATAACAAACTGTCCTTGACTCTGCTTCCTGTTCCTAAGTTGCATGACGCTAAAATTTGCAAACACTGTACTGTTCTGCTCACTTTTTTAGATAGGATGCTTCTTTCGAATGTGTGATTGTAATTAGTGGAGAGACATGTGGGGAATTGGAGTATTTTTTAAATACTGTACTTACTGTACTTTTATTCTATTTGAATACTTTCTCTATAATTGGTTTAGCCTCTGAAACTACACTAATACTCTGGACTCTCCAACTCGTAAATCAAGGCTACAGATAGGCTTTCAGGTTACTGCTTGGCAAGCTTGTTCCTCCATTATTTAATGTACAGTAAAGGCCAAGAGAAAGTAGCTGTGGACGGCACAATGAAGCGATTAAATCAAAGGCTGCTGACAGCTCGATATTTCGCAACATCAAATATTTTCTCCGCACTTATTTGTCAGTGTTTCTCTGCACCTAGATGTTGCATTTGTTCAGGCTCGGTGAGGTTTAGGTAGGAAAAGGACACCGCGGTCGTATCAGCTGGCCTTGATCACTGCATTACTCAGGTTAACACCCCCATCTCCACCTCTGCTGTTAGTTTTGCTCTGATCCCGGCCTCCTAATGCATCACATTTCCCATCCTATTGAACATGGTCCTTTTACAGGAAAACAGGCAGAAAGAATGGAAGGAAAAACAATCACTAAAAGAGATACAGAAGCTGATTTCATCCATCTTACACCCCGAAGTAAATCTTTTCTAGGGGAGCAGAGATCTACGCTCCTCTCCTCTCTCTATTTCAGAATTGCCTCGGAGCTCATCCATAACGGCTTTGCGGGCCCCCGGGTGCTCGGAGGGCCGGTCGGAGCAAACAGGGAATTGAATGAGGCGAAGGTAGACAGAGAGGAGACAGAAATGTCTCCTTGGAGGTCACGCCGGCAAAATTGAAAGTCTCAGGTATAGTGATGCCTGTCGGTTTAATAAAATGGATAGAATTTCCATTTACCCTCGGCACTCCCCTCCTTAATGCATTGTTCTTGTAAGGGAGGGGCGCGAATGAGTCAGGAGCCGAGGAATACACTTTATAGACACAAATAATCGTAAATTGGGAATGTCACCTTTAAGCCGAGGCATTTTTATTATTGTTAGTGGTGCTGCTGAGTGGGTTTGATGCTATATTCTCGCTGGGATTCTGTGTGCAGGCACAGCCAGGCATCTCCCTCCCCGCATCCCCCGCCATCTTTATCGGGCTCCTGGCGAAAGAAGACGACGCAAAAAAGAACAACGAAAGAGGGGGACTTAAAGCTAACTCACTTCTCCACCGGCCGATACTTCTGGGTGATTGATGGCAGATGGCATGCTTTAAAATAAACCTATCCATTAACAGCGGTCACTGTTCTTTACCCCAAGCGTTTACAGCTGTCTGCAGGCCAGCAGACTGCATCCTATCAGGGCGCTGCCGCCGGACCTGGCCTTTGCCGTACAGGTGTAAGCTCTTTATTTACTGCCATTATTTGGATGTTACAAACGCTGCGCTCTGGTTTATGGCGGAGACTTTATAGATCCTTCCTTCTGCTGGAATATTAACTGTCTCTCCATGATTCAATATGAGAGCACAAGGGCTCCTGGGAGCTGTAGAGCAGAGCGGCGGATACAGGTACTTGTCTAATTGAAGTCCCCTGAGCTTTGAGGGTATAGAACATATAAATTGGACAGATAGCGAATGCACAAAGTATTGACAAACATCTTACAGTGCCTTTTTCGCCATCCCTCCGACTGCCGGGCAACAATACACCACCACACAGCATAATTTCCTATTCAACAGGGATGTGGAGCGGCCGAGCCAAGTTCAGGGAAATGGACAAAGCAAAACATTCATATATTTAAATTAGATCTGCAACACTTGACTGACTCGTGCGTGTGTGCAGAAGTCAGACAGAGACCTGTTTACTCCCCTTCTGTTTTGCATTGTATGTGAGTGCCGGAGCAAATTAACGAAGGAGACCCTCTGTATTTTCGGCTCCATGTTAATTGCAGAAAGAAATAATATTAAGGATGTGTGATTCTTATGCCTGAGCATATTGCATTATAATAAGTTCAGGAACATTACCAGGGAACACAGCTTATTAAGGAGAGGCAAGGTAGAGGCTGAATAGAGATAGATTTAACTGTAATATACTTAATCCTGAATATATTATACATTTGCATGCAAAACCCTATACAACATTTGAATATTAATTGAAATATGCAGATGATGTATAGGGTTATAATTATTGCTGATTTAGAAGTATAATTGGATGAAAACTTTTTTTTTGGTGTACTGTGGTGGTGAAAGATTAATATGCATATTCATGGTTGAATCTGTTGAACTGCTATTAATGACAATTGGTTTAGAGAATACGTTTGTGAGGCTCGAGTTGAAAGGCTGCAGGAGGACAATAGCAAAGTGGGGAGAAATAAATGTTTGACTGAGCATCGAGGCAAATGAAAATTAAAAAAACAAAGACCTTCAGGGAGGCGAGAGATAAAAGGCCAAAGTGTGTTTTCAAGTTTTAACTTCTTCACTGCATATTATGTAAACTACATGCTTGACGGTTTTTAAATGGACATTATTTGTCATTTATTCCCATTCCTTTTCCTTTACAATGTTACGTTACTGATATTTTTATGATACTGATGTGATTTGCAGCTTCAAAACATTCAAAGAAACAAAAAGGAATGACTTAAATTGACAGGAGTATTCCTATGATTTTATAAATCAAAGCTCCTGTCCTTATTAACTGTTCATTTCTGCCTTCAGGTGTCCCTTTTTTTTAAAGACTGGATATATATATCTTCCTCTCCTCTACCTTGTTGAGGCGTATAATGTCACATCAGAAGGAGAGGAATAAGTTATCATGTGCTTATGGGCTGATAAATGGATAAAAGATGGCTGCACCAGCTGCCTCTGGCTGCTTACCACCTCCTCTGCAATTCAGCCTCCTGTGAATCTCCATCCGTCTCACACAGCAGCTCTGAACTACATGCAAAAGGTAATAAGACTCACGTCCTTCACAGAATTAAGTACACGCTGGGTCACATGTAGAGCCAGTTCACCTTTCTCCCGCTTCACCTTGCGTAACACATTTTATTCATCCCCTTCATCTGCCTTCTTTCTTCTTGCAGACAAACTTCATGAGTCATGACAGGCAGGTTGGCGTTAATGCGACCCACCGGAAGCCACTCCCGCGACCTCGGCTGTCTTGAGCTGCCGAGCGGCCCTCCCTGCCCGTCTCCCCTTGTCACACAAAAGAGAAACGCTGAAGGACCTCCGCTAACTCTTGTCAGAGCTGTCACGCACTCTGCAGCCGCCTCGCTCTTGACAAGCAGTTGGTTGAAATACCCGCCGAGACCTGATGCCCTGCCCCCCCCCCTTCCCTGCCATCATTACCTCCTTATTTTATATGCTGATTTATTTCATTGCACCGTTATTCCCTCCCTTCCTTTTCTCTTTCAAACTCAAACACAGAAGCTTTATTCCTCATAAATGCCTGAAAACACAATTAAAAGCGGTGACCCAGATTGCTAGAGCTGACCGCGACATAACCCCGGTCATCCCTTGTGTTGTCCATACCCGACCCCCACTGGATGATCCCACTGTCACAACCCCCCACCCCCACATATCTACTCCTGCTTCTGCATGCAGATGATAAGGAAGAGAAGAAGAAGGAGAAGTCATCACAGCAGAGAGACTTAGAGTCCCTCATCAAGTCGGAGCACTGAGACCTGCTCTCAGCCGCCTGGGGGCTCATACACCACTGCTTTTGATATTCAGGCCATATGCACACACACACACACACACACACACACATGAAAGTATGTAAGCTCAACATGAAGTTTATGTTTAGTGATATAACTTGCCGATCTCATGACTTGTGCATCATATATGACGCACACACAGAGGAGACAGTCTCAAATAAAGACAGCTTTTCTGGTTCATAATTGCTGCATTCATTTCCTTGAAATCATCAAAGGCCCCGACCAATATGACAAAGGTCAAAGAGAGATTTGAAAGCAGGGCTGTCTGAGAGAGCTGCCGTGGCCTATTTTCATACTGAATACCAATTATAAGCAAGTTTTCAGTCTCAGAGATGCCAGTGTGTCGAGGAGCTGCTTGATTTTTGGATGTGCCGTTGAGTTACACTCTCCCACGGGAGAAAACGGTCACAGTTAGATTAACTGACTGATTCTGTCACAGAAGTACGCTGCCAACTTTGAGGACGGCCATTTCCTGTTTGAACATCTATGGTGCCGCCTCCGTGCACAAAGCCTGGTCCCTGAAGGCATCGTGTCTTCCCAATTTGGTGTGTAGGAACTTGAGTGACCTGCACAGAGCGCCTGGCGCCAGCCCCCGGCCTACACCTTTGGGATGAAGTGGACTCGGACAGCGAGCCACGTCTGATCACCCAACATCACTGCTGCATCTCTTGTGTCTAAACAGAAGCAAATCCCTGCAACCAGGTTTCAAAGTCTGGCAGAGAGCCTGAAACTAGAGAAGTGGTGGCTGTCATAGCAACAGATTAATGTCTGTGGTTTTGGAAAAAAGAGTGCACATGGGTGCTTACATTCTTTTGGCTATACAAACAGTGGGTGTGCTGTATATTTCTAATTTGGACTCCCACATCTAGTATCACCTTGATAAGCATAACAAGCTCCCAGCCAACCACGCCCCTCCAGTCCGCCCATGGGGAATAGTCACCACCCTAAGACGTCCTCAGTAACATTGAAAGCGTCGAGGAAAATAGGGAATTTGAGGCCAAACACAGAAACGGGTACGACAGTAGAGATATCATTTATTTATCATTCTCATCTTGCAGCTTCAAGTCTGGGTTCTGCACAGCTCGGCTTCTGCCTTATTGACAGTTTGGGTTAGAGGCTACACTCAGTGACAGGCCAGTGTGTATGTGTGTGTGTGTGCGTGTTTACTGTTGGCTTCTGCATGTATGTTGGTATAAGAGACGTGGGAGCTCAGTATTTGTTTAGTCGGTCTGGCGGCCACGCCGATTTCATGATAAATATTAACGCTCAAATATGTGAGTAGGGCATTTATTGAAAGTGATCACTCCAAACATTGTTTGTTTGTCTGCACAACTGCAGCCGCCTCTTTTCGTCGAGCGGGTTATGAGAAATTTCTCTCCAAAACAGCCCAAATGTAACCAATTCGATTTGTGTTTGTTTTTTGCCTTTTTGAGACTGTTTGTCAATGTTTAGAAGTGCTTGTGTGCAAGTGTGTGTGTGTGTGTTGGGGAGGGGGTCCACATGTGCGTAATGATGATAGCTACACTACACTCGGGAAAAACAAACACCTCAAGAGACCCATATATATCCACTCGCAGGGAAGTTTTATAAACCAGAGTGCAGTACATTCATCCACCCACTCCATTTTTTTTCTGCATGGGATTACAAGGTGGTCAGGCTCTGCCAAGAATCCTCTAGGTGCAGCGCAGGGGGAGTGAGAGCAGTGTGTGTGAGAAAAAAGCCAAAATACTTGACTTTGGAGTCAAACGGGTGGGGGTGGGAAGAAGAAGGGAAGGGGAGAGGAGGGGGGGTCTTGAAGTCGAGAGGCCGGAAATGGAGAGAGAGACCAAGGAACAGTGGGAGACTGACCTTTTACAAGACAGCTGTTCTCTCTCAGGTGCTTGTTCTCAGCATATCTGCAGCCCGCCTGTTTTTTTTTTTTTTTTTTTTTTTTTTTGCATTAGTCATTATTTGGTCCCACAGGATCAGCAGCAGGCGGGGGTGAGTGTATGTGACAGGAAGTAAAGCTACACTGTTACAAAAGCATGTGATGCATTCAGGGACATACACAAACTCACAGCAATGTACATCAAACAACTGCATGGCTATTTTCCCAATAGGTATAGATGAATTAATAGTAATTTGCCTGTTTCTGGTTCACATGTTATAATTATTATTATTATGTCTTGAGGGTTGACAGGAAGTGAGGGGAGAGAGATGAGAAACAGTCTGTAACACAGAGCAGAGCACATGCTATCTGAAACCCAGTTTTCCCACAGACCTGTTTCTCTGTGTCACTGCAGTGAAAGATGGTTTATTTTCCACTGACGTCTAAATGCTCGATGACTAATTCTACTGTGTAACCCAAAAAAAAAAAAAAAGAAAAAAAAGGGCCAAATATCAAGATACTGAAAACTGGCACAAACCATTGTCGACCCAACACCACTCTGAAATATAAACTGCACTGAAAGGTGCCACGAATGTGTGTTGTAGCGCCACAGAGACAGATGTATTTCAAGCATTTCTCTTTTATGAGTGTACTAAAGGAGTCAGAGGGGGTTTGTTGAGCGCACGGAAAAGGCATTAGGTGATACGGCGCACCTCATCTCCGCCAAGCTCTCCAGGTTACAACAGCAAAGGGAGGGGAAGGGTTTTCTCCCCACCACCACCACCACCCCCCTGCGAAAGTCTTCAATCTTGTGAAGCCTGAGGGGCTGAGTAGGTGTTTAATTATTAAAGGTGTTTGAACAAAAGGCTATTCTAAGCCTGCTGGAGCCACCAACTGGACATTCTCCTCAGTGTTTGATGGATGACTACCTTCAGAAATAGTCTGTTTCCCTCACTGTGTTTGTGTTAAATTACACCAAAAGACTCCCAGAGACCTGAGCTGTCTCTCCTCCTTGTAAAGAAGAATATCCTCACATTTGTGCTGTTTCACAGATGCGGCAACACGCTGTGTTTACTACAAAGAAAGGTGAACACAACGATTAATCAGCTGAGAAAGTTAATGCTTGTCTGTGCAATGCTTTGGAAAGTTTAGTTTATGATGTCGCCTTCATGCCGACGGAATAAAACTTTAGAGAAACGTGGAATTGCTGCAATGTTGATGCTGTAGCAGTAGCTATTATTGAGGCTCCTCTTTGTGTAGCTGTGCTGTTTACATCCTGCATTAACATTACAGAGGATCACCTCTGCACCGTTACACTGCTGAATCAAATTAGCTTGTACAGTGGTGTAAACTGAAGAAATACAATGTTATGTATAAAGTTATTCATCGTCCCCTGTTTAAACTTTGACTCAAGAAAATATAGACATATTTAGTCCAGTGTTGCTCATTAGAAATGATCTGTTCTCTTGGAATGAAATTATGAATGCACTTGCATATGTTACTGAAAATGCTTTATATTCTGTGGTCATTTTAAATGCACTTAAAGTAAAGAAAACCTGTAAAAATATGTTCTGAGATTTACTAAAATAAATGATGGATGTCTGTACAAACCTACGGTGGCGTAGTATTCTGCATGTAAACAGGTACTGTGAGTTTTAAGAATCCCTACAGGATTCGAGCTGCAGCAGCAGTTGAGCAAACAAGCAGTAAAGAAGTTAGACTTTATTAAAGAGTAATGTAAGCAAAGCTAGGAACATAAAAGCAAAGCAAGAAACATAAAAGCATCATATAAAAAGACGAACGTCAGGAAAGATTAATAAAACATTAACACATAAAAGCAAGTCTGTAAAAGTGAGATTCACGGGTGATTCAAACCTCCCTGTTGATGTTGTAATAAAACTCTCGTGATAAACAAACACATTTGGGTTTTTTTTGGATGGACAGTTTTTCGATTAATCAATGGACCAGAGCAGGTTTGTTTTGTACAGGAGAACTGCAGGACATCAGTGTCACAGGTAAATGAATGATATGAAAATCATGGCTAAGTTACACGTCGGACATCAAAACTTACCGCAGGCCAAAGTGAGCAGCTCCACCACAGCTACAATTACTGTCAGTTACAGTTTATTTGGGTCATCTGATTAACTGCAAAATTGGTCAGGTAATTTGAACCATGAAAGTTCAGGAGAAGAAGAAGCTCTTTTGGCTACTTCACTGTTTCTGATCAGACACAGTGACACCCTCACCATGACGCCCCGTATCAGATAATAAGCACTAAAGACTCACAGATGAAATAGAGAAAAAAGAGAACTCCTCCTTGAAGAGGAGACACTCCAAGAATCTGGTGTTTTCTGGGCAGTCCCTGATGAAATAAATGAGTTGTTTGAATTACCACTTAATAACAGGGTTGGGGCAGATTGCTGGAGACGATGTTCCCTCGTGGTTGCTGGACTATTGGTTCAGACTGATGTTTCCACAAATTAAAAATCCACCCGAAACCTTGTGAAATCAGGCTGCGGTGTGCCAATACCTGCTCAGTCAGGACTCCTGGGTCAGTAAAATTCCAGGTCGGAAAAATGTTAACAGAGCCTTCAACACTTTCTGGTTTTTTTGAAAAAGAAAGCAGCATTTTGAGGGTTACGGTTAATTTTCCTCTCCCCGAGAAATACACTTATTCAAGGAAAAGAAGTTATCTCTCTGTCTGAGTTTGAGTCTGGGAGCCAAGGATTTCATATTCAACTTTCATATAAGCTCTGAAGCAAAATGACAGAAGACCATGGACTGTAAATCTACGTTAAGGATATAAAACTTTTATTTGTGTGAACTGTGTCTAAGTGTATATCTTTCACTGATGCATTCCTGACATGAGCATTTTGATGGAAAACATAAAAAAATACGAGGTTAAAGTGCGTTTTAGATTTCATCTTTAGTAGTAAATATCCTCAAACCTATATAAATCATGTATATTGTGACGTATTTTACACATCATGCTTGTATGATATAATCCTGGCAGCACATGATAGTCTGCTCCATTTATGGTTCTTGTGTTCTTCTCCCATGGATCCATGTCTCTCATTTGGTTTTAACAGGAAGACGCCTCAGACGTATTCTGATCGTTTTAACTATAACTGAGGGAGAATTCTCATTTATCAGGATTTGGTAACAAACCAACTAAAGTTTAGATTTATTTGGAGGCAAAACTCAAAGTGAGCACATCTGGAATATCGGTGAACCCTCAATGCACATAAGTACGTTAAGTACGGCAGGTCAGGTTTAAGCAGGAAGTCGGGTCTGTAAACTGTCACAGATATTTAGGACAGACTGGTTGCCAGGTCACTTTGTCCCAGAACTCAGCATGAGCCTGTGTGTTACATCGATCCTGTTTCCGATAGAAGCGGCGACCAAAACGGTGAAAGTAAGACCAAAGTTACATGAAACCAGAACTTCTCCTTAAATATTGTTGGATCAGACTTTGGAAGGAAACATCTCAGTGGCTTTGGCCAGAAAAAATCAACTGCATTTGCATCCAACGTTCGGATTATATAATCATTTTATAAATCATTTTCACAGCCTAGACAACACAAGGCTGAAGAGCATGACGTCGCCTGAAAGCAACACTTCACCTTCTGTGCAGCATGTGGTCGTGTGTGCTGCGAGCTGAGGCTTTTAATTCTGTACTTAAAGGCCGTCTCCTGCCTGTGACTGTGTCGTGCCAAGCGGGCCACCGCTCCCTGTTAATCGACTCTGAAAGCTTCAGTGGAAAACTTCAGCTCTGACCCAGTGACACCGGCTCTCGCTACACAACAGCCAGTCTCACGAGAGAACCTAGCATCAAATTACCTCTCTATGCTCGAACCTGTACTTTCTCCGTGTGTGTGTTTCTGGGAGACAGTATGTGTTTGGGGGATGTGTGTGTGGGGGTGGGTTGGGGGGTTGGGGTCGTACTTGCCTTGACCACAGGCTGACTGCTCGCCCCGGGCCCCTGGCGTCAGTGTCAGGGAGAGGTGAATCGGACTATCTCCACTTGCAAATCTATCCCCCGAGACCCCTGAGCCCTCGCACCATCCCCACCTCCTCTCCCACCTCTTGCAAAACATCCTTTTAGAGGGGGTCCATCGGCCATTATGTCCCTCCTCACCTCTCTCGCCACTCCGGCGGGGCGCTATCTGAGGGGAGGAGAGGTGCGACCACGCCACTAATCTCTTTCTCCGAGTGGCTTTGCCCTGCCCATGTCACTCTCTGCCACTGCTCTCCGAGGACGGCTACCTCCACGGTCAAGGTGACACAGAGTTTAGTTTGTTTCCTGCAGCCTGTATGGACACAGACCTGGACTACCAGGCTTTATGAATTACAGGCCTTGCTTAAGTGGTAATTTAGGCAGGAATTAAGGGATAACGTGTATTTTAAGAGAGGAAATCCTTTGAGTTTCCTTTTATAATAGAGCACCTACCTCACAGTGGGTAATTGGAGCCAGATGTTGCTCCATGCAGCATTAAAAGCACCGGCCTTTCTTTTTTTCCTCTCTCAGCTACGTGAAACATCTTGAAATTCTGTCATCATACCGGCTTTTGTGTGCCTGTGCGCTTGCATATACTCCCGTGTCTGTGCCACATAATCACATTAGTTAGATTTAATCTAAGAAGAGGCAAATTATGTGCTTTTCCCATCAAATTTAGCTGCATGACGAGCAGCATGTAGAATCAGTGAGTACAACCTATCCCAGAGTGCTTTGCATGGATGGCACAGGACTGGAAAAAGAGACAGAGAGGAGAGAGTGAGGCACAGGATGAAAGGGAAACGCTAATAATGTCTCACATGTGTACTGGCAAATTGTCTGCTAACACCGGCAAGCAGCACACTCACTAGCTGGGAACGTGGCAGCAGCCTCCTAATAAGCAGCATGCACTATTTATGATCATAAACCAAGGGCAGGGAGGGTGAGTGCTGTCAAAATAAAAAAACATGTCAATCTTAGCTCCCCACTGTTGCCTGAGCTCGTTGCCTGTCTGTTAATGCACTTTTTTTTTCATGTTTGCCTATGATGTACAAAGGCGGGAAAAATCACATCAAACCCACAGATTTCTTAAACTTCTACAAAAAAGAAAAGGGGAGGGAGGGGCGTGCTGCAATTCAAAGGGAATATCAAAGTTAGGAGAAGTACGGGAATACGTCTGTGAAAAGTAAATATTTTGTCCTAATGGTTTGTGTGTTTGAGAAAAGCACATGTGATGAAAACCAGAGATATACATGTCGGTGCAGTCGGCAGAAAGCTAGGTGGGGAAGTACGGTTAGGTGGAAAAAAAAAAAAAAAAAAAGAAAGAAAAAATGAGGCCAGGCTTCGTTTTAATACTTCATAGGGCATTGAAAATTCCCTCTGAATTTCCCTAACTTCTCCCCGCTCTTTGCAATTATGCATGTTTATTCATTTTGATTAACGGCGATGAAAAGTCATGGCCGCCGTGCGCCTCATATACGAACATTTGTACCACTGAGCAAAGTGACAGTCCGTCAGACGCACATGAAAACAAACTTGCCGCCTTTTCTTTCCCTCCCCTTCTTCTGCTTTATACCTACTCAAACAGCAGGTAGCGGAAATAGTTTAAATATTTCACAGGTCTCGCAGGATAACATTCAAAGACGACGGAGGAATATCTACGGGCTTCAAGAAAAGTTGATTTAAGATGGTGTGACACAAGTAATACGTTGATTAGTTGCCTTGGGCCCTGAATTCTCTTCACTTCTAACAACCACTCGACTTCTTTCTTCTCACGAGCCCTCCCTCTGAATCTACTGGCCACTGGAGGAATACAAGAGGGAGTTACCGAGGACGGGAAGAAAGAGCAATAGAAAATATAATTAATGTCAGGTTGAAACATGTAATGACATGAGAAAAAGATACTGCTTTGTTTTGCAAAACATCCCGGCCTCATCGAGTCATTTATGTATATTTCAACACAACTTTCAGCAGCGTTCCACATTAAAGTGTTGATCTCTTGAAACATTAAAGGATAAAGAAGGTTACTGCACAAGAAACATGCTCTGGGTGTTTTTTTTCTTTTCACTTTGAAAAAATAAAAATTTAAATGAAGAACTGAGTTGATTTAAGAATGAGATTTTTCCATTGTTAGCTCATTCATAAGACCATATATTAGGAACCAAACCAACCTCCTCCACCTTCAGAGGGAGAAATATGCCAAACATGTCAGCTCAAAAAAAAAAAAAAACCCCAAAAAACAAAGAAACGCATGACTCCTGCAATAATTGCAGTGACGAGGTTTCTCCAAAACAGCAACGGTATGTGGAGGGACAAAATAAAGGTGAGAAAACGCTCACAGGTTCCAGAAAGTAAAGCAGCAAACATTTCCAGTGATGTAACAGGGCTGCGGCTCTCAGTGTGGGAGACGAGACGGGAGGGAGGGAGGGAGGGAGGAGGGAGGGATGTTGGAGGAGACCACGGCAGCTTTCGAGTATAATAATACAAAAAGAAAAGAAACACCAATTTCCTTCCAACAGCTGAGCACCTACAGGTCATTATTTCCTTTTGCCGGGGCTGTAATGTGAAAGTACTGAGCTCTGGTCAGGAAAACTTCCCAGTGTAAATAATGTGTCGGCCAGAAACAGACTCACTCCTCCACCTTGACCTCTGGCAATAAGGCAGCCACAATCTGTACACAGAGATGTTTGATCGCTACAGACTGCAATTATCTGTTATTATGAAATTAGTGAATGATTTCTGCTCCGTGGGGCTGATAGACAAAGACCAGACGAGAAAATAAGAGTGTGTCCGCATACATAGAGGAAATCAGGCCTCCTCTAAATAAGGAGATCTAAGATTTGACTTCCTCTGTCACTTCAGTGCTGTGATCGTGTGAACGTGTTTAACACTTGGCTGTGAACCAATTCTCCTTCAGCATAATAACAATAATGATAAAGCTGGAGTAAATACAAATCTCACTTTTTTTTGTTTTTTTTTTGGTGTCTCTGAGATTTATTTTCATAAACATCAACCGCTCTGAGGTTCTGGAAAATGTAAAATCATAACAAAGTAGTGAACATATACTGCTTCTTCTTTTCACACCGTGAACCTTTGCAACATTTGCACCAGGATAAACACATGTATATTTAATCTACTTGGTGATTATAGTAATTCTAATGTGACATACATGAATTTATCACAGCAGATGACCCCACCTAGAAAAAACATCCCTCGGCGCAGGGAAAATGAGAGAGAAAACAGGGAAGAAAAATGATAGGAGAGGAATGATAACAACATGTAAACACTCTGACTCTCGAGGCCGGGCTAATGAACGTGCGAGGACAGGAATAGAGAGTGAAAGAGTCAGGGCCGCCTTCCAAAATATCCACTCCCACATAGGTCAGTGGACTTTTGGCTACATCCTGAGCGGCGCAGGGGAGGGAGGGAGCAGCTTAAATGCCTGGGATCTGAGGAAAGAATTCGACAGGGCATGGGAATGGCAGTGTCACGGCAGTCGCCAGAGAATGCTCTTAAAACGCCGCCACGACAGACAGGCCTGCTTAAAAACACTGTCACTCCTGCACAGTCTCACATTCGTCCATTTTTATGACTTTGTTTTCTGAGGACAAGAACCCTGTTTTCTCAAGATGTTCTCTAAACAAATGAAGTGCAAATGAAAGAGGATTATTTGCCGCTGTCAGTTTAGAGCCTGATTTGGGTGATACTTCATCTGGAGGAGACAGTGAGGTCACAGAGCAGCTGGACCACTGTTTTAACTCTAACTATTAAAAGAGACCTGAGTGCAGCAGATGAAATAAGGACAGAGGGAACACATTAAAGAGTCGGTCACACCAAAGCATCAACATCAAATCCATGCTCAGGTAGCACAGGTAGCTAGTCATTTTCTCAACTAACCAGTTGCTGCTTCAGTTTGCATCCAAAAAACAGTGAGAAATGTTCAACTCAGACATTTATTGTGCTCGGCCTGTTGTCAAAAACCTGGAGATATTCAATACTTAATGAGTCTTAGAGAGAGAAACAGAGTTTGTCAGCTGCTTGTTTGATCTGTGGATGATCAAATTTATCATCAGTTTCCTGTCATCAATCAACCATGCACGAGGCACATAGGTGCATGGGAGTGAATCTGAGTAAATCTGTACTTCAGCATGAATTTATTTATGTTTTGAGACTGAATCTGGGTCACTGGAACCTCGTCGCCATGGTTCTCGTCGTCGTCGTCGTCCTCCTCCTCCTCCTCCCTGTATCCCTCCGTTCCCTGAGAGGGAGGGAGGTGCTGTTAACTAACCACAGATAACAACAATGCTGAGCTCTTGTAATTTATTTCAATTACTGCCGGGGCCTAAAGAGGACAGCACTCTTTTCTCTATCAGTGAGACGAGGGATACAGCCGGCACCCACTGAGAGGACTGCTGGTCAGATTACAAGCTAAACAACACAAAGACCACAAAATATATGGACAAACTTCCTGATACGAGTGTGATCACGGCCTGGTTTCACACAGTCCAACTCTCAGCTGACTCAAGTAGTAAACTGGGAAATAATCTATTCTATTTTCTATTTATCTCCACCCTCTGCTGTCGTGCTGCTTTCTTCCCCCTCCTCTTTCATTTCTGCAGGAGACCGTCTTTGCTTGTTAGTATCTACTCCTTCTTCTCTTTCCTCTAAACAAACAATAAGCGTAAAAGACGTCACCTCCTGTGCAGCAGGGAAAAGAGCCAACAGATAAATGCTCCAGTCTGAGCACACAGCACTGAAGCCTTTACACCTGTGTGATCAACATGCACTACGGAGATTTCTGTGGTTTCCGTGCACACCTGCGACGTCCACACAATCCACCGAGTGTGCAAAGGGCTTGCGTTGACCTCAAGACTAATAAACTCATTATTCCTCGTGTGATGATACAACCACAACCACAACAACAACACAAAGAAGAGTTTTGACATTATGAATCACAGAAACACTTAACAGATGAAATGAATCACATTTCTTTGAATGAATCGTTCATGTTGATTCTCAGATTTAACAGAACTTCTCTAGTAGAAGGCTCTTCATGGGATTCCCGTGTCCTCAGGTGTTTCTGCAGCTCTGATTAGCAGCCTGCTGCTCGTGTGTTCAACACAGTGCTTACTTTCTCTGACAGGAAGTGGAGGATCCATTAAAGCCCCTTAGACAGAAACTATGAGCTCAGAAGCTCATACAGGATGTTGTAGTACAGAGATCACATGCTGTGACAGAAAAGACACCGTGACTCTGGATAATAGTCGTTTCAAAGGGAAATTTCCTGATAAACCCTTTTTTAACCTGCTGGAGCTGTCACTCAAATTAGGTGCTGCTGAAAAAAAATAAAACCTCAATATCTCTGGAGTTCACAAATAATTTTGCAGTCATTAGTTTGCAATTATAGCACAACTATCTGCCAGCTTTGCAATTATCACTGTGAATATGCAAATTCGGTTTGATTTCATGGCCCGATTTAAGAAAAACAATGCAGCAAAGAATCGCGGAGTGTGTCAAGTTGAGAAGAAAAAGGCTGAAAAAGAGGGAAAAAAGGAGCAGAAATGATGCCTCCAAAACGAGAAGAGGTCTTGATATGAGTTGTGTGTGAAAAAAAAAGTTAATCAACAAAGTGTTAATTGGATACAAGTTCCATAATTGTTGTATTACAAGCACAAACAGCACTTTGCTTAAATATTGTTAATGCGTTTTTTTGTTGCACCTATTAGAGATTCTTGTCTCTAAGTTAATTTCATTATGCTAATCAGGCTCTCATCCGTACAGAACCTCCGCTTTGATCCATGTTAGTTGTCGTGATCTTCAAAGACAACGTCACCACTTACTTTAAATGAATTTTACATTTTTTAAAGGAAATCTTATGGAAATGAGGAAGAGAGAGGAGGAGGGGGGGTCGGAGGAGTAATTAATTTTTTATGATGTGTCTCAGTGTTTTCAACATGAGGAGAGTCAACAGCACGGGCTGGATTTCATTTCACTGTTTTAGCAGGAGGAAATGTGGAGGCGGTAAAGGTGGGGGAGAGAGGAAATGGTTTCAGATGCGAAAAGATTAAAGAGGCTGCGAATTCAAGACTTAATTTAGACTGATAAACTTTAGTGTTTAATATGCTCGTTTGTGCTCCCAGTGTGAAAAAAGAAACTTTTTCTCCTTTTCTTCTCATTTCCTCTCTCACTCTCTCTCTCTCACACCCCCACTGCTCCCAGTCTTCCCATCTTGGCTCTCTCTCACGGTGAGCGTTTCCTGTCCGGGCCCCGGCCGTTTCAACATTGCTGTGAGGAAGCGGCCCTTCTTCAGGAGGAGGGGCGGTGAGACGGACCCCGAGGCGGGCAGGGGGGCGAACCACCCGCGAACACGTCTGCATTATTAAAACTGGACAGCGGCGCGAATCAAAGGCCTAGAATCTGGATTAAAAACCTGGCCTTAGGCTGTACGACTGATCAAAAATAAAAGAGAGTGAGGCTCCTGTCGATTTGTTTGTTTATTGCCCCTGTAACGGAACAAAAACATGGATGTGTGGAGAAATCTGCTGAAGGTGAAGAACATACTGTACATACTCAAACATCCAGAGTGCGAGGTTCTCAACTTTTCACATGCAAACGCACTCTAAACTTTGACTGATCAATTTACAACATCACTTTTTATTGATTAAATCGACTTTATCAAGCAAAAACTACCAAACTGTCTCTGGTTGCAGCCTCTCAGACTGCTTTATATAAACTGGATATCAGGCTCTGTGAAACCTCAAACCTGAAGAAATTAGTTTATCAAGCTTAGAGGTGCTATTTTCTTATCTTGTTGTAAAATCTTAAGAAGGACATGAACCCACTGACTCACAAAGACATTTCCTGAACAACAACAACAATACAAACCAATGCAATAATGCATCCATGCACACAAAACTCTGAATTTTCTTTGCTGTTTGTGTGTCACGGTGTCCTTGTTGGATAATATCGCGTAGGTGAACACGACAGATTGTGCTTACCTACTAAATCCGGCATTAGAAACATTTTTAAAAAAGCCTCTTACACGCCAAAAATCAAATCTGTCCCGTCCTGTCTGAGTGCTCAGGCATTCTGCCAGATCTACTCAGGTAATGCAGGCTGGAAGCTGACTGCACAAATCTACCACCGGCTGTGCCTGGGATACCGCAGCTATAATTTTCCATCATCTATCATTTGAAAAACATACTGTGGCATGTGAAGTAATTAATTAGGAAGACAAATACAGGCAGAGAGGGAGGTTTTATGTCGATGGGAGTCATGTTTTGATGGATTGGACGGCAGGTTTCTGGGGTTGAAATGGAGCATTGGGCTTATACATGTTGATACTGACACAGGGATAAGCTCTCTCTCTAATTCCTCTGGTCACCGCGGTCAAAGTCTCACTCTAACTCGCTCTATCTCTTTTTCTCAGTCTCTATCCTTATCTATTCCTGCACCACTGTTTAGTCCTAGAGTGTCTTCATTTTCCATCTTAAACGTTGTAAACATTTGTGATTTTGAAGTTTTAAAACGCTGCTAATGTGATCAATTTCCCGAATAAAAGGTGCAAACTGCAACATACAGAAATCAGCCAGAGCAGTACACATGCACTTCACTGCAACAGACAATAATCAATTGATGATGAATCCTGGACTCATGTTGTTATGTGAAGTTTATCAAGTGAAACTGTTGCATCCTTGCAGGAGAAGTGTAATTATCTTTTTTTATTTCTGTGCTGGAAAGCTTCATGTGAATCTGTGCCGTGTGAGCTTGTCTATTTTTTGCAGTGTGCTGCACCTTGCAGACTCCCAACAGGTGCCTGCTGGACTTGGTGGGTGTTGATCCAACGCCAGCTGGCTGTGTTGATGGATGACCAACCACCGGTTCTTTCTTTTTTTCTTCTTCTTCTTCTCTCTCTCTCTCTCTTTTTTTTTCAAGGCTGCAACACGAGCTGCTGATCTAGGAGGAGAGAGCGAGGAGAGACTAAGGAGCGGATAGTGATCTGAGAACCGAAAACTGATTGGGTTTCAAAGAGCTTGGCACCGGCCTGCTGCAGGAGGCAACCTGCCAAGAAAAGGTTCCTGTGTACTTTCAGAACCGTAAATGGGAAGTTTAATCAGAGCTACATTGAAATGGTGATTTCCTCCACGGACACGCACGTGCACGGCCGCACACACGCGCTCATCGACACGCCGCCACATATTCCTAAATGCACATGTTATATAACCCGACACACACGCTATATTCACGCAGGTGCACCGTGTCAATGAGGTGCTTTTTCACACACAGAAATTTATGGAGACACACATGCTGTGTGTGCACACTCACACACTCACATTCACACACATGCACAGACAGGCAGACAGTGTTTTGCACATTTGAATGATACTCTATTGATCATTTCAGATTTAAATACTGTCACTGCTGATTTTCTTCTACTAGTTGAGGCACAAACTTTCAGATTGAGACAAAATTGGACTGTGATCTGTATGAATATATGAATATATATATATATATATATATATATATATATATATATATATCTAAGATATAAGAGTAAATGCAATGATGGCAAATTCATACAAATAAGCTTAAAAGTGATGACACCTGAGGTCAAAGGTCAAATCCCCAGCAGTGGCACACCGTCATCGCTGCATGACAAGAAATAACTAGCACATGTATGTGTCTGCCACCACGTCCACCTCTCAGCTCGTCATCATCTGTTTTCCCATATGTACATTTATAAGGGCAGCGCGTCGCTTTATCTCCAGCAGCCGTGAGGATTAACAAGCCCCGGCTTCGTGCTGCACCTGACTGAACCTCTCTCTCATCCCTTAGCTGGAGGATAATGCCTCTCCGGCCGGCGCTCTGTCCGACCTCGCCCTCAATTTGCTCGGATTTGAACTCTTGAATTATGGCTTACTAACAGCGTCTAACAGCTGGTACAAGGAGGGCTTCTCCTGCATATTTAATCGCATGAATTAAAGATGACCAGGAGGCTGCTTCCCTGGGCCTTCTTCCTCATCACACCGGCACAATGAGTGAGCTGGAGTCAAGTGTAGAGGTGATCTGCGTTACAAGAGGGCCACGGCCTTCCGCTGCCCCTCACATCAATTTATGTAATCTAGTCTTCTCTACGTTGAGCGGAAAATAATGTAGGGACGTCCCTCTGCACGGCGATACACTGACCTCTAATGTGAGAGCACATTTTACACAAAGACTTCAGGTGACAGAGCATTTATTTGACTTCATCAGGTGACACGACCATGTGATGGAAAATCCTCAATATTACATGAGGTGAAAAAACCTAATATAAATTCCTGCACAGTTTCTAATAATTCTAACTAATTCTGCGTCTTCTTTGGCCTGTCAACACATTATCAACCAAATTCAATTGGAATTGAATACAAACTGTTAATTAACACAGAAAGACACATCAGAGTCAACTGTTTTTTTATCTGATTTATTAATAACATTGTACTTTTCTTTGCAGGAGCATGTTTATGTTACTAACGACCAATGCAGCAATATAATTCATGGCTTACAAGCCCATCAGCGGTGGGCACTTGCCTGTGAATAACCAATAACTCTGACAAATAAACAGACAGATATTATTGGGAGGTAAAAATATGAATTCATGCAAGCTTTGTGATTAGAAAGCATCAGATCTGACAGCCTTGGGACACTCTCAGTCGCAATGTGGATGCAGTGCCACAGTCTTCCCACTCAAACACAATTGGAATTCAAACCACCCCACACACACACACACACACACACACACACACACCTCACTTGTGCCAGCAGTGGCGCCATGCTGCACCCGTCTAGCTTCAAAGCCTACAGGGGAGCGCAACCACAGCCAAGCCCATGGGTCTCAGGTGCGGTGGGTCTTAGCCAGACGGCAGATGTATAGAAAGCTCCCACAGCACTGATCCCTATTAGATCTCCACAATTACCCCACCCAACCCCTCCACCCCAACTGCAAACTCTGCTTCAAATTAGCATCTGGGTCCCCGGGGCAGCGGGGGCCTCCTGTTAGTTCAGACTGGGGTTAATGTCAGGTAAGCAGGTTGACTGGCGACTGCTGCCGTTCTCAGTGATAATTTCGTTTTGACCGTTTGACCCGTGTCATTTAGCACTGGGGGTGGTGGAGGTGGTGGTGGTGGGGCGTGTGTGTAGGAAACCACCACTTCCTTTCTTCACCACAACACTCACCCCTCACCACCACGACCACACACACACATTCTTTATACTCTCGGATCTCCATTATGATGAGAGGAGCCACTTATGTGCTCTTGTTAAGTACACCAATGACAAGCAGAGAGGAAAAATGTGAGGACGGGGTGGAGGAGGGCGAGAGAGAAAAGAGAGAACGAGAGAGAGGGGGAGAGAAATCCTCTTTGACGAGGTATTCTCACATTGCCTTTCATGCTATCACTGTTTTGTTTTGAATATTGGCAATTAGAGGAGCCGGAGAATCAACTTTTTAGTGCAAGAGCGAGTCCTCACACTGCCATTTTCTCCCATTTCCCAACTAAAGTGATCCTGTCTTATTTCTCCCACTGGGTACGACTCTGCTAATAGACCCAGGAGCATCCGGTGTCAGGTCGGGATCTGAATAATCTCTGTGTAAAGTAATGTCCTCTGTTTACAAGCCATTATCTGTTCAGAGTCCCTCTCTTGTCTCTCTCTTTGTTACTCTCCTCTCTCAGTGGTAGCCTAATTGCGTTATCCAATATGCACTCCCCTCTTTGATCACTTAGCGCCACTTAAGGTGTCTGCTAGAGTTGCTGGAAATTGTCGGAATAAAGCAAAAAAAAAAAAAAAGGAGGGGGAAGAGGAGGGGAAAAAAAGGCAAGGGAGCTGTCAGCGGTGAGAGAAGGCCTCCTTAATTGCAGGGAGCCTTTGTTTTGCGGAGGAGATAGGTGCCACGGGCGGCTCTGACATGGTTTATGTGAACGGTTGACAGTGCTATTCTCTCAAGTTAAAAACATGGGAGACAGATGTCGCCCTTCGCGAGCCTTTTCAAGACCATTAAGTGGCGAAGCCAAGGAGAAGGTAATTAATACAGACGTTGATGAAGTTGACAGGTAAAAAATGTATACATCGTGACTCATCTCCGATCTTTGAGTCACGTCTTCTATGCTTTGATGAAATCTGCTTTTTAATCGTGACCAAACAAAACAGCAGACACTTCAGAGGAGATCAACAACACGGCATCAGATAGAAGTTAATTAAAGTGACTATTTACTCGCCTGAATTTAAAAATATCACTGTTGATTCAAAAAAAAAAAAAAAAATGAATCAAGGAGACAACATAATTGCTGTCTAGATTATGTTCACTCAGGACTTGATATCATTCTCGTATCTGCACATTAAACATGACGCAGGACCTTTAAGCTCACTGATCAACATGTTGTATCTTGTTTCTTTTATTTGCAGAGACTGAAAAGTAAAAATGTGATTTTATAAAAGATGTGATGCACTGATTTCCTGGAGTCTGTGCTGGCGTCCTCTCTCTCTCGCTCTGTCTCAAAACTTATGCAGAAAACACTGATTGTATAAGTGTGTGCCGCAATGAGGATAACTAAAAACAGCAGATAATAAACAGCAGTTTAATTTTGACTTGAGAGACTAAGCAGATTTGCATGGGATCTGCTACCATCTCTGCACTTTTTACAAATCGCTGAACATCCCCCAGGTAATATTAGTCCTGTGTAAATAAGGCTTTAGACTTTAATGTCCTGCTCTGCTAACACTCCTCTCCCACCTCAGTCTCTGTCTCCCTCATTTCCATTTCAGCTAAGTCTATAATTGCATTGTGCATCCACTTTTCTCTCTCTTTCTTCCCCCCCTCTCTCTCTGTCTCTCTGTTGACATTCTGTTGCAAAATAAACCCTGGCAAACACACTGTACATACGTGCAGTACGGGGCTGTAAAAGAAACCAACAACTGAAAGGTAAATACCACTTTATCTGGCCTGTCACAGCAACAAGCAGCCAAGCACTTTGTTTACCTCGGTGCTGAGTGAAAGTGGCTCAGGCCCTGCTGCTGTTGTGATATGGCCTCTAATTAGCTTCCAGGCAGCCTTTACCTGCCTCTCCCTCGGTGGAAACCGTCAACTCCCTTGTGTTTTTCAATGTCTTTAAAAAAAAAAAGAGGGAAAATCCTCTGCTCCTCTGCAAGTCCCTCTTTCCTTCTTCTGTTCTGCTCACTAAAGCCCTGTGTTGCCCACTTCACCTCCGTCTGGGTTTCCTCTTCCTATTGTACTCTGGAAGATTCAGCAGTTTTTTTCCTCTATTTTACCCTCTGACATTTTTATGTAAATACAAAGTCTGTTTTGCCAATGTGATGCTGTTTGCACAACAGTAATTCACTCTGTTTCTTCTCATAAAAGCCGTCACAGTTCTTCCAAACTCTTTGTGTCAGATTGTGTGTTCTCAGGAAAAAAATCCACTGGTACAGGGAGTCACGCATTTAACTGCATGTTTATGAATTTGTGAGGAAAACTAGGTATTTACAGTGTCAAAACAAACAAGTACTATCTGTGCATCTTATTCCTCTGGACCACAGAGCCTTAAAAAACAATGAGCTACACTGTTGCACTGGGTGTCCCTCATTAGCATAAACACCTGTGATCTCACATACTAAACACACTGCTGCAATCAATACAACAGAGTCTGTATTAAAGACCCCATAAAAGTAAATTAGTGGTATATTACAGGTCCATACAGTATAAAGGTAGACGTCCATGTGTAGTGTGATTATAAAGCAGCTCTAGGTTCTATATTAATACTGTGAAAGTATCAAAGCCTCAGTCCACAGAGAGATGCACACAGCCTGTATTCAGAAACTCAGCCTTAAAACCAGCCGTCAGGGCTTCCTGTCACTTTGTGATGTCACAACAAGAGCAGTCATTGCTCCCAGCCATTCCCCAAGCACCCCCCATGACCTGTTGTTACTGTAGGCCCAAAATCAGAGAAGATGTAAAGCTAAACAGAGAAGGTTTTTGGTTCATACAAGCAAAAAATTGTAAAAGTGTAAAATATGGATTCTTTAATCCGCAGCTTCAAATTGTATCTGACTAAAATGCATTTCTTCCTTCCTGTTTGACAAACATTAGTTCAAATCTACAGTGCCCTCCAACTTATTTGTAAGCCGTAGTTAAAGGTTTACGTCTCCAGAAGAAGCCATTGGGCTTGTAACCACAGATAGAGTTGGGAAGTTGGAAAGTTGTGCCGCGCTCAAAGGCAACTAATCAATGATTGCTCAAGGAGGATTGATATGTTCCTTGTGGGAGTTGGGAAACAAACCAGCAACCTTTAGGTCTGCCTCCAAGAATATTTTCGACTAAACCTTTAATCTGCTGCTCCTGCCTCCTTCTCCTTTCCTTTCTCCTCCTCCTCCTCCTCCACTTCCTTCCCTGCTGCCGGTGTGGTTAGCCGCCACGCTCCGCTGAGCTGCTCTCGCTCCCCCAGGAGAAAATTTGTGCATGCATACTGTACATGAACTTTGGATAAATAAATAAACACCGAAAGAGCTGCTAGATAATTGAGCACAAGTGAGATAGAGAGAATCAGAGACAGAGAGAGAGAGAGAAAGAGAGAGAGAGAGGGGGAGAGTGAGGCGGGCAGGCGAAACAATTTCTCCAGGGATGGCGGCAAAGCAATGGCGAGACAGGTATGATTAAAACCACAGTGATTTATGGGAAGGTGCGCCGCCCGCCGTCACGCTCACTGCGTGTATTAACGTTTTTGTTTTGCATAGAACTCATCTGGAGACATATGACCCCCCCACGTCCCAGCAACATATGAACACACACACACATTACCACAGTAACCTTTCTGCCTTCATTTCACCTTATTTATGCAAAAAACCAACTGGAATTTTTCACAGGTTAAAGTGAGATCGTCACGTGGTGTCAGTTTTCATCGTACTGTAATATGTTTCCTCTACACTTACACCTGACTGGTCTCTGATTGGCTGCACTGACCTCATGTATTTATTATCTACTGCACTGAAGCCCTGCACTGAAGCCACTGTAGTTTCCACTGTAAAACTCTTTAAAGTCATTAGTTTATTTCTGATTAAATGCAGAAGACATATACTGACAAACTGATGACTGACCCTCTCTCAAGTGTTTGAATAATTACAATGTGAGAATAAAATAGTATTTATACATTCCTTATATTTTGTGGCATACAAAGCTGCCTCAGTCATTTTTTGGCATATGACACCTAACAAGCTCTTACAGTAAATCTGATTTCAGAGTAACCAAAATATGAGTGTAGATTTATTGGAAATCATCTTTTAGCTGCTCAGACTTCCTCCTGACCCAGCACACGTGTCCTCTCCAGAGACAGGAGTGTCCTTTTTAATGGCTGTAGGTTTGGTGTGATTCACTAGTTTCTGTGATATTGATGTCCATCTCTGCAAAAAGCAGCCATGCAAATAATTAAAGTGGAAATACAGTGTATTGTCAACTAGAAATCAATGAGGATGGGAATATTGGTCAATATCCAATGGTGTTCGTTCCAAACGCCCGAGTCAGCTCATTGTGCAAACAAAACTGACTGAAGAAGAACCATCATTAACAACAAAGATCTTGTCACTTAAAGGAGCAACAACTGAGTGGATGTTTGGATCAGCTCTGATCACCTGACACTTCGTTCTGCTGCAAATTAATATACGTGGACAAACAAAAAGTGTAATTTACTGAGACATGTTGAAGCTGGTGGCCTCAGAGTAACTGGTGGTAGCCACAGAAAGCAAAAAGGGCTGCAATGCAACACTAATGCACTACTAATGCACATCTTATCTATGTCCAGCACTCACCTTCTATGCAACTTTTAGCCCCAGGGGAGACGGTATATTATGCTTCTTCTCTTCATTAACAACATTAGATCTGATTTAGTACTGTAGCATTTGACTGCACAACACATGCATTTGCGGAGTAAACAATGCACATCACTCTCATCCTTATGTGCACATTACATGTTCCTCAGAAGTGAGCAAACATTCATATGCTGCAGTGTAATTTGAGCTAAAGAGAAAATGCAGCGAGGGCCATGAATGTCAGAGACTGTCTGAGGTAAGAACCAGGAGCTTGCATGTGATATGACAATATCTCCACACTGGTTAAATGATGATAAGGCTCAGGTGGCTCATATTAACCTGGGAAAATAGAGGCGGCATATTTCCTCCCGTTAAAGCGTTGGTGCACGCTGCTGATGGCGGCGGCGGTGGGGGGGTAATTGAATTCTGGGCCGTCATACCTACCTCAGCTATGGGCTTCATTGAGATTAATTACTCACAGAGACCCCACACATACGGCTTCGAGATAGCAGCCATTTTAGCTCGATGGCGTCCAGGACAGCAACCTCAGCAACCTGAGGAGAGAGCGGGTGGCCAGACAAAAGAGGGAACCGCACGGGCACTGATGCTATCGCCGGCGTTGTTGTGTTACGATTAATTAATTTCAAGGTGATTATACATCACTGAGCACAGTGTGGCGTTTCCCCCAGAAAAAAAAAAAAAAAACACAGGGGTATAGGAGGGCTGTGGTGTTGGTGGTGGGGCAGATAAGCAAAACAATGCTTGAGGTGATATTCAAATGTTTCCAGGACAGACTAATAATAAAGGGTAGTAATCTAAATATTCATTTAGGAGCATATGTGTGTTTAATACACCTTGTACTGAGGAATAAAGAACAATAGTATATTGCCCTAAGCTGTGTTTGCAACTGTGACCTATAAATCCCATATCTGAGTGCACTGCCATGAAGACATTAGCTTTACAGTGCACAGGGAGGGAGGGGACATCCAGCGGCATTACAATGGCTGATGTGCACTGATTTTACAACCATGTAACGCAAAATAACCAAAATGGATGAAGCAGCTGAGATCAAACAATTGGCTGAACAAAAAGTAATATCTGTTTTATTTCACAGTTTAATTATCTTTTCTATTCCTCTCCTACCAATTATATGTCTAGAATCATTTTTCAAAGGTAAATTTAACCTTTCTCGTACCTTGAAGATTTGTTTTAATATAAAGACACAACCACAACTATACAAAGTTAATTATGCTTTTGTTGCTTTGAGCAGCCATTGAACATTTTGTGAATCTGCAACTTGGCCGATAAGTTCATTAAAGACATTATAATATATTGGATTAACAGATATTGTATTAACAGGATGCTGAATTTCTGAAATGAATTTCTCTGACATAAATGTGCAGTATGTGGTACATTAAGATGGTTAAATAGTCTTTTATTTACTTTGTAAGAAAATGCAAACAAAGCCGTGTGGTGGAAGCCAATGCATTAATTAAAAATGTAAACATGATAATAATTACATAGTTTAATTGTTACTACTGTGAAAATCTAAGTGCGTGCCAACAGGAACCTTCTGTAGCATAAATAATAAGTGGGGGCTAGAAGGCTGGAGCTCCTAGTGCTTCAGCACCAGTTAAGTTTCTGTTCTGGCCCAGTGGTTGTTGGTTTGAATCCAGTTAGGGAAAGCTGAAGGAGGTGAATCACTCCTCTATCTGCGGCTTTACACCTACATAAAGAGAAGCAGGATGTTACTGGAACAGAGCAGCAAACCTTTCCCCTGGTAGATAGGAGGTGAAAATAAAAACTGGAGGAAAGAGGGAAGAAGACAGAGCGGCCCATTGTTCTGAGTTTTCCTCCAGAGGTCCACAAACAGGTCTGAACTCGGTTCAGGTTTTAGCAGCGCTGTCACACCCGCTTTCCGCAGCAACACTTATAAGTGATAAAACAATACACACCTTTCAGCGTCAAACCACACTGCAGCCAGAGGCTCACATCAGTGTGGTCCCACAGGAGCAAGTGGGCTTCAATTATCACACACACACACACACACACACACAAAATGCTTAAATGTTTCCACAAACACACACACACACAGACCCACCAGCAGCACACACTTCTCATAGCTACTGACACCAATTGAGCAGGGGGAACAAAAATATGTCTTCACATCCTCTAAATCAGATTCTGTCTCTCACATGAGATGAAGATTTTATTCTAATCGAAGTCAACAGTCACATTTTTCTGTTCTTATCTGAACCATGTGGATATTTGGAACAAAACTGGATCCCATGGCATGCATCACACTGTGTGTGACTTGAATCTGAGTGCTCATTCACCAGAGACAGTTGTCAAAAATGTTGGCATCTTGAGCCTGTGTTAGCATGGAGGAAAACAAGAGACAACAAAGCAGAGGAAGCCAAATAGCTGTCTTCACTGGTATTTAGGGAGATCCCTCAATTTAGTAAAACAAGCACTGCATAAAATGGATGAGAATCAGAAAACCAGGATTACATACTCCATCTCTGAGATCCACATGAGATGAATAACTTACACCATTGTATGCACACGTGTTACATATTCTTTAAAGGGAACAGGTTGGCTGTCCTTGGACTTGATTAGAACATGAGACCTTCTTCCTGTTCAGCTCAGGAACATCTATGACTGAACTCTGTAAACACCTGATCTGACAAGGGAATATGTTAGACGAATACATATACAGTATATACACAGAGATACACAGACAGATGTGTGGTGATTTCTTGCAGCCCCTTTCTTTAAACAGTCCACTGCCTGATGTGGGTTACATCAGAAAAAAGATGTGAGGATCCTTAAAAAATATCTGATGTGGGCATGACTGAGCTCTAATTATGAAACACACCACACCTCCACAGGCTCTGACACAAGAGAGCACAAAGGTGCATCATGGATCCATACTCTCCATACAAATAGACAGTATACAATGTGCACATGCCTACACAGCTCACTCAAAAATCCTCTTCATGCCTAAGGTGTCTGCACCAAATAAGCACAAACATGTAAACAGCAGCTCATTAGGCTCATTAGGACCCAGCACACAAAACAACGTGGATGTAGTCATCTTCCAAAGAATACAGAGAGGTCCACCTTGTCAGTCAATAGTCTTTGCGGTGTGTGGGTGTCCGGTTACAGATACCTCCCTGCTCCAGTCCCTCGCTGAAGGGGATCTGTTTCATAGCTAATCGACCATATTGACAAATATCATATGCTACAAGATCCTAATACTCCGAGCTGCAGTTAACTCTTTGTAAGCCCTGCGCAATTAAACGGGCTATACTTAATGTGCATGAGGAATTTTAGGCGATAGTGAGTTTCTGAGATGTCCGAGATGAAGTGTTTTTCACATATTGCTAAATATTTGGAGTCGATATGAGACAAACATCATTAAAAAGCTTTCTAATATGTGGGGGTAAAATATATCATTGAGTCAGAGTTGGTGCTCTCTTATCTGTTCTCAAAACAGTCTTGCAGGACCTGTCTCTGTATGATCTGCTGTAAAGTATTCATATTATGCAGCAGTGACTGGACTTTCAGTCAGTTACATTTCCCATTGTAATGTAGGGAATATAATTGACTGGGTGGTGAAGCTATGAGTGTTAACACGTTGACAATAGATACACGGTATCACAAAAAACTGTCCTAATGGGCATACAAAAAGGGCTCCACTCCAAGGGGTGCATACATATTTATACCCATGTCCCCTTTCATGTGTTCCTACAAATCTTATCTTGCACATCTCCTCTCAGCTGCTCACTAGCTGAGAAGCTCTTTGTATTAACAGAGACCTGCACCGTTCAGGCTCTATTTGGTTCCAGGGAGCCGGTACCGTCTCATATCAGCGCACAATTTGACCGCAAAGAAAAGGGGATTAGACCTGCAAAAGTGTGACCCGCTTTACATCTGACCTGCTAAATCAGTCGACTTATATTCATATCTCGCCCTCGCTCCCCACTTCCTCGCACATCCCCTCCTCCTCCTCCTCCTTCTCACTTCCCCCCGGGTCGGCGCAGATAACCTGAGATGAGGATGAAACAGAGAAAAAGGAAGGAGGAGAGGAGCAGCCATGCAGGTCTGGTGCGGTACAGTTGGTGCTCGCCGGGGCCCAAAGCAAAGCCAGGTTCTCTGTTTTCCCTCCTAAATCAATAAGAGGGGGTCCTCTGGGGTGCCCTGGCCAGCCATCTGGACAGAAATCCAGGGGCTCAGGTTGTCCCCTGGGCTCCCCCGCCTTCCAACCCTGTACGCACAAGGACCTGGCACTAAGTTAATCGTCCTGCCCTCCCCTCCACCCCCCAGTCTCCCCCCTTCATCATCCTCCTGCCTTCTGTCCCTCTTCGTACACCTTCCATCTAATCTGGCCGGCTGTGACTCAAATGTCAGGCCACCTGGGAAAGGCAGCTGTTGGCCTGCAATGGGAGCCGCCGCAGTGGGCCTGGACCGGTCCCAGCATGCACTGCCCTACGGTGTTTCCTGACACGCTACCTCCAGGAAATACAATGGTTTCCCATCAAACAGTGGGAGACAGGAGGGGAAATAGCGATAGTTGTCATGATCTGGGATGAGTTTTTGGAGATTAAAATAACTTTTTCCATTACTCTTTGAATGTTTTCTCCATTTCCCACACTCAGTTCAAGTTCAACAAAACGCATCATGTAGTAATAACTGATCTAAATACAACACAGCTCAGGTCAATAAAACAGTTTGAGGGGAAGAAAGAAAGAAACAAAAATTGAAAAACAACCGAGAAAACTTAATTTTCCAGGTTGTGATTGTTGTAATAATGATGGATAAATATAATCGGGATAAGCATTATTTTTTAATGGTTTAGAAAAAATAAATAAAATCAGTTCAAATCTATTGTAATTTACAAATAATTTCAGTTCAAGGTGTCATTTTGCCATCAACGGACTCAAACAGCTTGTCTGCAATCTCAGAAAAGTGAACATACATTAGTGTCATAGAGGTGGAGGAGGGGGGAGGTTGGGTAATTGGGGGGGTTGCCATTGGTAACAGACATATACTGAATATGACAGGACCAATCAATGGGTTAGAGATATGAAAGAGACAGGTTGTCAAAATAGTCCACGTTATTACAGCTATAGGTGTCCAGCTGATGGGAAAGTGCATCCACTCACATCATCTTCATCCTCAACACCGTCATCATCCTCCAGCTCATTCACGATCTGCAGCACAGCAGGTTATAAATCTCAAACTGAAGTAGAAATTACAGCAGGTACACGAGTCTATCATTTGCCTGTGGAGGAAGGAAGGAGGGCCAGCGAGCGAGAGGAGCGATTTTCATCAATACATCGCCAGATAAAGATCCATCTGGATCCACTGAAAGGAGGAGGGAGGTGGGGGGGGCAGCTTTTGGCATCAATGCGCGGCCATTGATTGTGCGTCCCATTACCAGTATATGATCCAATCTAAAAAGGGAGAAGAGGAGCGACGCCGCGAGCGGGCCTTTCTGCTGCCCTGCCATCAAATAAGGAAGACATCCCCCCTTTAATCACTCAGGAACGATTTGGGAAGGAATCCAAACATGAACACAGAGCGACGCTCAGGAGAAAAGCCGAGATTTGTTTGGGGGTATTAAAAAAAAAAAGAAAAAGCGGAAAAAAAGGAAAGAGAAAAGAGGGAGAAGAGAAGAAAAGAAAGAAAACACACCGACGAGGCCTCCCTACAAATACTCCGGTCCTCTCCGTAGGGAAATAGGAGCAGAAAGGTAGCAATCAATATTGAAACACAGAAATTAAGCATTTAAATCGGTAATTAGGGAGCAGGCACGTTTTTTCACACCTGTACGCCGCCGAGGCTGCCAACCCCAGCGCATCTGTTTCCCTCCACCTGCCAGACACCTGGTATCATTTCAATGGCGCTTGATTGCATTCAAATGCCGAAGACTCTTTTAAGCTTCTTAGTGATCCCCCCCTCCTCCCTCTCTCCCCTCCCCTGCCTCCCCCCCTCCCTCCCTCCCTCCCTCCGTTCTCCTCTCCCCCCACCGCCACCTCCCCTGCATTATTTTGTATTTATTTGTATCTGTTCATTCCAATGCAGGTGCCTCGCAGTAATACTCAAGTGCGCCATACATGAGTGATTCTTTTATGCCTCAGTTCCTGCATTTGTCATTTTGGCGAAAGCAAGAGGATTAGGGGTTTGGATGTGTACCTCCCTTTTTTTTCTCTCCTCTCTTCCTCTCTCTCTCTCTCTCTCTCTCTCTTTCTCTCTCACACTTTTAACAACATCCTTCCCGAATAATTTGCATACCAAATTCTTTAACCCTACGGTGGTCAGAGAGGACTGTCAAATCCTCTCCACTTGGCTTGCTCTGTGTGTGCATCAGACCTGTGACCGTTGACTTAGTTCCATCACAGTAGATATAAAAACTCAGACATAAAAGAGGTTAATGCTAAACTAGCGTTTCTGCCTGTTTCTTTCTGTCACTTCTTTTTCAAATGGTACAATTATTGACAAGGTGGCACTGACCTCTCATAGTTCATAATGTTGGAAATCTCAGCCTATTCAGTCGCTGTGTGCCAAATCAAAAGTTGAACAAATGGCCATGTGACGTAATCACATGGCCTAAAAGCTCCCTCGAGCTTTAATTTATGCTTATGTGTGAACTTGTTTTTTCTTGTCAATAACTAATAAAGTGCTTTTTTAGCAGTAGTAAATGTGAAACTGAGCTACAGCCCCTGAAAATCAAAGCTTATTTCTTTAGCTGCCTGTATAATGCATTGTATAATGCAGATACAATACAATTCGCCAGCAGAGAAAACCTTCAATCAACAACACACTCTCCTGAAAAAGGTTATGTCACGGTGCTGATGTGGGTGATAAATAAATATCGAGAGCAATCACAAACATTTTATGAGAGTGATGTTGCATTTCATAGTCTGCTAGTTTAATAATGTACAAGACAATGTGGTGGAACAGCACTGGAGTAATGACTCTCACTAATCCAAACACAGTGCACCAGTGTTTCTATTAGCCCACTGTGGTTAAAGCTGCAACTTGATCTAATATGTTTTAGTTGAAATATGCACTTAAACTGGAGGTTGTGGCCTTGAATCAGGGCGTGAATTAACATCTGGTCCAACAGAGACAACAAAATAGTATGAGGTGATTGAAGATGCTGCTATGGCTGAATCGCAGGCTGCCAATCTCCTGATTCCTGCATTAGCTGAGTCATTGAAGGCAACCAGGAGCTAGCTAAAGGAGTAGGCAGAACATAAAAAGAAATGTAGGAAAACAACAGCTTGAAGTCATAATCTGAACTCCATGACACTATCTAATGTAGGCAGGGGACAGATACTGTAACAGAGGAAAAATGCAGTTTAGGCAGTAGTAAAGTCCTTATTTGATGCCACATTTACATACATTTACACATGATCAGCAGTGCTTATGAAATTCAGGTGATGGTATTACTTACCGAAACAGATGGAAAGTGTTTCAGATTAGCTTTTCATCTTTACACCCATTCTATCTGGATTTTAAGGCCTGAAATAAACCCTGGCCACCTGAGTCACCGCAGAGCCCCCACCCACCCACCCTCCACCCACCCTTTTCCCCAACCACACAACAATCAGAAATTCAACCAGGGACTTCAAATGAAACTTGGCCGCCGGCTGCACCATGTGCGAGTGTTGCAAATTTCCAGAATTCCCTCACTTTTCTCCCCCACCCCACCCCTGGAAACTAATGGGATCATTCTGATTCGGTTACGCAGATTCAACAGTTAGAGAGCCACCATCTGGGTTTCTGTTAACCTGAGTCAGATGTGAGCCTGTCGCTACTGCAAGGTAGAGCAGCTTGGTTAATGATTCTTAATCTTTTCTTTAATTAAATTGTGCAGCCAACCTGAAAAATCTATCTTAATGCAAATGAGGAACTCCTTTTTTTGGCATTTGCTTACCGTAATGCACTAATAAGGTTAATTTAATAAAAATCTGTTCCAGTTTTTAGAGATAATTGCGTGCTTTCTTGATCTATTTTGTACAGAGCGGGCAAAAATGTTTGTTTGTGGAAATTGCTGAGGGAGGGAGAAGGAGCTCACAGGATGAGCCAGGGAAGACAGACCTGCCGTGGATAATAGTATTTGTGTGAACTGAAAATCTATTTTGCTCCACAGCGGTGTGCCACTTCAATCCACAGTGACAGTTCCTGTCACACAATAAATAAAAAAAAAGTAACAGTGTGTTCACTGTAAAGGTGTCAGGTCAGGATGGAAGAAAGAAAGCAGAAGAAGGGAAGAGGAACAAGAACAAGTGGAGGTTTCAGTTCACCTTCACAAAAAGAAAAAAAAAAGTTGGGATTAAAAATACAGTAGATGCCAAATGGCAGCTGTGATTTTTGCAAACGCTGTATCACAAAAGTTTGTAAAAGCTTGGGCAGGAAACAATGTGTGACAATTATGTTCCTGTGACAGTTTTACACTGTGGATCACATGAAAATGTTTGAAGGGGGTGCATTTAAGCAACGAAAAGTGTTTATTTGATCACAGTGTCAGGTTGGTAGAGTCAGTGAGGTGGGAGGTGATGGTTGATGTGTCTTTTGTTTTTAACATGATCAAAGAAGAACAGTAAAGTTGCTGTAGATGTGAACAGGTGTGTCTGCTCTTTCATCAGGTGAATGTGAGAAACAACAGCTGATACACAGTACAACAGATGTGTGAGCGGCTACTCAGGTGCACGACGACAGTCCCACACCTGGATATTAGTGTTTTCAAACCTTCTTAACAAGAAAACATCCCAATATTTGCTTCAAAAAATATAATAACTAGAAAAATGCTGTGCTACATTTTTCAGAGGAGAGGGTATTTCCTGTTCCTCTGACCAAAGCTGACCACAAAACATGCTGAGCAAAGCTCATCCAAGCCTGTAGACCAGCACAAAGAATACTTTACATAGATGAGGTTGGGATATAAACTTAAACAATCCTCTGTAGTCAAGAAAATAATGCGACAAAAGAAGGTAAATAAGGCAGTAAAGTGGAACGACTTGGCGTCGTTGCTTTATGATGTGTATGAAAGCTCAGGCTAATTTGCCAAAATGCACGTTTTAATGAAATATTTACAAACCTGATGCTTAAGGTACAGAATCTAATCTGGATGTGATCAATTATTTATATTTACAGCACAACTGATGTTGCTACTTGGAGCTCCAGGAGCCCCTCTAGCTCTGTGGCTCTAAATTAAAGCTGCTTATAATCGTCCTCCAGCATGCACCAACTTTTTGCTAAAATGTCAATGTTTTGTACAAAACAGTGCTCTCGTGCACCAGGATACAGCAAGGTCTCCACATGTATACAAACTCATTTAATCAGATATGAAAACCATCTAAGTATTGTTTTATGGAGAGGCGGAGCATGTTCCAATTTTAATTATAACGTCAGGCTCCTGATGCAGAGATTAAAGCCATGTTGAAGTATGGTGTGGTTAGGAAACGTGTCTCATGGGAAATTATACAGGAATACAACAGGTTAGGGACATAGCAAAAAGGTAAAGCTTCATGTGTTCTCATTTATTTTTAGTACATTTGCAATCCAGGTTCATGTCTTTGTTTCTGCAAAGAAAAAAGAAAAACAAAAGAAGGTATTTTGATGCTGCTGTTCAACAGAAATCATTTTTAAAGGGGGCCGTAAAGTAAATACAATTAAAGAATAGGCTGTAAAAATGTGGAGTTGGGACAGAGAAAAATATGGAAGGTTTCATTTTTCCACATGCTTTAACTAGTTTTACAACCTTGCTGTGTTGGAGAGAAAGGAATCGGATGTACTGGGCCATAATGTGCCAAAACAGCACCACTGCTGCACCATCTGCCTTATGGCAGCTTTAATTGGACTTTTAAATGGATTTATTAGTCCAGCATAAAAAACTGTGCAATTTCAGGTAGAAAAAGGAATTTGGATTTAATATGTAAGAATTTATTTAAATAATTAAGTTGTTTTTTGCTGGTGTTTGGTTGTTAAATAGATTAATGAATGACTTCATTATTTGCACAGTATTGGACAAACTGTGTTGAAGTCACTGTTACACATTTTTATGACAAACATGCATACATAGTGTGTGAAGTTCAAGTTTGCAGCGGGCTCAGGGAAAAAAAAAGTCATTAATTAGATTACATTAGCTGCAAAGGCTTAGGGGGGATTAATGTCGAGAAACATGTGCACTCAAAAGCAAAAGATAGTGTACCTGGGTGTGCTTCAAACCTGATTAGCTCTCGCAGCAATGAGCTACAAGGGGTTTGACGGCTCACGTCTTGTTGTCTACCTGGCAGTTTGGTGTAATCTCTCCATTGTGCTTGTGGGAGGAAGGTAGATTTAGACATCGGTGTGTATTTCTCAGCTGTCTGTGGAATAACACACACTTGCTGTCTCTTTTTTTCCCCCTATTTTCATTTCTTTCCTCCTGTCTCGTACATCTGCTCTGTGCACATGAGGCCTGCCCGCTCTGCTGTTCCTGGCAACGGCTTATCCAGGAGGTGTGTGTGTGTGCCACAGGAAAGGTGTGTGTGTGACACATTTCCGAAACCAGCTGTAATAGGTGAATCACTGCAGCGTATCTCAGCATCCTCCCTGGTGGCAGGCCTGCACCAGCAATGGCGGCAGGAGGCTCATGTCAAGAGACGGGAAGCTGGAGTAGAGCGTGTCAGAGGCTCCTCGTCATCGTTGGCGTTGTCCGGGGCGACAGCTCTCCGGCGGATGGAAGAAGACATCCGTCAACGTCTCCTTTGCGCCTGATTCCTGCGCTGCTGGGAATTCGGACGGCGCGTCGAGGCACGAGAACATCCTCAAGTCAAATAAAAAAATTCTCCAGTAGAGGTAAAGACAGGATGGGGAGGGGGCTTAGGGCTGAGGGGAATTGCAGATAGAAGAGCAACCGGCTCGCTGCTCGATGGTAAGGTAAAAATATTATCATACCACGTGTCATAAAGTGCAATCCACACGATAACTTGACGGCCCCGATGTCAGACAGGCTCACTAACAAGTCTGACAATTGAAAGTGGAGGTGAGCCTTCTGGGAGATGGAGGGGGAAAAGAAAAGGGCCTGTTGGCTAAGTGCACTCCCTCCCACCTCCCACACATGGAAAGACACACACATATGTGCGCGTGCACACACACACACACACACGCGTGCGCTCCTTCTTCCTCCTCCTCTTCCTTTAACAGTGAATAAAATTGACTCACTTGTGGTGTGGCAAGCAAAGGTGTGGAAGCCGGTAGCATCACCTAAGCGGAGGCGTGCTGATCACACCTTCTCTTAATGAGCTCCTTAGAAGGTCTGAAATAGCAGACCCCCCCAACTTCACCCCCCCCAATTCTCTTGTACCTTTACCCATCTCCTCACCCCCCCCTCAGTGGCTTGTCAGGTGAAGCCTCACTTATTTGCGGCTCTGGCTGTCATCCAGAGGGAAGGGGTGAAGTGGAGTGAAGGTGCTGGTTGAGTTGATGCAGAAAAGTTAAGATTCTAATGAAGAAGGAAACTAATTTACTGATGACAGCGGTGGCATGTGAAGCTCCATGGAGAACATTTGAGGAGCAAGAAAAAGAGGGCAACATATGTGATGATACGCTACTGCAATACACAATAATTAGGCTTCTCCCTATACAATATATACCAACTATAGCAGGACTGGATCTGTTATTTCTGAATCTGAGCAGCCTGTCTGCTTTCTGTCAGTCCTCAAAGTCACATTTGGTTAAATTACAGAAAAGTCATGGTTAATAAAAGTCGTCCTATACCAATGCAACAACCTCAGATGTTTCATGCATAAACACATTTACCTGATATTTTGCAGCCACTGCATGAAAGCACAATAAATCATACAGTAAAAACCACTTGTCATGTCCTATTTGTTCAGTTGCATTATTAAAATGTGTTTTCTTCTATCAAATCTATTGTGAGGTTCTTAACAACAGATCATATAATGTCAGGTTTTGATCACAGTGAACCACTGTGCACGCATAAGACCGGCCTTTTCACAACTGTCCACATTCGCCAATTCAAGTCAAATGAGGTGAGACTGCAGCCTATTATGTTCGAGGAGAGAATTAACAAAGAGTACAACCACCAGCATACTGTATACAAACACATACACCAAAATACATTTGGGTAAAACTCATAATTCACAGTCTGTCAATAATTAATCCAGGAATACCTGCTCCCAACATGTGTAATCTTCTTAGGATTATATTGGGGGAAAAATGCTGTCGCTGCTATGACAGGTGTTCCTGCATTAGCATCTATTAAAAACAGATTATATGGCAGTTGCTCTCATTTTGGCGGCTGACATGGAAGAAAATGTTGTTGTTGGCGGTGAAGCAGTTGCACAACACATATGCGACCATTGGAGAACGGTGCTGCAAACCGCCTCTGTAATCATGGACAGCTATTATCTAGATGTTTTTTTAAACCTTTATTTATCCAAGGAAGGTTTGCTGAGCTCGCACATCCTTCTGCGGCACTGTCCTGCTTTGCATTCAGACGATTACACACATTTAGACATGCAGGCTGCCCAGTGCAATGGGCCTTTTTGTGTAGAGCAGCAAAACAGTTGCAGTTATAGTTAAACTCCATCAGATACAATGTCTGTGTGTGCAGCGTCCTAATTATCATGTGGTAAATTTCCAAAATGTGGCTTTGGAGAACTCCCTCGGAATCAAATGTGGTTGCATTTTTTTTTTTTATCTTTCAAACTTCATTTCCATCTGCTGACAAAACATTACACTAAGTACTGTCAGTGCATTACAGCCCAGTTACTAGGACTAATTGGAAATAACTGAAAAATTTTAAAGCATATCTGTTCATTGTAAACAGCTCAGAATAAGCATTTTTTGATAAATGCATAAAACATAAGCGCGATTTAAAGTCAAATCATCAAGACTGTGAATTTAACTGCCTACAAAAGAGCAGACCACATGAATCCTGATCAGCCCCTCTACCCCCCACCTCTTCCTCCAGCTGCAGTAATGGCTGGCAGGTCACACATGCACACTGGAAAAAAGGAAGTGCTAACGTTCAGTCACAGATGCGAGTCTATATAATGAGGCCCAGTAAGAAGACGCCATAATATCCTTGCTAATAAGGTATAATCGTCTCATTGTAATCAAGTTACGTGCAATTTATGAGGGTTGGGGAATGGGCCTTTTGACTCCACATGCTTTTTTTTTTCTTTCCTCCGGATGCTGGTCTGCAGGGCTGAGAGTGAGTACTATTACGCAGTCCAAGGAGGACACATACACCACACATGTATGTTTGACTGTATGACAAAAATGAATTTCCCTTTCAGTGGGGCAGTATTGGCAGAAAAACAATCATAAGTGAAACAAATGAAAGAGATGTTTTCATGATCAACAGTATCATGAATTTGTTATGACCTTATACAAGGGTTAAAATACAAAAATACTTTCCAAAACAACAACAGAGAGACACATGGAAATGTTGTGCTGCTGTAAAAAGAGATCAGCCCAGGTTGTGCAAACTCCAGAAAAGATAAACTAAGGCAGAATAATAATAAAAAGACATTTTTCAAACCTGCCAAGCTTTGCTAAAACACACATCGTGACCTTCGTACAGTTAGACTTGGCCATTTGCTTCAGTCTGCTACAGAAGAAGTGTATGAAGAAAAAAAAGTTGTGCCTGTACCACCTTGTAAGACCTACAGCAAAGTAAACCAGCTCACCTTATTGCACCAAATGTGTTTTCCATGTATGCAGCTCTCCTCGTACCACAGTAATTGCATTCCTGAGCCAAACACCCACCCATCGGTGATTTGACACCGTCTGTTTGATGCACCGTGTGTACGTGCATGCACATAAATGTGTGTTTGCGGGGCCTGGAACATATTACTGTCGGTAAGCCAAACCTGCCTGCGATTGTACTAATAAAGGCTGTGTTCCTTCAACTCAGCCTCGACGGTAGACAGCACCAATTACATAAAACGAATGGAACGCGAAGGGGTCGTCTTCCACAGCCTCACTGACACCCGCTTTGAACTTCCCCCGACTTCAAAAGGTACGAGCTGAGTGATTACTGGGTAACAGGGTAAGAAAAAGAGGGAAAAGAGGAAAAGAGAAAATGTATCCTTCAAATCACCTATATCCAAACATTGACATTTTGATGCCTTTGAAACTTGCGCTGTTGCCTGAAAACCTGCAGATACAGGATGACAACAAAGTGGGCCCATTATGAAAGTCGATACAAAGCCTCCATGCTCAACTACAGATGTTGCATGTCAGAAGGTAAACCTCAGAGCATCACCGACATTCAAATGGACACTTTGTACATGTGTAAATTAGAAGCTACTGTATGTTTCTGCTGCTGGAGGAGCTGTGGATCGGGAGAGTCTTGCACAAAGAGGAAGTTGGCAGTGCGGTGGAGTCTGAGTGGGTGAGCGCCGTGCTGAGACAGCTCATCAATCAGCCCTTCGAACACCTTTCCCCCCCACTTCCTGTAAGTGCTCTACGATCCGCAGCGGCCGCCAGGAGTCCGCAGGAAGCCACCGGGTGAGGATTCAGCAAACCTATTTTTTCCTTTTAATTTGAGCAATTGCTGCAAGTATTGATTGAGCGAAAGCACAATGCAGTTACAGGAGAGGTGGAGAGAGGAGCGCCGAGGGGGGAGGGCCCGGGCGCCGTTAATGTAGCTCCGACAGGGGAATCAAACGCTCCCTCTTGTTTTAAGCGCTCCTCCACCCTGGCTGCACAAGGCAACGGTGCCATGCGGGTCGATAGTGCTGATTAAACGGCACATATCCCGGTCATCAATATTACACACACTCTGTTTGCGGGACACCAATGTTTAAGTCACACTGCTGGTGGAGTGGATGGAAACAGTGGAGACGCAGGCGACGTAGTGCAGCTGTGAAGGGACCTGAACGTCCTCGTCATCCCATCACAAAGACGAAGTAAACTGCAGCATCAGATATTTGATCACCTGATTCTAAAGCTTTCATTGAGTCTATTGTTGACTATAGCTCCGCCTGTAATGACCTGACTGAGTGTAGATCTTTTCTATATTCATGTATTTAAAGCAAAGTATTGCTGCTTTAATTTCCAGATGAGATGAATGCACTTGGTTTCACAGATCAAATCTCGAAGGTCGCTGAACTGTTCTCTACCTGCTCTTTCAAACAAGCCCTGCTAAAAGTCTAGAGACCAGTGCTCCTCCAGCAAAGAAGAAAATATGCAGCCCACACAGAAATTTCCCTCCTTGAACTTAGATGCACCTACACTGATGTCACAATGTGGCTAAAATGGAGATAACAAGATCCCTTTGAGATCTAAACGCCTGTGATTCATCATGAAAACACTCTACACTGTTGTTAGCAGTAAATTGATGGTGAAACATCTGCACTCTGCTGGTTTGCATGTCTCCATGCAGGGTGATGGAGTCCTCAGCTCAGATCGATCAGACACATAAACCAACCTCAGGTTATGTCACAAACTGTAGCTGACAATATATGTCTAATGCAGTAGCGTGGGGAGCCGGCTTCAATCTGAGCACTTACAGTTCAATAGACATACTTCAAATATTAGATTAATTCATGGCTGTGTGTCTGTGACGTGTAACAGTTAAAGATGAATCTGCAGTTGCACAAGACACTGCTACACTTCAGCAAGTATAAACACAAACCTAGCTCACGACACACACACACACACATATAGAAGTGTTGGACAGTCGATAGCACTACCGCATGATAATCGATTGCCATTTGTAACAGCAGGATAGGCAGAGGGGTCCGATCAGTGCAAATTATTGTCACCGCATGCTGTCGTGCTGTGCAGTCAGCCGGCCGGCATAGCGGAGCAAGATAAATGACAAAGGAGTCGTGGGAGCAAGATAGCAGTTAGTCATACCTGGTAGTGCAGGGGACTCGACAGGGGGGCGCACATCAATACGACAGGGGAGGGGGCGGAGGGGGGGCAGAGGAGTGGAGGGAGGGAGGAGGTGAGGAGGAGGGAGGATAAGGGGAAGAACCGGCGACAAATTAAAATACAGTAAACGGCAGATTTCATGGCATCGAGGGCGAGTCATGCTTTCTATGTGTGTCAGAGATACACACACACACACACACACACACACACATACTCAGATTACTATCTATATCTATACTTTATTTGTACCTAATATACATAAGTCTACTTCTCTCTATGCACACTCATACTTTGCTCATAAAACACAGTCTTGATTCACTCCAGATGCTGTGCTTGTCTCTACTTTCATTATTTATGTATTTCACATCCATTTTCTCTCTGACAGGAAATACATTTGTTACACCTGTTGTTGGCTTTGACAGATACACTCGTTAATTTCCTGCTCTGATGGATTTATGAATCTCAGTCGGCTCCAGCGTTGCACTTATTGCAGGTTCCTCTCCTCTGCTAAATGTGTGCACTGTAAATCCTCGACGCCACAGATGCATTTGTGTTGCTGCGGAGCCGCGTTTATTCCGATAACTCAAAAAGAAAAGAGACACAATAAAATCCAAATATAAAGTGCAACAATTGCTGTGCAGTCCAGAGATGAAGACACCTCTCAAGAAGTCAGCAGTGCTGCATCAAACAGCCCCATTGATTTCAAAACGGGGAAATGGAAGGCTCTCATTGATTGGAGATGCTCGGGGTCTTATTAAACAACTGTGACTGTCCCTAAAGCAAACGTCGGGGACAACTTACCTAACATCTGACTAGACTCCATTGATTTTTTTCTTCCTAGGTTGTGTTTGCATGTCCCCCGCACTGCTACTGATGCCTTGGCAGCATCGGAGCTGAGCGGCGGCGACGCAGCAGCTGTAATTTGTGATCGCCGAGCAGACGTTCGCCCGGGTCAATACTGTATCTTGTGCGGAGGCTGGCTAATAGGAATAAACATTTCACCTTTGTCTAAACAATCGAGTCATGTGAATTCCCCACAGTGCCGCAGGGTCAATGGGTGATGCAGTAAAGGGGCTCCTGTTTTAAATGGCTCTCATACAGAAAAGCCCATTACAAATCAATGGGGAGTCATTTTTACGGGGGCGGCAGTGTCAGGCGAGGTGACTCAGGTGCAGCTTTAATTGTTGCAGTTGGAATAGTCCTTAAAAAAAGAGTCATAGAAATCTATGAAATGTGTGTATTAGCAGCTCTGGTCTGTGGAGCAGAGGGAGGTGGAAAATGAAGTCATGGCAGAGAAAACTGGTGCCTATGAAAATAAGCTACTGCCAGGTATTCATGTTTGATGAAACTGGGGTTTAGTTTCACTTTTCTTCTTCATTTTACAAATAGAGCTCATGTTCTTATTCATGTTCCTTCACACTGTGGCACAACAACTTCAGAAGAGAAGATTTTTAGGTACAGCTAGAAAAACTGCAACAAGTTTCCTTCAAATACTGAACACAACCAGAGCACTTTAGGACTTTCTTTTAACTCTGACAGCTTTTTAACAACACTTAGAAGACGTAAAGAGATCACAAAGATTACGAGCAAACAGAAGTGCAGTGATCATGACTTGTATGGCGTGGTGAGGAAATACTGCGGCTCTGGCAAACTCAACATGCTGAAAACTATGGTTGTCACGTCCCACCCTCACATCAGCCTCTCGGTGCTTTTCACTGGGTATGCTGTATCTGAGCAAAATTGCAAAAACACGTAGGACACAGGGTTGAAAGGCCAGCATATCTCTGTGACACCTGATAAAATGACACCTACGCCTGATTGGCTCTGTGGTCACCAGCCCATTGTTTGTAATTTTTACGAGAGAGGAGATCAGTTTATATTTCTCCAAACTGTACAAAGTTCCTGAGGTCAGGACTTAAACAAGCAATTTTCAGGTCCTCTAGGACACTTAAAGGAAAGTCCAGATCGAAGCATATAATTAGAACCAGTCCTATCTGTGTGTAGACCTCCCAATTTCTACATTTTCTTTGATTATCCCAAACACAGAGGCACCGCAGAACTTTTCTCCGAGTGTGAGCGATGCAGGGAAAGTGGGCTGGAAAACGAAAAGGAGCCAGCTCTACTGAGGGAGCACATTTCATCCGAGGGCCAAAGAGTCAGCGAAGAGTGAAATGACTGTTTGACTCTATTCCATCCTTCCCTCTTAAGTCACACAAAGCGCAGCGACTCCCAGCCAACTGTGAGGTATTGTATAATCGCCATGTAGCTCTTAAGAGGCCAGGGAAGGAAATCGTTGTGGAAGGAAGTGCAGAGAGTTAGTGTACGTTCAGGGGCACAGTGGGAGTCAAATTGAGTAGGGGTGGACTGGAGAGCTGTTGGTTAACCAGCACTGTGGCCCGAGTAGAAAAAAAAAACAAAAAAAACTCAAGTCTCATGTCTTTTTATGGCACCGTTAACAAGCCAACGTTTCAACGAGCAGCAAAATGTATGAAAAACAGAGGAAAAGCAGAGGTTTGAGTTTCTAATATCAGGCTTATTATGAAGGTGGATACTGTGACTAAACAATAATTGCTGTACTTAATTTTAATGAATCAGTTTAAAAGTGTTATTAATAGTGATTTGGATTTGAAAAGGATTTGTGCAAAAAAAGGGGGCACTTTTATTAGCTAATAAATTTGCAAGACTAAATACAAAGAGAGAGGGAGCTGAGTTTGGGAGAGGCCGTGCAGAAATGCTGCTACTGATACTACAGTATCATGATCACTGATGACATTTAAGAGCGTTCTTCATGGCCGAGTGTGAGATGTTCAGCTTTTCCACCTGCATCTAAAAAGAGGAGGAGGAGATTTCCATCTGTGCTTTCTCCTCGTGAACACGGGACTCATCCATCCTCTGCAGAAAAGGTCACGCAAACGTTTTACAACCTGCACAATTAAAGTTCAAGTCCGTGTCTGCTTCACCACCTGTATCAAACCCGTTATTAGCCTTGACACTAATGGTGTCAGATCATTTGGTAGTGGAGACGACTCTATCCACAGATGAAATGCTGATTTTAAATAACCCGTCTGGTCAGACGAACCCTCGGGGGGCGATCAAAGGTCAGAGCAAAGGCTGTGTTTGATGTCCGACCCGGGGTCTGTTAAGTTCTCGTGGCCACAAGTGATTCGCAAAACGGGTCTGACTCAAAGGGCAAAGCGAGCGACATGAATACGTTTTATGAGAGACAAATACATTTTAATCTCTGTTTTCACAAGAGCAAGCGGTGACGACGACGCGTTGCCAATTAGCAGATGAAAATTCATCAGCGGGGGGGCTGCCGGGCAGGACAGCGGTCATGTTGCCATTGCTCTTCGATGGGTAGCGACCAGAAAGTGCATGATCGCTGCCATAGCAACAGCAGTCTTGAGAAGTGTATCAGTGGATAAAGGCAAAGTGCTAGAAGCAAAAAAAAAATAAAAAAGGAGGAACTGTCCACTGCAGCTCATTATGCTCTGCTAATTTTCTGTTTAATGAAATGTACAACTCATGAATCATAATATTCCAAACATTAACATATAAAGTGTGAATTCAGCACAGCTAAAAAAAACATTTAAAACATGCTTGCAGGTCCACATAGGTTTACATCTCTAAAGTTGGTGTCTGTGTACTGTACAATGCTGTACAAAGTGTCAAACAGCTGCTGGAGACTACGTTTACGTCTGAATTAGATGTTACATGTTGAAGCAAATTTGTACTTCATTGCCACTTTCTTACCACATGTGACTTCTAGTGCAACAACCATAATGCAGAGTCTCAATCTATGTACTTAGACTCTTGTGGATGACTTGACTTTTTTTTTCATAATTTACTGCACCACTTCAACTCACTACACTTAGGGAAAACAACATTCTTCAGAGAGCTCACTCCCCGTGATGACTTGGTCTATAAACTTTCACTGGAAACCGCATAAGGAGTTTCCCTCTTAATTCCAGTATGTGGACGACCACATCATCTCTTCTTCTTCTAAGTATTTTGGCCAAGAATGTAGTCAAGGCTACAGCTAAATGATTATGAACATGAAATTAGAGGAAAGAAAATGAATCTCTAAGATACGATGCGTTCAAAGTGTAGAGAGTGAGTAAATAAATGAATGAAACTATACTTTTATCAGTGATTTAAGGCCTTTTCCCCTCAAACATTCCTAAGATATAAGCAGATTTATTAACTCCACTGCGTCTCCAGTGCAGCACCTGTGCCGAGGGCCGGGCAGATGACACCATATTGGTTTGATGCACTTGACTTGTTCCGATGCGGCGAAGGTACTTTGAGGACAAACAGTTAAACACACCGATTCATCTCCAGCCGAGCGCGCTGGCACACACAGCTGTGCCGTCCGGCGAGCTTATGGCGTCGTCATCATACTTCAATTATGAAAAGAAACATCAGAAAATGTAAATTGAAAACACGCCTGAGGACGTAAAGCCAGGAGGTCGGCTGGGTTTTCTAATTCTTTGACAAACTTAACATGGAAATGTATTTGGGGTTTATTTTTGAAGCCACAGAGAGATACAGTGGAACTATGTGCAGATGTTGTTGATTAGTTGTTCGATATCAGCCCTGGCAGTGTTCACATGTGACCAGTATTAATAACTGCAGATGGTGTATGTCCTGAACCCTGTTCTGTTTTGTACTTATGATCTGACAGGAAAATATTCCACCACAAATTATCTAGAATCTCTCACTAAGCCAAGGGTCACCTTCAACTATTCAGTCCCATGTGGATCAGCATCCCTGAAATATTTGTTCTGACAGGATTTGTTTGTTTTATACAGTTTTTCTCTCTGTTCTGGGTCAACAATTATTGCTGCTGCTGTTGCAGAGGATATTATTACATTTTGGGCACAATTTCAAGATGTATTCCTTGGCATGGGAGAGCCTGAGAGGCAGACAGAGGAGGAAAAGAGTCAGACACAGAAGGGACCGGGTCCAAAGCGTGATTCAGGGTGCCCGACGTCACCCTCCACATCACCTCACCATGTTTGGGCGTCATGCTCCCTGAGGTAAGGTGAACAGTGAGATTGGGACTCCAAATACAGCACGGCGAGGCTTCATAAATCAAGCGCTCCCGCAGATTCTCATTCACGTATCGCTCCGTCTGGCTGCTTGCTACAAGCTGTAATTACACACCGGCTAGCTGTTGTATGGGGCTGAGGAATGAGCTACAACATAACGCACAATAAAGCCTGTCATATAAAAAATGGTGTAAAATAACTGGATCAACACTGCATTTTATGGCCTCCTAGTAAAATGACACTCAAATGTACAAAGAGACGGAGTAAAAACACTATTGGAAATAAATGGATACGGATGGGAGCGACAGGGTTTCCCCCCGAATCCCTGTCTCTCTCTCTCTCTCTGTGCTCTCTTCCTGCACCAACCCGTCATTACAACTGCTGATAATTATTTACTGAATGCAACAGAGAAGAAAATAAAGCTGAATACTGTAGCAGAAAGCTCAAACTGAGGCTCATCAGGCCGGTTACAGTAGAGCAGCGTATGAAAAGTAGAACATTTTTAATTGTGCAAACTGTTCCTGACTGTTTCGTCATGCTGGTGCTGCAGCGTTCATTATCTTGAGTGTTAAGCTGCAAACAGATCTCACAATAACGACTAGACTCCCCAAACACAACTGAAACTCTCCCCACCAACATGTTTGACTTTTATTTTTTGTGTTACTTTCGCTGCTGTGTCCTGAAATGTAAAAACGAAGAAGGATGCCCACAAGAAGCAGGACGCCGAGCTGCAGAGTCTGAAAGCGCAGAGGTTGTAGAGTTTGACCTGAGCTGTTTAGCCTACGAGCTGTAAACGGCAGGAAGCAGGGTTAAAGTCAGATCTCAACAGGGGCTTCTGGGGAAATAGCACACTTAAACCTGACTGGGCACTTCCTGCTTCAGAAACAACAGAGGCCACACATGGTAATGCTGAAACTCCTCTGGTGACACAGCTCTTAATGGACCAGGGGAAAGCCTGAGGAGAGCCGGGTCAGGGGATCAATCGGTATCGTGGGAAGCTTTTAAAGACTCAACTCTTATTTGAGGTTTAAAAATAGAGCCGGTCTCGCTTCTCCCATAGCAGGGAGCGCTCTGTAGGATGCATCTGGACTGATGCAATGGACGACAGCAGTCCCACAGCTCCAAAGAAATTTCCACTCGCTGATGTTCTTTTCACCATTACACATCGTCAGACTGGTGTTCAATGTGCTCCTGGTGGGATTTCATTAACGCTCTGAAAGTCACATTTGCAATGAACTTTACCGGTGCATCAACCTCCCTCATCTGCTTCTACTTCACTGTAATTTTCTACATTTAAGGAGATGTCGACTTGTTTTCTTGGACGCTGTGTTTTGGTACAGTTTCACGTTTACAGACGCTCTGAAAAGATCTTCTCACAACCTCAGATCCTCGACACCTGACCAGCAGCAAAAACAGCACCAAACAACCAATTGTTAGAAAAGAAAACCCGTGCCCACAGTGTGATTCGTTGTGTATCACAAGATTGTAGTGCAATAACAGGACATTTTACAATAACTTGTTCTGAGAGGTCTGTGAAGAGAGAAGCACATAAATTAGAGGCACTTTGCTTCCCCTTCTACGGTCGGACAGCTCCGTTTGAAAGATATCTTGACAAGGAGGAGAAACTCGGTTGTCAGATTGAACATCCCTTCCCAGAGCCCCTCCTTTCCTTTAAATACACAATGGGAATGTCAGAGTCTATGAAGCAGCCAGCCGGTACCTGAATGAATAAATTGCAGAGCGCATGTGGAATTCGCTCTCCTTAGCCATGTGTGAACGGCGGCTCAGGGCTTCACGGGTATAATAAGGGAAAAAAGTTGCACTGGCTTAAAACAATGTAACGTTGTAGGTTGATGCACGACGTACAAGCTGCTGCACATGAAGACTAAACATTTCCTAAAGGTCTGGAGATCTAATTCAATCACTGCATCACTCCACTGCAGCAAACTGACATCCCTGCCTCGGCACTGACTGCTTTTATGAAGCAACACGCATCACGTCCTTATGGGGACACTACTGGGTAAATGTAGGAAAAATCCAGATAATAAAGCAAGAGGCATTAATTTGCAAACGTTTCCTTGAATGCAAAGATGAAACCTCTCTCTCTGAATGACGACATTGTCTCTGCTGGCCTCTTACATGTAAAACACTGTAAACTTGATTAAATTTTGGACCACGTTCATGCACAACCTCCCGTCCCCTTTGCCAGAGTTTAGTTTTTCTTCCTTCTGTATCCACTTAGGCATGATTATGATTGTCAAGAGTGTTTTGCCACCAGTAGCTCTGAGAGGCATTGTGGCTCCTTCTCAGCCTGACAAAGGTACACTTGTTCGGCTGCCTGCTCCAGCCCACCACCCTCCTCTTGTTCTGGGCTTGGTCTATTATGTTTCGTAGCTTGGAAGCACGCTCCCCTGACAAAGCGGGGGTAAATGAAGATATTTGTTTCCACTCAGGTAGCGCTGGCACGTGTTCGCTGCTGCCTCAGCTCTCGGAGACAATTAGTCGACACCTGCTCGCAGCAGATTGCTCTGGCAGATTTCTGATGCTCCTTTGGCCTTCGACACCGCCATCTGGCCTGGGGAAGGTGTTGCACAGGTCGCCTCGCTGTGTGGCACATATGACAGCCAGGAGTGGCTCAGAGAGGGAGAAAAGCATCACATCCTGCAGAGCAGAATGTCATTTGTTTCTTTATGTCTGTCTGAAAATCGGATTTTTGTTTCTGGGAGAGAATCTGATCAATATATTGGCAGGATATCAGTTCCTGCAACATGAGCGATGTTCCTCTTTGTCTTCATTTGTTTTCATCCGCTGAAACTTGCCTCACTGTGTTTGCAAAACTCACAAATTAAACATTTAGACAAGAGTTTGCATCTCATCTAGAGAGATTTCATACAAATGAAACGTTGCCCATCAATGGCTGAGCTGTGTCCAAGAGCCCACACCAGTTAAAAATACACTCTTCATCTTTCTCTCTTTCTACTTTCTTGCTGATCCCTGGTTTGGATTCTCTATTTTTGGAGGAAAGAAGTGATTCGAAGCGGTTGGAGGCAGGAGGGACACATGGATGTTGATGCTAATGAGCGCTGCACGCCAACATGCAGGCGTCCTTCTTGGCCTCACCTCTCTCCTTTCTCTGTCTCTGCGCTTCACACCTAGAACACTGACCCATCTGTGTGGTTTGCAATTCACGTGCATCCAAAGACACAACTGAAAACACAGTAGAGTAGAAAAACACAACCGCGGAGGCTCTGATTCTGGCAGCTTGTTATGTTTAAAGGCTGCTCAATCAATTCACTTGCACATTCACTCATTCATCCTTTAACACATTTCAACATTCATTAGTTTACTAATTTATCTGCCAAGTTTTATTTCAAATATTTCTGATTAGATTTTGACAAAACGATTCTGGATTCTGGCTTTCTCAAAATTATATTATTAATCTCAGGGGAGCACTACAATTACATATGAGCACAAAGTGACATATTTGTTACTGATTGGCCCTTAGGGAGCCTGCATCATTGGCCAGAAGATGTGTGTGGGGGTGGGGTACTGTTGCCTTGTTTTACTGTTACAATCACTGAGTCACTCTGGATGAGAGCGTCACCTAAATGCCTCACACGTTCGGGTAAATACTCGTCGTCTTCGCAGCAACACAAACCCAAACTGACCAGCAGATCGCTGAGGATTACGGACGTGACATATTTACTTCCTCCAATGATCCTAATGTGCTTAATATTCATGTTCCAGACAGAGGAGACAAATCCGGCTGATTTATTTGATCATCTCACTTGTATACACTCCACTTCCCATTCCAAAAGGATTCAGGTTGCATGGAAGGAGGGGATAGCTCCAGGCGTGGCACACCACCCCCAACCCTGCACCAAACACACACACACACACACACACCATATGCAAGCACATGCACATACACAAATGTAGACTGATTGAAATATGAAGGAAAAAAAACATGCAGCACTGCAGTGAAATCTGCACAGACTCAGAGATATAAACATATTATAGGCAGTTTAATATAATCTAAATTTTAATGTTGTAGTTGCTGAAGCCAATTTTAATATCATGTTTTATACATAAATTGTGATTCTAAAAAGTCACGACTAATGGTGGCTGTCATGTAAATATAAAGGAACAATAAACATGTGTAAAAATGTGTGCAGCCTCCTGCGTGTTCCTCTAATAAACGCTGTGCACAGACTCTGGCAGGTGTCAGGATCAGCTATATTTGTGTATAAACAAAGTTGGCTTGAGCTGAGTTAAACTCTTATGTTTGTAATATTTATTAGTGATTTGTTCTCTAAAATTAATCAGGCTGCAGATTTAGAATGATGACAGTATTATCATACATATATTTAGAAAAGTATGAATATAAATTCCTGGAGTACCACATGTTGTAGTAGCTGTGAAACTGTACTTGAATACAGAACTTGAGTAAAACTATTACAACGCTCCTTCATGAAACTGTGAAGCCACACAAACACACACGTTTTGTCTCTCCTCAGTATGAGACACCAACACACACTCCCCTCACAAATTCCCCTCACACACATCCAAACACACACACACACACACACACACACAGATACACAGTGCATGCCTCCTGATGCTCGTCTTTCATCCACAGCACTGCACAGCTGCTCACCTTATTGCCAGCAGTGCTCACTTCAACCCCCAACCTTGCCTCCAAGGTACACACTGGATGTGTGTGGGCTTTGTTTGCCAATGTGTACAATATCTGTGTGAGAGTGTGTGTTTTTACACTTGTCTCTGCAAGTGTGTGTGTTTCTATGTATTTACTGTAGGTGTGTGTGTGTGAATGAAGATGTGTGTATCTAAACGTGTTTGCATGTGTGTCTATGAGTTTACAGTAGATGTCAGTGCATGGGAGCGTGCATGTGCGTGTGTGTGTGAGAGAAAGAGAGAGAGAGAGAGAGAGAGTGTGTGTGTGTGTGTCTGTGTGTGCGCCAAACGTGTGCAGGGTCAGGCCTCAGAGGCCGGGCTCGCTGGCTGCTTTCCTGCGTTGACTGTGTGTGTGTTTTCGTGTGTAGTGTGAGCTCGGCCTTCACAACCCAACATGTACACACAGGAACAGGTAGCGGGGGCGCCATGTATTATTCATATAAGGGATGGAGAAGCGGCGGTGATGAGGGGGGGGGTCAGAGAAGTACAGCGGCTCCTGTTGAGCCGTAAAAGTAGGTTTGGATGTGGGCAGGGTGGTCAATGTCGACTTTCATTTCCTGACAGTGCAGCTTGGGGAGAAGAAGACATACTGTACTTCAAGAGCACTCGCTGTGTGAGTTTAAAACTAAGTGCATCCTACAGTGAATCCTCAAGTGAGCTTTGATCTTCAACTTATAGTAGGAGATGCAACTCCAAACATGGATGAGCAACACACTGCATTCATTTATATGTAGGTTAAATATCCACAGTATCCACAGAGTGAGTTTGTTGCCTCGCTCAACTCACAGGTCTTATCAACCTGACATGAGTTCAAATGTTATGGAAAATTCAGATGCTGACATATATAGTCAGACCTCATAAATAAATATCTGTATTTACAGTAACACTGGTAAACACTGTGCACACAAGAAACCAGGAGCAAGAATTTAACTTGAGCCAAAGTACAACCTGTGCAACCAAGGGAGAAGTGAGGTCACAGATGTACAGTGTGTGGTTTAATGTCACACGTCCACATGTTGACACGTTCAGCTGGTGCCAAAACAATGAGCTGAAAATCAATTAATCAATAGATAGAATAGAAATTATTCAGAAACAATTCTGAGAGATTTATGAAGTCATTTATCAAGACGAAGCCGCTGAGCAATTTGTTGTTGCTGCATCTTAAATGTGAGCATTTGCTGCTTTGCACTGTTTTATATCGATGTAAATATCCAGTGTATATCTGTGGATATTGGACTCCTGGTACAATAAATCAAGGGAATGGAAGATTTTAATGTGGATTTTATTGTGAATCAGTGATGACTGCAAAAATTTATCCCAAAAAATATTAGACAGATTAATTGAAAATTAAAACGCTCATTATTTACATTGCAGCCACAGAGCCAGATGTCGTCCATGTACCTGCACCTCATATTTACGAAGAAACGTTATTTGTATACTAGGAAATAGGCAAAACATACCACACACTGTCAGAGAGTTGGACTCACTGGTATTTATCAGTCATACTGTCATCATGTGAGATTCATCTAATTCATTTAGTGAATGACCTTATCTGGACTAATTACATCACATATACAGTAGGTAATTGACAGTACAGTGTTTCTACATCTTCCTCAATACACTGATTTTTTTTTTTTTTTACATTTCTTAGTTTTATCTAGTTTTGCAGAAACTATGTTACAGGCTAATATTAACTACTGTGAACACTTTAACACTGAGTTCATGGAAAGAGTGCAATGGCCAGATGGTCCATCGGTGACTGCTGACACTGTGACTGCAAACATATTGGTCAGTTTTTATTTTTGAGGGAAATTTCAAGGGATCAAACTTAATTATGATTAATTATTTTTCATAAAGCTGGTGAAAGACCGGAGAAAAGCAGGTTTTGATGTCAAGCGCAAGCAGGAACATCACACGCAAACACCATTTCCAAACATCTCCACTTTGGTCTCTGTCCTCTGATGGTGTAATCACACCACGGTATCACAATTAATCTGACAATGATTTACAGACTGTCACAAATGCAGGGCTACATGTAGCACCTTTACTCTAGCAGTTAGACTCCATCCGCTTCGGCAAAAGCAGACCAGAGAGGAGAAAAAAAAAAAAAAACAGGCAGCAGCAGCAGCAGCAGCACCGCCCACACAGCGTGTAATGGATGCCTGGATCACACAACCACTTTTCTTTTCTTTTCGAACATGCCTGCATGGCCTAAGGGGGCGGAGAAGAAGTTATGCACCTCTTAGCCTTACACCTGGCACAAGATACACAGAGGTAGCCAAAGTTCAATTCCCTGCGCGTATGTGCGGTTGTATGTGTGCGTCTCGATGGGCAAAAATGCAATATGAGGTGCGAAGAGGCAGCAACAGACAGCACAGGAACAGACCTGCATAATGGAGCACAGATCCCCTGTTGGTTCCTTTTTAACACCTCACAGTAGTCTGAGAGGAGAGAGAGACAGTGAGAGATCGACAGAGAGGGCGACAGCCAGACACAGAGAGAAAGAAAGAAAGAAAGAAAGACAGAAAGAAAGAAAGAAAGAAAGAAAGAAAGAAAGAAAGAAAGAACAAGTTGTAATTGAGCAGACAGCAGAAGACTGGATGCAACACCAACTGCAGACTTTGTGTGAGCACTTCTCAGAAGTTGTTGCGCTGTTGTTTGGCCTGGCTTGGAGAAAGTTGTCTGGCGCAGAATCTGTGAAGAAGAGGCCTTTGATTTAAGGTCTGGAAATACCTTGTCTTTGGCTGTACAAACACATACTTTTCAGGCTTAAGGGGGGTATCGTATTGATTCCAAGTCGGACACGACTATCAGAACTTCACACACCTACATGGGGGGGATTTCATGTGCTACCTTTGGTACCTTCAGAAGTTCTCGTCTCTCCCTCGCCCTTACCCGATGAGACAGGGGATGGTAACTACAAAGAAGGAATGGCCCTTTGAAAGGCAAGAATTTCAAGCTTGCTTTGGGCAACCGGGGGGCTTTGAAGCATCCACTCCTCTATTAAAAGGAGACTGGGGTGGAGGGGGAGAGAAAAATCAATGTTGACACAAAAAGGCGTGCTATCTATTGCTGGAAATCCACACAGATGTGAAATTGTAACTTAGAGCGTAGAAATAACTTTGTGAACTTCAACTTTGGTGCACCGAGGAGGGGACGTCAGCTTTTAACACCGCCGTGGTTGCTGATCGGCATTAATTAGACCCTTTGAGTTTCAACAAAAGCTAAAGCTAACCATGGAGGCTTTACAGGTATTTAAAACTCTTAAGACAACAACTGTGCAAACTATACAAAGTCACACTGCCCTCAGGGACGTTATGTTCTGAGTTTGCTTCTGGTTATTAAAATTAAATCACCGTAATTTGATTGAAGAGAAAGAATTTCATTACCTCATTTACAAGAAGCCCCCTTAGAAAACATGTTACGTTATTATTTCAGAAAAACTAATCAGAGCATCATCAGGTTAACTTTGCTTTCTTCCAAAAGTTGATGTTGCAGAGATGAAGTACTGAGGCACATTTTCAGCATCTTTGCTTTGCTGTGTTTTATTTTGTTGCATTTATATATAGATGCTGAAATCCAACAGAGCACACACTGAGCTTTTAGGTTTTTCACCAAATCATCACATCATCAGCTGAGCCTCTGAGATGCATCAGGTCCAATAGGATTGTTCCAAAAATGTTGAGCCACACCCACATGAGACCCTCCAGCAGGGAATTACCAAACGCTGAAAGACATGAAACGATAGAAAATACTCTGCTACATAGAAATTTAGTCTATTTATCTCTTTAGCACGGGAAGTACTGGAAGTCTGGGGGCGCAACTGCATCTTTAGACACATTTTGGCCTAATTAAAGTATCTCAAATCGTTAGCCATGTGGGGTTGTGCCAAGCCCTGAGTTAGGTGATGCTCTCTGATGGTAAATGGACAAGGATTTGTGACTCCAGACTTCTCACATCAAAGCTTCAACTCAGGGGGATGATGGGGGAAAAAAAAAAAAAAAACATCGCCCTGAACCTTTCCAAGTCCGGAAAAACTCTGTCGTGGGTGTACCGAACCTTGGAGAGAGGGATCAACAACAGGGAAAGAAAGAGATGCAGACAAAGAAAGAAAGAAAAAAAGAGAGAGTTGACACAGAGAGGGAGTTTGACTTCAGAGTATCACGGTGTCCTTTTCGTCGTTGCAAATTAACTAACAGGTGGTAGCTAGGAGGTTTGGAAGTACGGATCTGAGGAGGGGGGAGGTTGGCCAAGAGGTAGAGCCCAGACTGCAGCATCTCCAGCCCTGTGATCTGACTCCAAGCTGGCAGCAACGCTATCAACAACGGAGACTGCAGATGTTGCCGGGTTCCCCCTTTTCCTCCAACATGGCCCTCAGCTTTTTTAACCCCCCCTCCCTCCCAGGATCTTGTGTGTGTTTGTGTGTGTGCTGAGTAGGAGGTCCTGTGAGCAAATCCTGATCAAGGCCTCTGACTGTGACAAGCAATGTCAGGGCTCATTTCTAAGTAGTCGCTGTTCCTTTCTTGTTTGTGTGTGTATGGGGAACGGGCAGAGAGAGTGTGTGTAGGTGCGTTTGTGTGGGTGTGAGATTGCAAGTGTGTTGTTTTGTGTGTTTGTATGTGTGCGTGTGCTTACTGGCATCTTTCTTTACCCATTCTCTCTCTGTCTCTTTCTAGCTTTGTTTCAAAGAAACCATTGTTCCCTCCTTCTGTGTGTGTGTTTACAAGGTGCGTAAATCATGAATATCATCTCATCTCTCTCTGCAGTGCTTTTCACGTCTTATCTGAACAAATTATTCAAGTTTATAACAACTTATACTCGCTACAACAGAAAAAGAATCTGATCTGATCTGGTATGAGTTGTACAGTATGTGTGTGCACAGTCTACGAACCCATTTTCTGTCTTAATATGACCTAAATAGTTAGCATGTCTTTCTTCTTCATGCTTGCATGTGTGTGCATCAGTGTGTGTTTGTGTGCAGCCCCCCTCCCCCTCTCCCTCGTCTCTCTTTTCTCTCCTGTGTGTCTGCGAATGCCGAACAATTGGATGCACAGGTGGTCAGTCCACTTCTCCTCTTCCAAGTGTTAGATTTCATTACAAACAGTGTTGGAGGTGGGTCGAATGTGTGTGTGTGTGCGTGCGCGGCGACGGTGTTGGTGGGGGAGTCCTCTCGACATCTGTGGGCTTATTTGAACGGGCGGATGAGACACGAGTCCCTGCCGAGTTCCTCCACGGAGCGGCGAGACTTCGCCAAGAGACCAAACAGGAGGAGATTGTCAGTTTTAGATCATTCTTTAAAAATTATTTCGAGGAGTGAAGGAGGAGTTTGATGCTGCTAGTTTGGACTCACCTGGCCACATTAAGATCACCTGGCTGGATAATATTCCACATATTATGTGTCTTTGCTTCATTTTTATTCATTTTATTTATTCATTTATATATTATGGAATCGAATATAACCAAACACTGTTCAAGTGGATTTTACCTGTGTTGTGTTTAGTCTGATTTCTAATTGACCGTTTCACTGTTTGCCTGTGTTGTGCTGTTGCTTGTTGTTTTCTGTCACTAAAAAGCTTATTAGAATTCAGCGAACAAACTCTGTAGTTAGGAGGTGATTTACTCGCGCATTTCAAGACATCCTCCTTTCTCCGTCTCTTTGTTGAAAAAGGTATGTGCTGCAGCCTGCTGCTCCTCTTTGGCTCCTGGCGAAATTGTTCTTGGCAGTCCTGTGAGGCTTCTCCCTGTTATGTGCCATTTGAAAGCATTATGAAATCTGCCATCTTGACTGCACGAACCAAATAACAACAAGAGTGCATTGTGCGCCACCTGCTCCACACATTTAGGTGGCTTTAAATATGCAGGCCTAATGGCACCTACCCCCCCACCCCCGGTCTGATGCAACACAGTGTAGACACAGAGAGGGGGGGTGGGGGCAATAGGGTATTTTAAGGAGATTGTAGCACCACTTAAGTCTTATTTTCTTCTTTCTTCCCACTTGTTAAAGAACAAACACATGAGTGACAAACTCTGGCTTCCCTCAGGCATCCAGGAGGTGTGTTTCTTTCTGTGTGATGAGGCTTTGTCTGGCTCTGTGACGGTGAGAGAGGCACAGCCAGGATGGCAAAAAAAGAAACGCAGAGAGAGAATAAAACAGGCTGAATATGTGCCTCAGACTTATATTATCAGGCTGCTGCTGGCCTTTTAATAAAAATCAGGTATCAGTTGATCAGATTTGTCCGTTTATATGACGGAGGTATCTGATTCCCTCGAACAACAATCAGAGGTGCTGACCTGCAAATGCATGTGCCAAATATTGCTTTAGGGGTGCTAAAGGGGGCGGTGCCAGCTTCAATCTGAAAGAAGTGGACTTCAAAAATCCATATCAGTCAAATCCTATTATTGATTGAGACACAAAGAAAGTTAAGGGGAGCTGAGGTAGCCAAACAGACAGAGGGAGCCCAGAGAGAGATCTGTCTGCTTTCTGTGAATATCAAACCATCTGTGTGTCACTGATAGAGCAGCACAGCCCACAAATTACTAACCACACAGACGAGATGTGGCTGCACTTGCAGAAATCTGGTGGACACTAACAGATGTTGACAGAGCAGTGTAACCTGGAAAACTGCAGGTTTGCCTCATGCACAGCAAACACAAAGCAACAGCAGAAAAAATACATTAAAAAGGAGGAAAAATGTCACAACTACTACACAATCAAAAAACAACATTTTTCTGCACACTAACACTAACACAACAGATGGAAGGAGGCCTTTTACCACTGCATGTATCCAGGAGAGGAAGTAAGCCTCTTTATACTGAGAGCTCAGATGCTGAATCCTGATCCACAGTGAAGTCAACCTGAAGCATCACACCGTTTGTCAACACACACCCCCCCCAACGACTCAAACTCCCACACAAACAAACAGTACGGTGCCTTATTAAGCTTGTACCTCAGGTCTCGCGTTGCCATCTCGGAGCGTAAAAGAGAGCAGGGCTGGTAAATTAATGAGAAAATTACTTTTGTGATTTCCCACCTCATGTTAAGGGAGGGGATATTTTTGTCAGTTGTTAATTACTGTCATATGGCTACGGCACCTTTTTCCCTGAAAATGACAGAGAATGGAGGGAGGGTAAGGATGGCGGGGGTACGAAAATTAACTCGACTCCAGGAGTGTGATCTTGTCATGTGCCTGACGTACGGGGGAACATGTCTCACCCTGCTTCGGATGAGTCTCATTTATTTACGTTTTTTCATGCTTTGCAGTTATTTAATTTCACTGGCTCCTGCATAACAAGCACACAGCCTCAGTGTAGTCACACCAAAAGGAGGAGTGACTGAGGAAAAACAGCGGTGATAGGAATGCTTACACCCGTCCCAACACTGATGCACCTTAGAGATGAACTGGTACCTTCTGATGACGCACAAACACCGAGCTACATGCAGGATGAAGTCACAACTCAGTCAGTGCCAACAAGCCTGGAATCACAAAGCACTGCTGCTTGTAAGCTCATCTTGTGTTGCTGTTTCCATAAAGGATGATCACAGACACCATAGGTTATAGTAATCCAAGCATGCAATAGATATTGTGCATCATGCTGCAGACACATAACAAAACAACATTACAAAGTCAGCAATTAGTTGATATATAAAACTCCTTCAGTTTGGATGAAAACAAAGAAACAAATCCAATCTGACACGAGTATTATTACTCTGGGACCCACTGATTCTTGAGCACACATGCACTGTGAGGTTACTCACTGATGGTGTTACCATAGCAATCATGCAGGTCTGAGAGGGCTGTGGTTGACACAGATACTTTGGAAATAAATATCTGAAGTAGTCATCTGTCCTTAAATAATTGTGTCACAGAAAAAAAAAGATTTCTCTCATTAGTGCGTTCTCTGGTTTATGGAAATGTACACAAGTTGAAAATAGGTCATCAGCTCCGATAACTTATAGATATTCTCCACCTCACACGGCCTGCGTCTCTGTCTCACTATTTTGGTCACTTTAAACTTATAATGGCTCTTAGGTGTAGCAGCAGCATGTGCCACTCGATAGCCGGTGAATGTCCACTTCACACATATCGGCGGTGTAAAGGACAGAACGTGTCTCGGCGCCTGGCTGGGGATTGTCTCCATTTCCTGGTTGACCGCTTCAGTGGCTCCTGCTGACGGAGGGAGGGGTCGTTACTCCTCCCATCACACTCAGAGCCGACCTCAAACCGCGGCCCGCGAACGCTAACCTTTTCTCGCCCCTCCAAAATCAAATCAATAACACTTTGGCCACGAACAGGGAAACACTGTGTTGGCATTAATCACCTGCTCCTCCATGCTTGACTCTGCAGTGTGTTCCTCCGTGTCTGGATCTCTGTTTGGTTTTCGAGGTAACGGATGGCTGGCTGTGTGACAGACTGACTGAATGACTGGCTCCATGTCCAGTTGAGGCAGAGCATCACCACTCGCTGTTGGAGTTTGTGTCTTAATGAACCACTCTCGGTCAAACCAAGTAGCCAAACACAGAGGTTTACATCGTCCTCCCCTAAAAGCAACACTACAGGTCACAGTGCTGCTCATGTCTCCTGCATGAAAGTCACCTCTCCACCTCTCTACTGCAAGGTCACACTACTCCTGCACCAGCTCTGAATATCAATGGTGAGGTGCAGCACCCTCTGATCAGGCCTGCAGATAACTCTTGGTGTTATTAAGAGAGTTAAAGGGTTGGGAAATATGGCTTTGCTTTGCCATATTCTCCCACAATGAATGACTCTTGCCAGTTTTTCAAAGCAAATGGTTGACTGGTTGCCAAACTGGCTGACTCAGGGAACAGTAACATAGAGTAAGATGGTGCTCGCCTGCAGAAACAGACAGTAACTGAGCTCCAATCCAAAAGGAGACAGACAACAAGCTAGTACTGAATTAATTTCAAAAATACACCAGATATCTGTGCATCTGGACAGATGAATACCCCCAGACAAAATACTTGCAGTCGTGTTCATTGTCCCTTTAACTACTCTGCCTCTAAGATTAGCCTGCGTGCACACCAATCATTGTAATTATCTGAATAGTCGTTTTAGGGTCAAAAGATTTCCCCATTTGAGCGTCTTTTGAAAATCCACATCCTGTCTTGATTTGAGTGACTTCACCCCACCGTTGGCTTGCTTCACACTCGTCAAGTGTTCCCTGTCCTTCCTGTGATTGCATTAGCAAAGCCTGGTATCAGCCCTGCAGTCCCATCCACATAAATACTCCTCTCGAGGCTCTTGTGTAAGCACATACAGGTGCAGCCAGAGAGGGCCTAGCTAGCGTTGGCAGGAAACAGGTGTCTGGCTATTGATAGCATCCTGATGAGGGTGGGAGTGGGGGGCAACGAAATGCAGGGTATGAAAATCAGGTGGGTTGTTGTGTGGTCCCCGGGTACACTGACTACTAATTGTTATCAACGCTTTTGAGTCTATTTTTGTGGCCTGATGCCAGATGGTTGTGGTAGATGGGGGAAAGAAAGGGAAGGTGGTTGGTGTTTATAACAGGTTGTTGATTCCTGATGAAATGCAACCTCAGGGACCCCTTAACACCTGGCTAATAGAGACGTGAAATTATTAACAGTATGTAAATGTGTGGAGGAACAGTAGGTGTATGTTTTCATGCTAGCAACACACACACAGTTTCAACGTGCAAACACCAAGCTGGTCAAAGTGTGACTTCCAGGAAAGTTGCACCTTTCTGTTTACTTGAGTTTTAAACTGTGTCTAAAAGAAGTGCAAATAATCCTTGAAGAGGAGACGCGGAGACACAAGTTTTTGAACTGATTACACTTTGTGCAGAAATTAGCTCAATGAGCTGCAATAATTATGTTTTTTTTTGTTTTTCATTGAATGATGTTTTGGTAGGGAGACTTAAATTAGTCTGCAGCCTACAGATACAAAAAATGAATGCATGCAAACACGGGAGAACATACAGACTTCAAATACACAGGGAAAATGATATGTCTAAACACGATGTGACAGTGATAAACACTGAGTAAAATATGACCTCACGATAAAAGAGATTGAAAGAGATAAAAGAGTTTTAGAACAAAATGGATTATATTCACCCCAGATTTCACCAATAAAAACACAATACTACACAAAAACCCTCCAGAAGTACACATCCACATCCAAGCTTTTGCACCTAGTTTCATAACAAAGTGCAGATATTTTAACAAATAAGATAGAAAATGGAAATGCCATTAAAAACATTGCCTGAGATGAACTGAATGCAAGAAAACAAGAGCCACTGCACTTTTTCCTAACTGCTTCTCAAACTCAAAGAAATCCAACAGTCAGACATAACCAGACAGTCTCCACTCCACAGGTCCAGGTTTCAGATTGGAAACCACGAAACTAAATATGGACAAAAATACTAAAACAACCACTTTCCAAGAAAAGAAAACATGCCTTTACAAACATGCCTTTGCCCCTGGCATAGTCTCCTGTTCATTCTGAGGAGCAGCCTCCCAGCAAAGCATCACTTCACACACAACACAGCATAGCTCCTCCAGTGGTGGAGGAGCGTCTCTGCACTCAGCAGAGAGGGAAAAAAATAAACAGTCGACATGAAATCGATCCCTAAAACACCTTAATCTTCCAATTAAATCTCTTCAGTGGCTGCGGTGAGATGGTAACTGTGATAAGTGCAGGTTGGAGTGAAACAGAGGAGGAGGAGGAGGGAGGAAGAGGTGGAGGAAAGAGGAGGTGAAACCTACACAGGTACGTCTGTCATGGGTAATTACCTTCTCAGCGCCCTCGGCTCTCCAAGCTGCCAGTCGTCTGTCTGTCAGAGAGATCAGCTTACCTCTTGTCTGGAGGTGTGTGTTTGCGTGTGTGCGCACCCGGAGAAAGTGTGTGTCTGACAGGGATAAAATGAGCGTGCAAGTCTGGCAACAGGGAGATAATTTGTATAACTGAGCGTGAGTGGGGGGGGTAGTGGGTGTATGAGAAGTGAGTGTGCGTACAGGTGTGTTGACACGCAGAGTGTGTTTGCACAAATGAGAGTGTGTGCAAAGAAAAACTGTTTGCCTGCGTGTGCGCTTAAGCACTGAGTGTGTGTGCTACAGAAAGTGATTCTTTAATTGAAAAGTGTGTGTGTTGACTATATAGAGATATTGTGTGACATGAGGTGGCAGGTAAGTGAGTGTGTAAACGTGTGTGAAGCGAATAAAGCACATTAGTGTGTTTATAAAAGTGCTAAGTAAGACAGCATGTACCTGGACAGAGGAGTGAACAGGAGCGAAAAAAGAGTGTGTGCTCCACACTCACACACACACACACACACACACATACACCCACCTGTCTCAATGCCACAAAGCGCCCATTGAGCAGGTGAAGCTGATGGAAGGGATTGTTGTGCAAACAGGCGAACACAGAGGATGGTGTGTGTCAAGAGGCAGTGGGCAGGTAATAGAGCAGACATAATGGGAGCTAAGTACCTGTAATCCTTGGAGATATCACTCCAGACAAGAGGGGGACTCTGGGTAATTCCCCCTGGTTGGTGTAATTGGTCCCGTGCCAGGTTGGAGTGTGTGTGTGTTTTGTGTGTTTGTGTGGGGTGGGGGTTGTAGGGTGTTTGGGCAAAGTATCAGGTGTGAGAGGCCGTAAGCTGCACTGAGTGCCTTCTATTGATCCAGGAGTGTGTGTATGTGTGTGTGTGTGTCCTCCTGACCCAGATTCAGTAGGAAGCATCTGGCAGTGTAAAGGCAGTAAAGGTTCCTACCTGAACAGCAGCAGCAGGATGGAGGCAGGTGCAGGAGGGGTGAATGGAAGAGGGATGATGATGATGATGATGATGATGATGATGATGACGCTCAGTGGTTACATCAGATGTCACTCACGTTCTTGTCTATGGACAACAGGTAGAAAACAGGGTCACTCTATTCATTCCTTACAGAAACATCTTGAGATAGTTTCCAGCATCCCAGCACAGCTCCTCCAGAGGTGGAGAAGTGTCTCTGCACAACAACAAACAGTCGACATGAAATCGATCTCTAAAACACCTCAATCTTCCAATTAAAGCTCCACACTGGCTGCAGTGAGATGGTAAACACGGGGAGGAGGAGGAGGAGGAGGAGGTGAGCAAGATTTGGGGAAAGAAAGTGTATAAAATCTTTTAAAAGAATATTTGCAGCACAAATTATCTGTGGTTGAACCTTTTTGACCTATTTGCGACATGAACAGAAGGTTCAGCTTTGTGTCAACCAGACAAATGTGAAGTGAACTAAGCAGAAAATTTTAAGTCAGGACATATGATGGTGTATAAATCATCTCCAACATATTTAATTCCCTTACTTAAAGATTTCTACATCAGAGCGACGATATCTCACATTTTATTGCTTTGAAAAACATTTATCCCTCGAGCTGCTGAAGCAAGAGTCAGTGTCAATGAGAGAACATGATTAAATTAAGGATATACAGTATGTGCAAAAGTGTGTGTGTGTGTGTGTGTGTGTGTGGTTACAATGCTTACACATGCATGCATTTCCTGCACATGTGCATGTGTGTATGTGTGTGTCCCATTTCTTCTGGATATCTGCTAATTGTGCATTTCATTTCTGCTCAAGTGACTCTTTTAAAGCAAAACAGATACTGAGAGTTTGAGTGCTGCGAGCGACGGCAAGAAGCGAGGACAGGGAGGGAGAGGTTGGGGAGGAGAAGAAGAAGGAGGAGGAAAAAAAGAGGAGAGATAAGAAACAGGAAAGACAGCTGCTCTTTTCCCTCTCATTTCATCCAGTTATTGGTTAACTCGGTGGAAAGAAAGTAAATGTTCAAGGGATTTCAGGTCGGCCCATGCCTCCGCCAAGGTAGATGTGCGCTCCACTTGAGGTCTAATTCAACTCTTGTGTAGTATTGATCGCGGCGGCGGCCACAAGGGAGCCCGCCGGTATTTCCTCGGACCAAGGTAGACAACGGTGAGAGAAAAACGTCTTGTAAAATGCCTCCCTCCCTCATCCACTCCCCTGTTGATATCAAGCCGCTGCTTTTTTTCCCTTCGTCTTCTACCCACTTTGTGCGCCTCCACTTCTCCCCCCAGGTTTTGCTGCAGAGTGATGGAACACCTTTTGAAAACAGCCGCAGGGACCGTCAGCGCTCACCGCTCTGACACTGTAAATTGAACACGAACAGGAGGACAGGTGTATGTGTGGGCATGCATGTGTGTCTCTGACATGCATTTATGTTTTGCATATAAGCAGTGAAGTGTTTGTGTTTTGGCTGAGTGTCAAGTGTTGGTTTGCCTGTCTGTTGTCTGTGCAGCAGGGGCTGAGAGCTGATTCAGCTGCACTCGGGTGGGTGGGTGGGGGGGGTCGGAGGGTGGGGAAGTGGACGGACGGTTGCAGGGAGGTGATGCTGGGGTGGACTGGGGGCGGGATGCGAGTAGGGGGTGAAGGGTCTTGGAAGCAGCAGTACCTGCGATGAGAAAAATATGGATTCCTGTCGGCAAGACAAATTGATCTCCAGTGTGTGGGAGGGGCAGAGGAGCTTCTGAAGGGAAATCTGCTGAGAGGGAGGGCAGGAAAACAAGAAGACATGGCTGGACTCAGGTTTTCTAAGCGTGTGCGTGTGTGTGTAAAGTGGTAGCCATCCTACAACTATGTCTAACAAGTACAACAGTTGTGTGTTAGTCACGTTTTTGACATGCAGATGCAGATTTCAATGAACCGCTCTGATCTCTACATGTTCTGGAGGATGGTGAGTAACTCTCTTGGCATTGTGTTCGTCCCATTTAGTTTGTGATGTTGCTGCTCAGGAGCAAAGTTGTGGGAGTTTAAGGGGAAGCAGTTGTGTTGTTGTGTGTGCTGCCTCTCCTCTCTTCAGCACAGGTCGAACTTCCCCTGAAAACTACATGTCCCATAATGCAACTTAAAAGTGTTTCAATGCACACCTGGTTACTTTTAAGAGTTGTGTTTTATAGATTCTGATGATTTGCTTTGGAAAGGAGGCAAAGGAAGGTATATAACAAGGTATATAACGTCATTTTAGATGTTGACACTGTGTATTCGTGACCTGAACTATTAATCCACTGATTCAACCAACCAAAAACACAGAGACATGCTCGCCCATGTAAACAGGAACTGGGTAATGTGAGTAGAAATGCCAGCTCTGTCCTGTGGGACACGAGTTTCCTCCTGTCGTACAGCGGCCCTGAATGCATCATCGCTGCATCATAGGCTTTCATTTACATTTTCAAATGAACAAAAGCTGCAGTTCTGTGTCTTCGACAGAGATGTGCTGATAAAGTTTTACCACAGTAGACAGCAGTGGAGTGTTTGGATCTAAAAGCATCAAAAGCTGCATGCATAAACCGCGTGACAGCAAAGGTACATGTCACCAGCCAAGCATTAAACAGGTTATCGCTTCATCTCAGAGCCCATAAATCAACTGCAAAGAATGTCGAAGACACATTTCTGGACTCACACAGATGCAGCAGCACCATTGTTATTCCTGAGCAACCCGACAACTTCAAGTGTTTGTGCATCTGTAAAGGCGACGGCTGAGGTCGCCTCCGAGCGCCGGCCGGGTGACACCGTTATCGTCAGGCGCGGCAGATTGGCACCTGTCACGGCGCATTCAAAGCCCCTGTGAGTAACACTGACAGACAGGTCTGGGCGCCGGACCTGAGGTAGCACCCGTGGGTCCCTCGGCCTCCCTGGGTGTGTGGGCGGGTTGGATGTGAAATGTAAGTGCAAACACAACAGATGCTGTTTCATCAGTCAGAAATATCACCTAATTTTAAAATTGAAATGCATTTTTCTTCTTCAAAAATAACCAATAATAATACAACTTTTTCCTGCATATGCAGAGTATGATCACACACATGTGCTTATGATTTTACTGGATTATTACATCAACCCAAAAATTCAGGCAGTTTCATAAAAGGTCCACTTACTACTGGCTGATCTCCAGGCAGTTAGGCCAGTGTGCAGCCTCCTCCACTCAGCAGGTTCCTTCATTTGACTCAGAGAAGCTGCTGCTCAACATGGAGTTAGAGTTCAATGAATTTCATTAAATATAACCTTTAACTGAATCACATTTGTTTAGAAACATCACAGTGAACATGGATCTCATCCTCAGGGAGATTAGATTTGAAAACTATTCTAGAAAAGTGAAACCTACACATGTAAAGAGATGATTTGTTTCAGACTGCCACCATTAAAGGAATTATAAGTTCTTAAAGACTAAGTCCTTTTATTTATTTCTTACTGGTCCGGACGTCAGGGTCAAAGCGGCGGAATAAGCACCTCCTTATTGAAGAAGACAAGAGCAATGATCGATGCCAATCGCGTAATCAGGCTTTATTTGAAGGGGGTCGTTGATTCTCAGTCCATCAAGGTTAAGAGTGCGGCACTTGTCACGGTGTGATTTATTATTGCCAGGAGCAGACGAACAACGTCGCATGCCAAAGGGGGGGTGGGCGGGAGCGAGGGGACGCGGGCCCGTCGGTTGTATTAATAAGTCCAGACGTTACGTGTGAGGCGCATTTTGGAAATTACCCTTGAAAAATTAGCATGTCACGATCAATCGTCATCAAATGACTCAGGGGGCGTGGCCTGGCCTTATTTAAACGGTATTCATCATCACATGCTCTGGGGGTAAGCTAGTGGCTTGTTATTCAGATGTCTTAAGTAGAAAAGAGTTATTTCACCCTCTCTTTGTTTTTGACCATCCAAGTGTGTGTCTGTGTGAAGCCATAGGATTAATTGTTTCTGTGTTATTTCATAAAATCAAAAAATAAACCAAACTACCATCTAATTTAGCAACAAACAGAGTCATTCTTGACTTGTGTGGCAAGATATTCAGTCAAAGGTGACATTTAACTAGAAGGTGTGGACTTAACGACAGCGATGACGGTGATGATGAGCTCCTCCTTGTCCTGCTGCAGCTTCGTCATCCTCACCGTGAATGAAAGTGACGTGTAAAGGCTCAAAATGCAGAATGTAAATCTCTCCGTTTGTGTGCAGAGCCGAGGGAAACGCCACCGTGAGTGATGCCTATTTACAAACAGAGGTACGCTGGGACAGTCCCGTCTGAACACAGTGGTATATGGAAGACGAATGGAGCGGAAACTACATTTTTCATCCCGTTCCCCTCTGTTTGTGCTCGCCTTACACACACTACACAACAGGGAACACATGTAATGCATCACGCCGTGATTTCTGACAGCGAGGTGGAGGTAATAACTTTAGGAAGCCCGCTCTCCTTCTTTTCTTCCTCCTTCCCCCCCTTTCCTCCGTCGGCCCCTCTCAGCGGCTCAACGCTCTTATGTCAGCCATCGATCTGGTGACTGGAGACAACTCATTTCATCACCGTGACACACCATGATGGACCGGCGCGCCCTCAACCCCTCGACTTATTCCCGGCCCTGTGCTCCAGCACGCCTCTGTCGGAGAGGCAGCATGTCGGACGCTTGGCGAGTCTATTGATCTGCCACGGGTGGACAGCCAGGGAGGCACAGACGCCATTCTCTCCTTTCGCTGTTTCTTTATTTCTGCGACTGCAGCTCTGTCACTATTTCTGAGACTGTGCGAATGTATTGAGTGTGAAGTTGTTCTACATGTGATGACTGGATCACTTTTTATAATTTGACTGTCAATCTCAAATGAAACTGATGATTCCACCTCGTTTATGAAGTTTTCATAAGAATCAGTGTAATTTAGCTTGTTAATCTCTTTACTGCTAAAGTTTTATGAAGCTTTTACCATCACCTTCCTTTGTGCATCAACATAGTTCCTCATCATCTTCCAGCAACATGATGATGCAATCGAACCCCCAACCTGTGGAGGAAACTACCTCACCCAGACGCCGCTCATGCCCTGCGTTACCCATGATTCCACTCTGGCAGTGTCAGCGCCCTGCCTCTGTCAGTTTGCTGTGCTTGGTGTTGCAGCCCTGAGGCGGTACAGGTCATCCTGATTTCTGCACAAGTGTTGAACCTAACACCTGACCCCGAGGCTTTACCGCACAGATCCAAACCCGAAGTGACACATGACTACAAACGGGCATAAACACTCACGCCCCCCCCCTCTTTTTTTATTTTTGCTGAATATTGCTCCGCTTAAAAACCCACAGCTACATATTCATGGTGTCAGACAGAGAACACATGTAAGGTAAAATAAAGAAGCCAAGTGATGATTTTATGCTCATTATGATGAATGAGCACAAGTGTGTGTGTGTGCACGCATGTAATTACGTGTGCATGTGTGTCTTTGCATATATGTTTGTGTATGTGTGTGTGTGTGTGTGTGTGTGTGAATGCTAGGCTCAAGTCAAGGGCAGTAATGCAAATTGTCCTGTCACTTCATTTACTGCAGGATGGGTAGATGAGTGTGTGTGTGAGGTGAGAGAAGAGGGGAGGGGAAGCAGGCAGAATGTCCTCACAACACACACACACACACACATTTACACATACACACACTTTCATTGGTAGAACCTCAGGGCAAAGCTGAGCCTCAACCTGAACTTGGGAGTTCATTTTGTTTCTCTACGTCTGGAGCAAAAAGAAATAGCCTTGGGATATTTCAATTTTTTTGTCTTCTTTCCCGCCTGCCTGTTCACTTAATGATTCAGTAAAACCTCTGGAATTACAGGCAGAAAGGTAATTCGCCAGTGAGGAACCTTTATTTTCCAGTGCTCCCAATTGTTCTGACAGCCAACCTTGCTCGTGAGATCTTTTCCTTTGGCGAATGTGTTTGTTTCTTTTTCTTTGCTTGCTGTGTGTGTGTGTGTGTGTGTGTGTGATGGGGTGCTAATAAATCAGACAAGGCAAAAGATGAAAATCATGAAAATAAGACCACAAGAAAAGGTTAGGGGAAGCTCAAATATCTGCAACACTGCAGGCGTCACGAAAACTACACATCCACTGGATTTCCCAGAACGGTTTAGCAATCCACCTCTCAATAATAATAACAATAATAATACACTCTTTACATTTGAGTCTCTTCCCTCACAAAAAAGACAAGCCTGAGGTTGAAGAGAGCTGCAAATTTAAATCATTCCTTTTCCAAATAGAGGACCTAGCCCTTAAAACCTCTATTACAGGTATAGAAAAAAAAACGTTATCGTCGTCTTCGTGGCTTGCAGTGCTCTTGCTACGTGTAAGAGCACGGCCTCTGAGTATTAGTGGAGGCGGTTTAAGAGAAAAAGTTCATTAAATACCTCGGGGATTAGCTGCCAGAGTTGGCCTGGCGTCTCGGCTGGCAACGGTTAAACCTTTCGCACCTGCTTCACCCTGTGCTGACATCCTACTGCTGCTGTCTTTCTTTCTTTCTTTCTTTCTTTCTTCTTTCTTTTTTTTAAAGAGAGGCTGCTTTTAAGAAGAAATCCAAAAAGAAACTCCCCCCCACCACCACCACCACCACCACCACTACCACCACTACCACCTTCCACAATCTTCACCTGAATGGTAATGAAATCAGCCAATTTACTGTAGACTGAAACATAAAGTTGGGGGGCACGGATGGATGGCATCGAAGCATGCACTCAAAAGTGGACTTAAAAGGAGAGACACAGGGGGAGAAATAGAGAGAGAGAGCTGCACCCATGCACGGCAGCGGCAGCGGCGGCGGCGTGAGTGGTGGAGAAAGTTCCGGAGAGGTGGGCAAATCTGTAAAGCGCTGGAGCTGAGAGAGAGAGCTAGTCACCTCATCAGGCGTAGATTTTACAGCCCCCGTTGCCCTAATCCTGACAAGCAGACCGCCATTAGGGAGGCTGCAACCCCCCCCCCTCCCACCTCCAACCTCCAAACGCCCTCCCTCCCCACCCTCCCTCTCCTCCTAACTTCTCCTTCCTCCCTGTGTGTGTTGGTCTCACTCTGGAGAGGGAATTTCATCTCGCTGTTGAAGATGTCATGCAGAGGATGAGGGGATGTGAGCATATTTATTTGATTAAAGATGATGATGACAAGAGGGAGGAGGCCAAGGAGGACACTGGGTCTGGCGAATGATTAGGCCTCTCTTTCTCTTACTAACACACACACACACACACACACACACACACACACATACATAGACTGTTTCTGTTTGTTTTCTAAGTGGGATCCAAATCAATATTCCAACTCCAGGAGCCTTCAAAGGCAGCCAAAAGTAGCCAAGTGAAAATACTTGTTTGGGAAACAGCAATCGAAGCACAGGAGCATTGGATTTGGGTTGGTTCAAAACAAAAAAATATGATTATGAAAGCACGCACACACACGCACACACACACACACACATACCCAAACAGACACAAACACACAAACAATGCAGGGCAACAATCCATATTTGGGTTTAATTAATTGCTTAATGCCAATAATATTGCTGTAATGTGATGCTAATTACAGGGTAATTATGTAAACGATGGTTAACTATGATGATCAGCGTTCAAATTAGCATTCAAATCATTTCAGCGAAGGGCCCACCTCTCATAATTGCATTAAAAGATGTAGACAACTTTGAAATGCAAGCAGAAGAACCTTGTTTTTGTGCAGGAGATGTGCAAACCCCCCCTCCTCCTCCCCCTTCTCCATCACTGCACACAGACACACACACAGACACACACACAGACACACACACCCTTTCCTCCACCTCTGTACTTTTTTACAGGCAGAATCCACAGAAACATCTGTTAAGTAGGAGCAAATGTGAGCTAATTATTTCACCAAAGCATGTTTTTAATTGATCAACAGGGGAACAGCTGTAGAGTGGGTTCTCGCGTCACGGCACTCAGCGAAAGAAGACGAGAGGAAAGAGGAGGAGCAGGAGGGTGGATGGGTGGGTGTGGGGGTGTTCTCTGAGACAAGAGAGCACTGAACCCTCCACCCCCATCCTCCAAACCACTGAGAAAAGGTTTGACCCACCGCTGTAATTACTTATTTCAGCTGAACCAAAGTGCCAACCTGTGAACGACGCCTTGACAGAGTCAGGGGAGGAGCGCTCGTGTTAAACCTCGATCAAACAGATATTAACAGGTTCATATTAAATGCACAGAGCTCTTTTTCCCTTCTCTGCTAATGTATCTGAATGTGCTGTGAACAAAGGTCTGCTGTTACTCACTTCAAATAGAATATTTCAGCCGCAGCAGATCGCTGCTTCTTTCTGGTCATACCATTTAAAACGTGGTTCCCGTTTCATTTGTTTCCACATCTGTGCACTTCCTAAGGACATTAACACAGCAAATGTATCAGATACTTTGATCAGCTCATCGCCTCTGTGAATGTGCACGAAGCAGAAAAGAGTAATGAGTGAGGGTGTAGGAGGTTTGATAAGGCTGCTAATCGA